>JAHRHZ010000147.1:2425030-2442496 GCA_024137785.1 Ginglymostoma cirratum | reverse complement strand
AGGCCCGAAACGTCAGCCTTCCTGCTCCTCTGATGCTGCTTGGCCTGCTGTGTTCACCCAGCTCTACATCTTGTTATCTCAGATTCTCCAGCATCTGCAGGTCCTACTATCTCTACCAGATTGGTATGCTGTTTGCCTAATCTTATTTCCATCTTGGTAAGAAATCAGCATTTCCTATCAGCTCATGGCTTGCTTCGCTGAAGAACAGAACTTCTATTTCCTTGTGGGTGTAAAATATTATTGCTCTTCATCTTCATTTATTATTCAAAGCTCCTCAGCTTGCCTCTTGCCCTTTAATTGAATGAGTTCTGCAGTTTTCTCCAGATGGTTACACTGCAATTTCCTCATCATTGCCAGATGATATTGAACTTCTAAGCAATATAAAAAAAGGTTAATTACATTGGAAACCATTGGGACTTATTATTAATAATTAATTGAATTTTATAAATCTGAAGCACGAAATATCCTGGTCACTGGAAAGTTATTTCCTGGAATCATCCTTGCCTACCAACAGGTTCAAGCTCAGTCAGAAAGACTTTAATAAGAAATAAAAGATCCTGCATATCTGGGTACATTTAGTACGCAATTTTCCCCAGCCTGAACAGGAGAATCTTATATTCCAGCTCCAGACAACTGGTGAAACTAACAACACAACTAAGAATTGTCTGAAATTACATGGAAGTACAGTTGTTTTGTACTTTCCGAGGTGGCCACTCCTAGTATCTCATGGTATTTGCCATTTGTACGATATCTGGTGCTGGGTAAGGGTTGCTTGATGTAGCTTGTTGCTACCAATCCTCTTTTCAGCTGTGTCTATCTATTGAATGACACAGTGGTGAATGACACAGCATGGTAGAACATCAACAGGACAGACACGGTTCCAAGATAACAAGAGGTTTAATGCATGATGGCAGTAAGTACAACTACATTTAGTCGGGCATTTTGACGAAGACCTTAGGGAGCTGATCCAAATACATCTGTTCTCTCTGAAAGCTAGAGCAGGATTCAATTTAACAAAGATATGAAGCCCTCTGAAACTATTACCTTTTAGAGCTGTATGCAGCCCGTAAGACTCATGGTGCAGCTGAGAGGCCCTTGATTGAAAATTGCCATAGCTAGCTACAATCAGTGAATGATTTTAATGTACATTGTGATGCCTGTGCTTGCTGACCTACATTGCCATTAGACATAAAGTGTTCCGCACAAACATGAAAAGTCAAGTGTTTCCCAAAGAGATCCAGGATCAGGTGGTATACTGAAGTTAGTTTATGAATTAAACAAAATTATCTTTAGTGTGGTACAACCAATTCATGCGTGTAATGCAACAAATCAACAGTTTAATTAAACAATATCCGGTTTTATCCTCCATCTCATAATACCGTATTTACAAACCCAAATTGGCGTTCTGATCTGGTTAGGCACGGGTAACTTATTCTCTTGAAAGTCGACAATGTTTGAAATCTCAGGTACTTAGTAAGAGTATAAAACCACAAGTTTGGTGGTCTTGAACAAATAAAATTAACTCTACTGTACAAAGCAACCCGTAGTATATATGCATAACTTATCTAACAACCAGAATAAATATGAGGAAAATGTGGGCACAAACAAACTCTGGTAAAACATCATATCAAGCACATTATGTTGCAGATGTGGCAAGACAGTTCCCTTGGATTTCTCTGCAAACCAGCCAGATGATAGTGACACAGTGGATCATGTAATCTCACTAAAATTTTGTCTCTTTTTCAAAGGAATTCAATTCTTTGCTTTGAAGATCTAGTCTTGAAATTCCATCAAAAGCCACTTCAATGTAGACTGCCTGTTGATGAATGATCATATCCTGGTAGTTTTAGCCTTTTGCCTGAATTTACGTTCCACTAAACTCACAAAACTACACTCCAGCCTTACATGCACAATTCTAGCAAAAGGCTAGCTTCATTAGACTGGCACTGCCCAGATTCTCTGAACTCCAGTTCTTCCCAGCTAAACCAAGCAAATACTCCTTGTGGGTTTCCTTCACCTCCACTCTCAGGTTAGCAAATGAGTCCAAATAGGTCCAACTCAATGAGTTTCCTAGCTCCTCTGAGATAACAACAGTACTTTAGCTGTATGGGGACACCTTCTTTGGCTGTTCCTCTCTCCAATATAAGGCCAGTGATCTTCTACTGCCTTCTCAGCTCCTCAATATCTTCCAAGCCCTGGCTGCCTACAGACTTATAACCACAACATTCAAACTGCAACTTAACTTCTCCCTGCAAACAAATAGACAAAATGAAACCAGAGAATCTTTCTGTTAAGGTTCCACTATCCCTGTTACACGGTAGCCTTCTCCAATATTCTTATCGTGACTTTTTCAGTTTAGTATCTCTCATTAATCCCTCTTCCTATATCTGAAGTCGTAAATGGGTTTTACAACTTTTCAGAATGGTTTTAAGATAATTTAGTTCTATCTCCCCAAGACAAACTCTTCTATTTGATTCTATTAAACAAACATGGGAAACCTGTGAAAGCACCAGATCCCAATCTTTTAAGTACCCTAGACTTCAATTACATTTATGCCATTTTCTACAGTTAAACTATAATTCCTTAAGCTAAAAATTATTGGCTGAAACATATGAACCACAAACTAGATATTCACAACACTGTATTCACTTCTTGTTGAAACATTGTACTGTGAGAACTCAAAGAAAGGTCTTGTCTAATTTGGGTTTTATGTAGCTGTTCAGGTGGAACAGATGGTCAACACCTGAATTTGCAGAGTGATGTACAACTTAGAGAAAAAAAATGCCTGAATTAGGCAAAACAACAGGGAAATAAAAATGGAACGTCTCAGATAAAACAGTGACAGCAGTAATAATCTTGAGGTGGACAGTGGGAAAAATCAGTTCTGACAAAGGGTCACTGCTCTCAAAACGTGAACTCTATTTCTTGTTTGACAGATGATGCCAGACCTGCTGAATTTCTCCAGAACTTTCTGTTTTAGATTAGCTTAAGCTTCATTTGTTTTTGAGTAAGGGAGTCCCCTCCCTGCCTCAATACTCTTCCATTCCCTTCTCCTTCATGCAGAGGCTTCTTGTTTCTCTCCATATCTAAAATAATAACTATCTGCTGACTAAAGGAGGCAGATTCATTTATTAATGTCATGGTGAAAACAAAGAGCGTAAAATGACTATTTTCCAACTGAACAGAATGATCCAATCTTGAACTTGTCAGAGACAGGAGAAGCCTCTATACACTAACTAAGATCATGGAAAATCAAATTCTCATCAACCACAATGTTTGGAGCCCAGGGTGGTAATCACCTCCAAAACACCACTGCAATCCTACCCACGTCCTGTCTCTCTATCTGGCAGAGCTTGGGGACAGCACACAGCCCATTCAACTGAATAAGCAGCAGAAAGGTTGAAAGGACAGAGCAGATCGGTCAGCATCATTGAAGCAGTTTATGTCAACTCTGTTAAAGAATGACACGCCAAGCACTGATCCTGCCGTCTCTCCCTTTACAGAATGCCAATTGGCTGACTGCATTCTCAACTGCTTTTGGCTTGGTTTTGGAAACCCGACATCATGTGGAAAACAACACAAAAACAATATCTGGAACTTTAAGCTGTTAACATTTTTTAAGATTGCCTGCAGAATAATATGGAAACGGGGTAGTTACAACACAGAGGAAGCTACTCAGCCCAAAATGGGTCTCTGTAATAGCAATTTAGCTGGTGCCGCAGTTCTCAACCATTCTGGCAATGGAAAGATTTTCTCTGTCTGCTCTGCCTAGATCTCTCATCATTTTGAATATGCCTATCGAATTACTCTCTAATGGTTTCCTCTCCTATCGCATGTATTCCCAGAAGCAAAAAGACCTTTCCCTGCAGCATACAGTATAGTATCTAATTAGTAGTTAATTAGCAGACAGAAAGATTTCCCATGAAAACCTGACATTTTTCACTAACACCCTGTCAAGGAGGTACTGAGAGTACATGGTGTTACTATGGCAGCTGAGAACTTCCACTTCTGATCTGCTCAAATGGACCTACAACTGGTCAAAGCCTGTTTTCCAGGCTTATTTGCCAGAGGGAGCAAGCCCAGCTTTAACTGAGATAACAAGGTGTACAGCTGGATGAACACAGCAGGCCAAGCAACATCAGAGGAGCAGGAAGGCTGACGTTTCGGGCCTAGACCCTTGTTCTGAAAATTTTTTCTGAAGAAGGGCCTAGGCCTGAAACGTCAGCCTTCCTGCTCCTCTGATGCTGCTTGGCCTGCTGTGTTCATCCAGCTCTGCACCTTGTTATCTCAGATTCTCCAGCATCTGCAGTTCCTACTATCTCTGAACCAGCTTTAACTGGTCAGTTTGCAAAGACCCAAGGGTGTAATTTTAACAATGGGATAGATTTACTGATGAGTGACAACCTCATGCAGACTTTTTCACAGAACAAGGGAGCCTCACATTTCTGAGAGGATATCCTGCTTAAGGCTCTGTTTTAAATATGGACCCATACTTGCAATCTGACAGTTCTGTTGTAGTGCAGTCAGCTGCCATTTTCTGAAACATGAAAGGTCTAGAACCATAGAAAGCTGCTTTAACAGCTACTGTCATATGATCAGTCTGATGATAGGGTCCTGGGAGGTTAGGTGCCAGATAGGTAAGAGGGAATGGGTGCCAGGTATGTCAGGTGCTGTGTGAAAGGGTGCCAGATGGGTAGGGGTTAGTGTGCCATGGACAGTCATGCCAGCTGGTTAGGGTACCAGAGTACAAGGTGGCAAAGTTGGGGATGCAGTATTTTAGGGTAGGTTGGAAAGATCATGTCCATTGGGGATATGTGAGGTAAGTATGGGGTCAGTTAAATGGTTACTTAGGAGGTAAATTACAGATTTCATAGTCGAACATTTCCTGAGTAACTACGTCACTTAATTTCAACACAGAGCTCCCAAATCTCCAATTTAAATAGAACTTTCCAAGGGTTTCAGGCATTGTGGAACTGCCTGGGGAAAATTAAACTTCTCCTGGCAATTCCTTTGGACAATGGTACAATGCAGGGTCCCTATGTGCAACTTCCATCTACGCTGGAAAAGCAGCTGGCTGGCCATTGGAAACTCTGGGCCAAAATGTAAATTTGGGCAGTGTGTCACGAGACGAATCTTCAATTGTATCAGTTTCCTACTGAATCTGTTTAAGGTACTTAAAAGCAGAAAGCTGCAGAAGCTAGAAATCAAAAACCAGATACATATCAGGTCTGGCAGCAGCCATGTAGAGAGAGAAAGAGAGGAGCATCTCCACAGTTGCTGCCAGACCTGTTGAGTATTTCCAGCATTTTCTGCTTTTACTTCTATTTAACTTATCCCATCATGCGCTCAGAATTCTGACTTGGTAAAAACTGTATTTTTCACTTGGCAATACAAATACCTGGTCAATCGTCGTAAATGGGATCTATGCACCAATGCATTCCCACTCCAAGGTGTGTCCACTGCCCACCATTCTGTCCATTGACACCACGTCCCTGCCTTCTCTTCCTGTGCAGGGATATGTCCGCTGACTCCACCACTCCCAGCGATCTATCTGCTGACGCCGCTACCCCGTGGCCTGTCTCTGACTGAATCTCTGACAATCTGTCTGTTATCTGGACACTCCCCAAGATCCCCCTCCCAGTGACTCACTTCCTTTGCCAATGCTGAATTCTAGCTTTGGCCTAAGCCACTGGCTTTGCTGCCCAACAGCCTCCAATCCCATTAGCTGCTGGGCCAGAAAATGAGAATTCAAGGAAATGAAAAACAAGTCTTTCTGTTTAATTGGGTAGGACTTCCAGGATGAACATATTTCCAGGTTTCGAGCCACTGTACCTCCCTGGAGAACCGCTCCTAGCTTCTTGATAATACTCGGGCATAAGTTGTAGGGTCTGTTCTCTTTCCCTCTGAAAACTTGGAGATGGTCCCTCAAGGACAGACATTTTTCCTCCTTCAGCTTAACTAACTTATTCTGTTTTATAACACACCTTTTATCAGACCAATTCAGGCCTCGTTTCCACCCCACATCCTTCCCTCTTGTGTTAACTGAAGTGAAGTCCTCATAACGTACACTTGCTTGTATCTGTTTCTCTTCCACTAACTGACACTCCCCTCTCTTTTCTAATTCTTATCAACTTTTTACTAACTTATTTCTCATTTTCTCTTATTTTAACCATTTTTTGTGCATATTTCACTCGCCTGGGCTCCCTCCTCCAATTTAATTTCTATTCTTCCTATTTATGCACGACATGCTGAAATTTTGAGATATGGACCTTCTTTAACAACATCGTGTTACAGGTCTTTTTAACTCAGTCAAGGCATGAACATCCCATTCAGAGATTGTAAGAACTGCCGATACCGGAGTCAGAGATAACGCAGTGCAGAGCTGGAGGAACACAGCAGGCCAGGCAGCATCAGAGGAACAGGAAAGTTGATGTTTTGGGTCGGGATCCTTCTTCAGAAATGGGGGAGGGAGAGGGGAGCTCTGAAATAAAGAGAGAGAGGAGGGGTGGGGCTGAGGAAGGTAGGTGGGATGCTGATAGGTGAGTGCAGGCAGGCAGTGGTGAAGATTGGTCAGTGAGGCAGGAGGAGCAGATAGGTGGGAGAGATGATGGACAGGTTGTGTCAGATCAAGGAGATGGGGATAAGAGGGAGGGTTGGTCGTGGGATGAGGCCAGGGGTGGGGAGATTTTGGAACTGGTAAAATCCACATTTAGACCATTGGGCTGTAGGCTCCCGAGGCGGAATGAGGTGCTGCTCCTCCAATGTACGGGTGGCGTTATTGTGACACTGGAGGAGGCCTGGGATGGACATGACATCCCATTTCAAGGTTTCCCAATCAATAAGAGAATGCAGCTATGATGCTGACTCACGCCAGAGCATTGAAGGGAGTCCTATGTAAAGGGATTTATGGAGAAGTCAGAGTTGTTTCACTGAAGATTGGTCTGAGTGTACAGTAAACATCAGGATGGATGATTGTGCAACTTGTCAAGGCTGTCCTCACCCACTCCACCCCTTTGATGCATCCTTGGAAGTAAGACTACAGGTTGGGACAGCCCAGAGAGAACTATCATCCCCTGCTGATGGAGTTAAAAACCAGCTTTGTAAAGAAACAGGTATGGTTATAAGCCGTTGAAAACACAAGCCTTGCTCCTGGAGCGGAGCCAAACGAGGCTCAGTGACTTCATTGGCATGAGGAAGTGGAGAGACATACCACGTTCAAAATACTAATCCCCACTCTCTAAATACCTCGGTATTCTCCCGCAGAACACTTCTCAGACCATCACACTTTGCAGCTTCCCCACTCATTGCTCTCTTGAGACATTTCCTCACATCACCTTCTGAACAACCAATTGTCTTCATCTGAACATCACCTCGTACCCCTCCCTCACAATCACCCTGTACACAAGTTTTCATGCCATCCTCTCCATACAATGCATTCCCGACACACATAGCTCTTGCTCCTCCCACTGAAGAGCACACAACTCTATACACAGCCAGAGAACTGGTGATGGTTTTGGCAATGCATGCCCACCTTGTTTCAGGTGGCTGCAGATGTAAGAAATAAACTACCATGGAAACCTAAGAGTCCTGAGGTCCTGTACCCAGTTACATTCAGAAAGCTGATCCCCTGCTTGTACACCCTAAATTGGAGCATCAGCTCCGTCAAGCTGGAGTTCTGTGTCTACCCTCTATGCCTTGCATAGCAGGTTATTTAATGCGCAAGGTTCCTCTTCTGTTTATATTGAGTATCAGTTTGGCCGTGGGAACTGGCTTTAACATTGAACAAGAGGAGAAGTATCAAGTATCTGAAGAACACTAATTCATAGCAATGAGTTGCTCTCCAGTTGCTTTCTCCAAAAATTTGTGCATTCCTTTATTGCATCAAGCAAGAAAAAAAAATGAGGGAAAAATCTATTTGACCTTGTCCTACCAATCTGTGTCTGTCCATCAGAGCAGGTTTGGATTGATATGTGGCAAGCAACATTTATGCCACCCAAGTTCTAGACAATGACCATTTTCATCAATAGAGAATCTAACAATTTCACATTGACATTTAACAGTATGAGTCCCCTTGATTATTGATATCTTGAGAGATACCTTTGAAATTTGTTTCTGATCAATGAGCCACTTTAATATTGTGGCTACAAGGGAACGCCAGAGACAGAGAATTCTGTGGTAAGTAACTCACGTACACATTTCCTGAAGTTTGTCCACCATTAACAGGGCACAAGTCAATAGTTCAACGGAATACCTTTATCTTGTTTGACAAGAGCAACTCCAATAACATTTAAGAAGCTTGTTATGGTGAAGAACAAAGCAGCTGACTTGTTGGTCTCCATTCACCACATCTTAAACATTCACGCCCTCCACTGTCGGTACACAGTAGGAACAGCTTTATCTTTGTCAGAATCAGTGCAGCAACTCACCAAGCCTTCTTCAACAGTACCTTCTAAACAGAAGATCAGGGATAGCCTACTATCTGCAAGCTGTCCTTCAGGTCACGTACAATCCTTGTTTGGGATTTCTTATTAGTCCATAAGACACGGTGAGCAGAAGCAGGCCATTCAGCCCACTGAGTCCACTTCCCAATTCAGTCAGACCATGACCAGTCTGACAATCCTCAACTCCAATTTCCTGTCTTTTCCCTACAAGCCTTGATTTTCTTACTGATGGATTTTCAATCTCAGCCCTAAATTTTCTTAATGACTTGACTGCCCTATGCTGCAAAGAATTCCACAGATTCACTGGCCTTAGAATAAGGGGTCACTCAGTTAGGACACAGATGAGGAGGAATTTCCTCTCTAAGATTAGGCTCTCTAATCCTAGACTCTCCCACAAGGGGAAACAACCTCTCTGCATCTACCCTGTTCAGCTCTGAAGAATCTCATATTTCAGTAAGCTTGCCTCTCATTCTTCTAAACTTTAATGAGTACAAGTCCTGCCTATTCAACCTTCCTACATAAGAAAATTCCTCCCATACCTTGGATCAACCTACTGAACCTCCTCTGGACTGCCTCCAATGCCAGCTTGTTCCCTTACATAAGGGAATCAAATCTGTTCACAATTTGTCATTTGAAATTTCCTCTCCAGCAGCACTATGATGCACCTACAACACATGCACTGCCGAGATTTAAGAGAAAGAACTGCCAATGCTGGAGTCTGAGATAACAGAGTGTGGAGCTGGAGGGACACAGCAGGCCACGCAGCAAGAGGGCAGCTCACCATCACCTTCTCCAGGGCAGTTACGATGGGCAACCAATGTTGTACTGACCAACAATGCCCGCATCGTAGGAATGTATCAAAAAATTACAGAACTTTAAAAGTACTTAATTTATTGTAAAGCGCTTTGGCATGTCTCAAAGTTGCAATATAAATGCAAATTATGTATTCCTTCTAATGTCAAATCGTCTTCTCTCCAGTTTCACATATACATAAGTCAGAAGTATCACATTCTTCCTCTTCACTGAAGCAAATTAGTTCTTACTGGGCATCACTGAATAAATTGGTCCAATTGCTTCAAACCAGGAGCTTTGTCTTTTACGTATCTTTGTTCTTTTGGGAGGTTTTGTTATGATCATCAGATTGATGCAGATATATAGATGACATGTACCTTCACAAATACTTCCAATCACAAAATTTTTCTATTCAGGCAGGATCAAAAAATGTTTTTTATCATTTGGAAAAATTTCAGGGGTTCAAACCTAGGAAGAAACCAAACAAAGGCATCAAGCCTTTTTTTTCCAATATCTACTTGAATAAACAGTACCTATTGACAATTCAAGAGTTAAAGCTCAATCCTTATTTCTTTGGAATCCGTGTTTCTTTCTTTAGTTTTTCTTATTAGGAAATGTGTGCTGTGAGTCTCCAAATTCTAGAGATCAGTTTTGGGGCATTTATTCAGTTTGTGTGCACTGGGGCCTCTTGGGGTCCTTTGTAATACATTCACAATAATAATGACCTGCGATGAAGCTCCTTTAACCCATTTGACTCCATCTTTTCAATGCCACCTTCTCCCCTGCACATTTTTCCTTTACAGATAATAATCCAATTCTCCTCAAAGGCCTGAATTGAATCTCATGTTCCAAATCAAAACTCCTTAAAGTTTATTTCTATTCATAAACGAGCTAACACATCACGGGTAAGTCATCAGGTTTCATTTACATAACAGTAAAACTTCTAGTTTACAGAATATTTGATCTTTTGTCAATGCTCAACTGTTTGAAACACCCACGATACGCCATAAAAATCCATTGACAAATTTCTATTGTGCTTCTGTGCTCAATGGAGCAGGTACTTGACTATGCAAGTGGTTAACCAACAAAAATATTTGTTTGAAAGACAAAAGACTCATTAAAGAAACTGTTAACTGAGTGAAATGCATCTAAGACCATAAGATGTAGGTGCAGAAGTAGGCCATTAGGCCCATTGAGTCTGCTGCACTGTTCAAAGAGATCACGATTGACCTGCTTACCCTCCACATCTCTTTCCTGCCTTTTCCCCAGTGATTTCTTCATTGACTAAAAATGTCAACCTCAGCCTTGAATATACTTATGATCCAGCCTCAACAGCAATCTGTGGTAAATAATTCCACAGATTCACTATGCTCTGAGAGAAGAAATTCTTCTTCATCGCTATTTACTTGTGACCCTTTATTCTGAAATGCCACCCTCTGGTCCTAGACTGTTCCACAAGTGGAAACAACCACTCGACATCTGACCTGTCAAGATTCCTAAGAATCTTATAAGAATCAAATCTTTGGGATCTTTCAATAAACTTGCCTCTCATTCTTCTACAGACCCAATCGTTTCAATCTCCCCTCACATGACGGCCTTTCCATACCTGGGGTCAACCTAGTGACCTGATCAAACTCACTGGACAGCCTCGAATGCCAGCATCTCTCTCCTTAGATAAGGGGACCAAAGCTGTTTACAGCTGTGGTATTGTATCATTTTAGTCAGAGCTCCCTACCTTTATCCCCTTTGAAATAAAGGCCAACATTGCAAGTGCCTACCCTCTAACCCGTTCAGCTTGTTATGATTCATGGACGAGGACTACCGAACGCCTCTGTGCTACAGCTTTCAGCGTCCTTCTCCATTTAAATAATATTCAGCTCCTCTGTTCTTCCTGCCAAAGTGCAAAACCTCACATTTTCCCACATTACATTCCACCTGCTGTTGGATGAAACCTGGTATGGAGCAGCCTAACCGATGCTCCCTAAAGAGACAGCGGCAGATTGCACAAAGAATGCCTTCTTAAATAAGTTTTGAGAGTGCATAAGCAGCATTATTATAGTGCTGCCAAACCTGATCTCTTTCTTGATGTGAAATAATTTATAGTCCACCCTTGTCCTCCCCCAAATTTAAAAGAAGTCTAATAGCTTTCATTGGGTGGGCAATAGGCTCACCCTGCTCATGGAAGGGGCCACCTTAATCTCAACCCCAGTACTGAATATAACAATTGCATTGCTTCGGCAGAACTTTAGATCTGAACTAAACACATTGTTGATAGTAAGAGGTGAAATACTAAAGGCCGCACAAAATGGAGCATAACTGAATTGTAGGTGGTGACCAATTCTGCCCACAATGGAAATTGACTGAATTGGTTGGCAATGATAGTGAATGCATCAATATATTGATGGATGACTGGAGTTGTGCACCATTTAACACCAGTTAAAGTCTTACTGTCTGACATTGCCCACTAACAATAGTCAAAGAGTGTTCTAAACTAAACATTTGTCCTTGGTTCCTGACTAAATGGCCTGAAGTGGCATTCCATGTTGGGAATAGTCACTTTGAGGTGGGGAAGCTGGGTTTTCTGTACATTGTAAACACAAGCTCCTTTAAAGATTCTATGTCCATTGTCCACACCCAAGGCAAAAACAGAAAATGCTGGAGAAGTTCAGCAGGTCTGGCAGCATCGGTGGAGAGGGGGAGACTGAGATGCTGCCAGATCAGCTGAGCTTCTCCAGCATGATTTTTTTTTCAGCATCCAAAATGTTTTATTTTTTATCCACCCTAAGGCAGTCTGAATGAATGGCTAGAGGCCTGTTAAGCAAAAGGCAGCAGTGTGGGGACAAAGGTAGGTCGGAGGAGTCTGAATCCCAGTAGGAAAGGGAGCACATTACAGGACGTGAAATGGGAGGAGGGAATCCAAGGTGCTTGGGTGTGTAACTGGATGTCGGGGTAGAATGGTGGGTTAATGGACAGATTGAAAGGACAGGAAAGGGAAGAGTTTTCCGGATGGCTTTTTGGATAAGTCCCGTACGTCCAAGCTACTTCACTCATGGAGTCATTCTTTCTCACCCCCTTGCACTTGTTGGGTTTACAGAAGGCTTCAAGACCCGGCCAACAGGAGATAAAAATAGAATGACTTTCTGCAAGAAAGCAGAAATTGATTGTAACACTTAACTGACAAAATCACCCCCCCAACCCGCAACAATGAGCTACTCAGTCAATAGCATGAAGTTGTGGGTTTATGGCTGGGCTCAACACCCACATCCCAAACGCTAATTTCTATTCATCAGCACTCCTATTTCAACAAAAAATTTCAAACCAATCAAAGGATACAGGGAGAGAGAAAGCCTGGTAACAGAGCTAACCATATTTGTCGAAATGTAAAGATTAAACTCCATGATTCATGCCCAAAGACATTTTCTAAATTTAAATTAGATCAAAATCTAGACATGTGGCAAGCCAAGAAGGGACATTTATTTCAAATCTGTGTTGGAAAAGGCTGAGGTATTTCAGTGCTGAAACAGAAGCAGAAAATTAAAGCTAATACTTCTTAAGAAGACTACTATCAACCACGCAGAGACCATCTAACAATTTCTGCATATAGGTAGTGTCGTTCATCAAGGTGCCGATGAGGCAGGCAGTCTCAGAGGCTTAGGTTTGAACCCTGGATTGGTAATTCAGTGGCCAAGGGGTCACAGACCTTAGTGTTAGGAACATTTAGCCCCAAGGGGAGGAGAAGGCATCAAATTCAGTGTTCCACTCAGGCACAGCCAGAGAAAGTGGTAGATTCACTCTTTTGGGAGGTGCTAAAAGGCCCAGAATCTTTTCTAATCTAATGGAAAGCAGTACAGATCTAGCTTATAGAATCAAAGGCTCTCTTCAGGACAAGTCATTTGACTTGTTGTATGCATGTCGCTCTCTGCAAGAGCAACATGGTTAATCTGACATCGCCAGCCTGCCCCCAATTATTTCCTCATCAGATCCTTTTATAAAGTCATAGAATCATACAGCACAGAAACAGACCCTTTGGTCCAACTCGTCCATGCTGAACTAGGATTTCCTAAACTAAACTAGTCCCACTTGCCTGTGTTTGGCCCATATCCCTCTAAACAGTTTCTTTTTACGTACTGTTCCAAATGTTTTTAAACGTTGTAACTGTAACTGCACCTACCACTTCCTCTGCAGGCTGAATCTCTCATACTCACAGACAGTGTATTCCTAACTTCTTACAACGTTAAAATGTTTTTTCTTACGTCATCGTTGCTTCTTTTGTCAATGATGTGAAATTGGATTCCTCCAGTTCTCAATCCTCTTGCTGTTGGCTACAGTTTCTCTCTACTTATGCTGTCTAGCCCCTTCATGATTTGGAACACCTCCATCCAATTTCCTCTCAACCTGATCTAAGGAGGACAACCTTACCTTCTCCAATCAGCTGGTGTAATTGAAGTCCCTCAGCCATGACCTCATCAAATGGCAGAACAGGCTTTGAAGGGTTGAATTGTTTCTCCCTGCTCCGAGTCCTTATGATCCTAATGTTCTCTTGAACCACTCACAAATCTTTTCTTTACTCTCTCTAAAGCCTTCACATCCAAGTGTGCTTTGCAAAATTGGAGATCAAGATAGTCTTCTCGTCTTTGTTTATAAAATCCAGGATTCAGTATGCCCTTTGTTAAAAAAAACAAATCTTCTCTTTCAATTTCAACAGTTTGTCCACATATTTCCTCAGGTTCTCCGCTCCTGCACCTCATTCAGGGTTGTACCCTTTATTTCTTATACTGTCTCTTCTCATTTTTCCCACCGAAATGTATCACCTCACTTTTCTGCACAAACATCTACCCATTTTACCATCCTATCTAATCCTTTCGAAGTTTTTCAGTATCATCTTTACAGTTCTCAACACTTCCAAATTTTCAATTTTGAAATTGTGCCCTGAGTCCCCAAGTCTGTGTCATTAATATGAATCAAGAAACTAACAGAAAGATTGTGTGTAGTGGAAGTGAAAAGGGAAAGGGATACACAAGTTTACCATTGGTCCATTATTCTGAAAGGCTCAAGAGTGCTTCCATTTTGCCCAAAATCTGGCAAATGTTTATCCCTGGAAATCAGTGTCTGGGAATAGCTCCACCTCCCTTTCAGACCGTAAAGTGTCTCTGCAAGAGATCCACTAATTAAGACATACATCAAGTGAATGAATAAATAGAGACTCTTATCATACCAAGAATAAGCATACTGAATGTAACCATCTGCTGATTAACAGTCCACCAAGGAACCATGCTGCATTCAGATGAAATGTATTTTTGTAAGCCTGAAGCACAGATGGGAACACTACAGAAAATTCACTATGGGTTCATGGTTGAAATTCTTAAGCAGAGCAAGTGTATTTTAACAATAGTGTTTCAAGAATCACAATTGGGCATGGGAGCAAAGTAACAAGAATATATATTCAAGGCACAGAAGTGTAATCCAGAATGGTCTGCTGTGCTCCAAATATATTAAGCAGCCAGAAACATAATAAAGAACTATGCTAGCTGAGTTAAAAATATATTAGACAAAGCGTGTTTGAAATTATATATATATATATATATATATATATAGCGTAAGCGCACGTGTGTGTCCCATACAGATACATTCAAATGTTGCCCGTGCATTATATTAATTGAATGCATGCTGCTACTTCTGAAAGTCTGAATTCTGTTAAGTTTGTAGTAGCTTCATTGGAAACCTACCTTACTCAGCAAGGCCATAATCCAGAAAGAACCTCCTTTGTATTTCAATCCATTTGTTCCTCAATGCCAACAGCTATGAACCTGGGCATGCTTTAGGTTGCATGAACACAATGCTGACACCAACATAAAAGCAGTAATGCACTTTGGATCCCTTCCGCGTTCAATCCTAGTCTACAGCAAGGGTCACTCATCCTGAAAAATGGAGTTTGAAATATACACATATTGAGAGATTTAACTGCATTCCCATGGATACTCAGTCAAAGGCAGGGAAGTATTGAATCACTGACACAGGAGCTAAAGCCTGGAATGTGGTTGAATAAGATATATAGTGAAGGCCCTAAGGATAAATGACAAGGGAGTCTAGTAAACATCATGAGATCATGGGATGACCTAAAGCTGTCCTTGTACTGATCACACAGTCACATGATTAACCTGACTGGATGTGCATGTAATCAATAATACGATTGGTTTGTAACAACCAAAGGCAGGCTAAAAGCGAATGTATAAAGGGTGTACGTTTCCATTTGTTCAGTTGGGAAGTCCACGCACTGCCAGAGGTTTTCCTCCCACCGCTGTAAAATAATAAAGCCCTTTGGTAACAAAGTGGATCTGGGTGTTGACTGATGCTCATTCCATCCCAACTATACCATACCTTGAATACTCATTAGCATAAAGTGTTTTTTACAATTATGTCTTAATATCAAGATAAAGCTAGTGGTGCATGAGAATCTCACGGCATACAGTTCCTGATCATTTCAAGGTGCTGAGCACTATTTCGTTTTTGTGCAGTTGTAGATCAGTGGTTTTTCTTGTTTAACTCAAACGGCACTAGAAATTGGACAGGAGAATGGAGTTTTGCACAGGAGGTCAGGTACGGCGAGGGTAGTTCAATGGGTGAGGATCTGGAACACAATGACTAAGGCAATTATACTCACATACAATGAAAACATGGACTTTGGCTTCACATGATTTTTGACAGGTTAAACAATGTTTACCATAGCTTCTGCAAGCTTCTTTACATGCTGTGGTAAAGTTAGCAGAGTTAGCTCAGTACATGTATAGCTATTACATGCCACGAAGAGCATCTGACCCAAATGGACACATGCCAGGCAATCCAATGTTTGTGTGGATAAGATCCTCCTCATTACTACTTAAAGAATTTCTCTTGCCTTTCTTACAGTGTAATAGCCCCTAGTGTCAATGCCAACTCTTAACTAACCAGCCAACTTAGTTATTTAAAAAGATACAATGGTGGCTCAGTGGTTAGCACTGCTGTCTCACAATGCCAGGGACCCGGGTTCGATTCCAGCCTCGATTGTTCCTGTTCGATTGCTCATAGTGCCCAGGGATGTTTAGGTTAGGTGCGTTAAACATGGGAAATATAGGGGAATGGGTCTGGGGGATGCTCTTCGGAGGGGCAGTGTGGACTCGTAGGGCCGAATGGCCTGTTTCCATACTTTAGGGATTCTATGATTCCTCATCAACCAGGGAGCCCTAAGCCTTTCCCTTCATCCTAACATACTGTCCTTGGACTCCGATATCACACTTTAAAGGGATGGCATGGTGGCTCAGTGGTTAGCACTGTTGCCTCACAGAGCCAGGGACACGGGTTCAATTCCACACTCGGGTAACAATCTGTGTGGAGTTTGCACATTCTCCACGTGTCTGCGTGGGTTTCCTCTGGGTGCTCCGGTTTCCTCCCACAGTCCAAAGATGTGCAGGCTAGGTGGATTGGTCATGCTAAATTGCCCATAGTGTTCAGGGATGTGTAGATTTGGTGGATTATAGGGGGTTGGGTCTGGGTGGGATGCTCTGAGGGTCGGAGTGGACCTGTTGGGCCAAAGGGCCTGTTTCCACACTGGAGGGATCCTGTATATCTGTATATAAATACAATGTTTGCACTTAATTTTAAACAGTAAACAGGGGACATTGTAGCCCTACAGTGCAGAAATAGGCCATTCAAACCAGCGAGTCTGCAATGACCTTCAAACAGTATCCCATGAGACCCAACCACAGACCCAGCCCCCCACCTTAGCCCCATAACTCCGCATTTTACCATGGCTAATCTATCTAGCCTGCATATTCCTGGACACTACAATTTAGCGTGGCCAATCCACCCAACCTGCACATCTTTGGACTGTGGGAGGAAACGGGAGCACCCAGTGGAAACCCACACAGACACGGGGAGAATGTACAAAATCCACACTGATAGTTGCCCGAGGGTGGAATCGAACCCGGGTCCCTGGCGCTGCTAGGCAGCAGTGCTAACCACCGAACCACCATGCCACTGACATGCTGCGTGTCTTTAAACACTGCAGATAATGCTGAAGTAAACAAACAATTCAACCTGAACCAACTCACAATTACAACAGAGATAAAAGGTACTGCAGATGCTGGAGAATCCAAGATAACAAGGTGTGGGGCTGGATGAACACAGCAGGCCAAGCAGCATCATAGGAGCAGGAAAGCTTGACGTTTCGGGCCTAGACCCTTCATCAGAAAATCAT
>JAHRHZ010000147.1:2401712-2424630 GCA_024137785.1 Ginglymostoma cirratum | reverse complement strand
CTTCATCAGAAAATGATTTTCTGATGAAGGGTCTAGGCCCGAAACGTCAAGCTTTCCTGCTCCTATGATGCTGCTTGGCCTGTGTTCATCCAGCCCCACACCTTGTTATCTCACAATTACAACATTTAGACAGCACAAGCACAGCTACAGATTTGGAAAAAAACATTTCACTCCAAGTGGATACATGAAGCAGACTGTCAGAGAAAGTAGTCGATTCAAGGCTAACTGGCTCTGTTAGTGAATAACTGAATCAATATCTGTTGGGAACAGATACTGGAAGTATCTTAGCAACATTACTTGAATTTAACATTGTTTAAATTGGTGGTAAACTGTGGTGAAGCCCAAAGTATTATCACACTTAAATGCTGGATGGAATGAACCTGATGCAAAGGTCATTGTCTAATTTCAGGCTTTATCGTATTGTTAGGTTTTAAAGCTTTTCCTCTTATTGCAGTATTCTAATGCTGTACTGTTTCCAGTCTCAGGAGGAGCCTGATCACTTTTAATAGGGCCACTTTATTCACATTGCGGTGCCTGTCGGATAATGATATTGGAAGATCGTTGATTAGGCAATCTATTACTGAACACTATAATGCAATGAGTTATACTATTGATTCACTGTGCCTTTGATGTTATCATTTGTAGTGACAATAAATGTCAAAATATTTGTTGAGTCATTCAAACTTCATCTAGCTTGTCAATACAATGCTAATTTGGGGAATATCATTCATCATTTACCTATCACTGGCTTTCAAACTCATCTTACCCAAGATAAACTGAAACTGTAATTTCTGTTTGACAACATTAATCTCCTTTCTACAAGGCTTCAAACTGAACCAGCCAAAGAGGATGAGAAATTAGACTTCCACACAAATTTGGATTGTCTTCCTGCTTCTCCTGGACTTCGTAAAATAAATGTTTCCAATCTAAGGTCCACTATTTAGGTGGATTAGTGCCTTGTGACTCATCTGATCCACTAATATCCTTCAGGGAAGGAAATCTGCCATCCTTTCCCAGTCTGGCTGACATACAAGTCACACTGTTGCCGAGAGTCTGAAGTCACATGTGGGCAGACCAGTTAAGGACAGCAGATTTCCTTCCCTAAAGGACATGGGTGAACTAGATGGGTTTTGTGACACTTGACAGGGATTACACTGTCATTATTAGGCTAGCTTTTTAGTCCAGTTATTTGAAAACTGAGTTCAAACTTCATTGTCTCCCACGATTTGAATCCATGTTCCCAAAACATTAGCCTGAGGTTCAGGATTACTGGTCCAGTGATATTACCATGACACTACCACCTCTTTATATAGTAAACTGCAATTGAGTGTGAAATATAAACAAAATGAGATCTGTAGAAAGCGATTAAGATTTCTCTTAGTCACCTACTCCAAGCATTCTGTACAAAATATACTCAATGTATTACTCGGACCATGATTACACAGGTTGCAAATTTTGACATATCATAACAAAAAGTGTTCTTAGAATATGGAGTACTTTATGATTTAAATAGCAAGACTATGGTTTTGGTGCCAGTGTGAGAAATGATTTACAGACAGCACAAAAAACTTAAAATAGAAAGATCATCTCTGCTGTGTTCATTATTTCAGCTTTCTAATTATGGATCAAGTCAAATTTGTTTATATAACCATCAGTGCATGACTTTATATCTACTTTCCTGTCAGTCAGTTCCTAAGTTGTTCACCTTTATAAGACAGAGATGCAATTTTCCTATCCTGAAAATAGTGGCAAAAGCAGGTAATTGAGCTGGGGGCTGAAGGTTGGTATCGGGGAGATACTTGACACATTCCAGGCCACTACAAACATTAAGTTTTGAGCAGGAAGGCCAAAGCTGAGTTTTCTACCCTACTGACTACTTAAAGGCCTCAACTGGCTATTAACAAGTACTTGGGGGCCTGATCCCACTGAGCGACAATGACTTTTGGACTGGGGGGTGAGCGCTGTCTTTCTTATCTGCAGTAACACGTGTGGACCTAGGGCTGGGGGTGTTGGCATTTGGAAATCCACCTTGTCTTCATTTCTGGCTCCTTCCTCCCTCTTGCCTATCACCCCAAACCCAGAAATCCCCTCTTCCTCCTCAAACAATGCCTACATTGTTCATTGGTGATCCTTATCTGGGGATCCAGAGGGATGATGTTCCAGCAACTGCCACAGCCCCTGGGTGACCAACAGTTCAGTGACAGGGCCTTCCTGTTCCAGCTCATAATTCTGACAGAAAGCCCATCAGCAGCCAATCAGCTGAATGATGGAAGATCTGGTGGGCATTCAAAAACACATATTCTACTTACATACATCAATTATGATGCTGGAGGCAAGTGTAGAAAGTTAACGTGGTAGTAAAGGAGTCAAATAAAATTCAATACGTGCAGAACTTCCTTCTAAACTATTTCTTCAACAGTGGTTGGGGTAAAAGTAGGCTCATAGCAAACAGGTATCCCACGTCTTTCTAGTTCTTGGGAAAACACGATGACGATGGAAGATGCTATCATGGTGAGCCTTTTAAGTTTAGTCCTTTGAAGAGGAGATACCATTCCACTGGAATGCTTCAAACTGGTTAGTTCAACCTTATGGTACAGAGCAGGAAATTGAGTGGATTGGGTGGAAAGCCAGCTTTATGTCCAGCCAATGTCACTTGCCAGTGGTTTCAACAGAATGTAAAACTGGACGGGATGTAAACCATTGTTGCATCTGATCCTGCCAGCTGCCCAATGGGTGCGTTAGGTTAAAATTGCATCCATATTATGCGTTCAGTATAACCTACTTCTTCAGCTCAAGTTCCCTGCATAGAAGCAAGTTTGACCTATAGTTCCACAGCATTGTGGGTCTCCCTGCACTTCAAGGACGGCAGTCGTCCAAAAAGGCAACTCACTACCACCTTTCCAGGATAACTGGGCATGGCCAATAAACACCAGCCTTGTCAGCAATGCTCATATCCCATGAACAAAGGAATAAAATCTCAAAATCCTTGAATTCCCTCCCTAACAGTGTTTGTGGATCTACTTATAGCACATAAACTGCAGCAGTTCAAGGCAGTAACAAATCACTATCTTCTCAAGGGCAATTAGGGATGGCCAACCAATGATGGTCCAGCCAGTGCACCCAAATCGCATGAATTAATAAAAAATAAAGCACAAGGAATCCCAAATACCCTGTGCTGCAACTTTCTACACTATGCTTCTCCATTTAAATAATATTCAGCTCCTCTATTCTTTCTGCCAAAGTGCACAATCTTATATTCTATTAGCCAGCTTTTTACCCATTCGCTTACCCTGTCTATATCCGTTTGCAGACTCTGTATCATCCTCATCACTTGCCTTCCCACCTATTTTTGTGTTATCTACAAACTTGGAGATGGTACATTCACTTTCCACATCTCTGTCGTTATGATACATTTAAGTAATAATAGTGGCCTCAGCACTGATGCCCATGCCAATTGGAGACAGGCAATGAAGTCTGGCCTAGCCAGCAACGCCCACACCCCAATGGAGTGAATAACAAAAAAGAAATGGTTGCTGAATACATGCACATTGTAATCCTGAGTTTATAGGTAGTGATGGTAGAAGCTCTAATTTACCTTCTATCACATGGTTGACCAGGAATCTTTATTCTTTCATGAAATGTGGGCATCGCTGATTAGGACAGCATTTATTGCCATCCCTAATTGCTCAAAGTCATTCGTATTGCTGTGGGTCTGGAGTCACATGTAGGCCAGACCAGCTAAGGAGAGTAGATTTCCTCCCCTAAAAGGCCATAGTGAACCAGATGAATTTTTAAAATGACAATCAATAATGGTTATAATAGACCAGCTTTGTTTCCTTAATTGCAGATTTTTAATGAATTCAAATTTTGCTTGTTGCCATGGTGGAATTCAAATTCCTGACAACTTTAGCCAGAGTCTATGTATTACTAGGCCAGTCACATTACCAGGATGCCATTACCTCTTGCTCTTATTGCATGTTGAAAAGATGTAGAGGCTAATAACCTGTTTACATCTGCAGCCTCCTTACATCATCTTCACAATGTACTTTCTGATCTATCTTGAAGTTGTCTCCAAGTTTAGATGCCAACTGATCTTCCTTAGCCACCAAGACCTGGAATGGAATTTGAGCCTAGATCTTCTGGCTCAGAGGTAAGGACATTACCACTGCACCACCAGGCTGCATGAAACCTCATTTTGATGTGGCAGCTCTTTTTTTGGTTTGTTGTGTTTTTCCTCTGCCATGATGTACTGCATCCCTAAATAAAGCCAGATATTTTGATGACTTAATCTGTTTCCAAATATTCCTAGTCAAACTCATCCACGTGGTTGTTGGAAAAACTAATGAATGTGGCAGGCAGAGCATACTGAACATTATTAATACGCGCTGAAAAATGTAAGGAATGCTCACTTGTCGTAGTCATCAATAGCCAGCAGCAATGACACTCTGGCACTGAATAAATAGATGATACACTGTCACCTCTGCCTTATTTTCGCAACTGATTAAAATTGGATGATTTGTAAGGGCCGCAGGCATAATAAAAACAGAGTTGTCAATTCTCATTCATTAGGGGTGACACTCGTTCAGTTTGGTTCAATTATATAACCTATATTGATACACATGCCCCTTGCACATAATTTAACAGTTTTGCAAAAGGCTTTATTCTTTATGATCATAAATCTCACCTGTTACACTATCACGACATGAATGTGCTAGGAAGAAAGGAGAAGGTTTTAATTCCACCCTGGCAGTGCAATGGCACGATCTAGCTGTTCTTTTCAATCTATCCTCACTTTTTTTTTCACTGTTTCTTTCATCGACTAAAGGTAATGAAGGTGACCTCCAAGAATTTTAAAGGTCTTGCCTACTGCATGCAATTCCTAAAATGCGTTACATGTTGTTCATTTACTCGTAATAAAACTGGAGGCGTAGGCTTCAGTGGGTCAAAGTCCTGGAACACCCTTCCTAACAGCAGGAACATTGTACTCCTACAGGACTACAGCGATTCAAAATGACAGCGCACCGCAACCTTCTCCACGGCAATTAGAAATGATGAGTAAAGGCTGTTCCCAGAACAGAACAGGCAACAGACAAAGAACTAAAAACCTGTCAACTGGGAACTACCAAGGAGTTCTCAAGACCATCCTCACTCACACAATCATATCCTTTCCATCTGTCAGTTCCAACTGACTGGATTTTGACTTTGCTTACTCAAGGGCAACGTCAGAATAGGACAACAGGGTGGGTTTGGATGAGATGCTCTTCAGAGGGTTGGCGTGGATTCAATGGGCTGAATGGCCTGTTTCCACATTGTAGGGTTTCTATAATTCTATGATCAATCAGGGAACCTATGGCTCACAGAAAGAAGAAAGTGAGGCAAGCTAAGAGGAAAAAGGAAGCATACATAAGGTCTAGGCGACTGAAGACAGACGAAGCTTTGGAAGAATATTGGGAATGTTGGGCAAATCTGAAATGAGGAATTAAGAGGGTTAAAAGGGGACATGAGATATCTTTAGCGAACATGGTTAAGGAAAATCCCAAAGCCTTTTATTCATATATAAAGAGCAAGAGGGTTACTAGAGAAAGGACTGGCCCACTTAAGGACAAAGAAGGAAAGTTATGCGTTGAGTCAGAGAAAATGGGTGACATTCTTGACGAATACTTTGCATCGGTATTCACCAAGGAGAGGGACATGACGGATGTTGAGGTTAGGGATAGATGTTTGTTTACTCTAGGTCAAGTCGGCAGAAGGAGGGAGGAAGTGTTGGGTATCCTAAAAGGCATTAAGGTGGACAAGTCCCCAGGTCCTGATGGGATCTATCCCAGGTTATTGAGGGAAGTGAGACAGGAAATAGCCTGGGCCTTAAAAGATATCTTTGCAGCATCCTTAAACACAGGGTGAGGTCCCGGAGGACTGAAGAATTGCTAATGTCGTCCCCTTGTTTAAGAAAGGTAGCAGGGATAATCCAGGTAATTATCGACCGGTGAGCCTGACGTCAGTGGTAGGGAAGCTGCTGGAGAAGATACTGAGGGATAGGATCTATTTCCATTTGGAAGAAAATGGGCTTATCAGTGACAGACAACATGGTTTTGTGCAGAGAAGGTCATGTCTTTCCAACTTAATAGAATTCTTTGAGGACGTGACAAAGTTGATTGATGAGGGAAAGGCTGTAGATGTCATATACATGGACTTCAGTAAGGCGTTTGATAAGATTCCCCATGGCAGGCTGATGGAGAAAGTAAAGTCGCATGGGGTCCAGGGTGTGCAAGCTAGATGGATAAAAAAACTGGCTGGGCAACAGGAGCCAGACAGTAGTAGTGGAAGGGGGTTTCTCAAATTGGAGACCTGTGACCAGTGGTGTTCCAGAGGGATCTGTGCTGGGACCACTATTGTTTGTGATATATGTAAATGATTTGGAGGAAGGTATAGGTGGTCTGATTAGCCAGTTTGCAGATGACATGAAGATTGGTAGAGTAGCAGATAGTGAAGGGGACTGTCAGAGATTACAGCAGAATATAGATAGATTGGAGAATTGGGCAGATAAATGGTAGATGGATTTCAATCCGGGCAAATGCGAGGTGATGCATTTTGGAAGATCTAATTCAAGAGCAAACTATACAGTAAATGGAAAAGTCCTGGAGAAAATTGATGTACAGACAGATCTGGGTGTTCAGGTCCATTGTTCCCTGAAGGTGGCAACGCAGGTCAATAGAGTGGTCAAGAAGGCATACGGCATGCTTTCCTTCATCGGACGGGTACTGAGTGCAAGAGTTGGCAGGTCATCTTACAGTTGTATAAGACTTTGGTTCGGCCACATTTAGAGTACTGTGTACAGTTCTGGTCGCCACATTACCAAAAGGATGTGGATGCTTAGGAGAGGGTGCAGAGGAGGTTCACCAGGATGTTGCCTGGTATGGAGGGCACTAGCTATGAAGAAAGGTTGAGTAGACTAGGATTATTTTCATTAGAAAGAAGGAGATTGAGTGGGGACCTGGTTGAGGTATACAAAATCATGAGGGGTATAGACAAGGTGGATAGCAAGAAACTTTTTCCCCAGAGTGGGGGACTCAATTACTAGGGGTCATGAGTTCAAAGTGAGAGGAGGAATGTTTACAGGAGATATGCGTGGAAAGTTCTTTACGCAGAGGGTGGTGGGTGCCTGGAACACGTTGCCAGCGGAGGCGGTAGAAGCAGACACGTTAGTGTCTTTTAAGATGTATCTGGACAGGTACTTGGATGGACAGGGAGCAAAAGGATACAGACCCTTAGAAAACAGATAACAGGTTTAGACAGAGGATCTGGATCGGCGCAGGCTTGGAGGGCCAAAGGGCCTGTTCCTGTGCTGTAATTTTCTTTTTTCTTTGTTCTTTGTTCAATCATTTCATGCCATTTTTGAAAAATTATCTCCACCATTTTTCTTCACAAATTAAAATTCCTAACATTCCATGTCATAAACACAATTAAATATTTCACAGTAACATAAATATGAATTTAATGGGAAAATGGCGTTAAATCATTTGAGGCAGGGTAATTCTTTGACTTGGGGCAGTATAGTGCATAAAATGTGAAATTTCTTTAAAAGGCATGCAAAATCTTTAATTTAAAAAACTATTCTTTCACTGGAAATAAGTAACACTGGTTAGATATTTGTTGCCCACAATGAAAAATTGCAGAATTCCAACCAGAGAAGCAAGGGTTTAGATGATCAGCACATGAATGTAGACCGTTCTGATCCCAACTGATGATAATAGTGAACAGGCCAGATCTCAGAGTGAGACCTGGTTTGGTAGACCGTAACTGTTATTTTTGCTTATGTTTTACTGTGGGGTCAGAACATCAAAGTTTATTACGCAAGAGAACAAAGAAATGTTATACAGTAGAAGAACTATTAAACTCATTACAAACATCATAAAGAAGAATTCAACCCTATGATCCCAGCAATAACCTTACAGACAATCAAATCTTTGTAAAGATCCACCCCCACCTTCAAACTAAAGCTCCTTC
Source organism: Ginglymostoma cirratum (assembly GCA_024137785.1). Lineage (NCBI taxonomy): Eukaryota > Metazoa > Chordata > Chondrichthyes > Orectolobiformes > Ginglymostomatidae > Ginglymostoma > Ginglymostoma cirratum. The sequence continues at coordinate 2,416,626 of JAHRHZ010000147.1, read as the reverse complement.
CTCAGCTGGCATGATTGGAATCAGATTCTTTTTGGAAATGTTTGCATTCACCCGATGCTATTTCCTTTTGTTTGTGTCCTTTCCTGAAAGGAAGTGTCAGAATATGGGGTTGAAAACTCACTTCCATGTTGCAAACAATCAGGTCCAATCATAACAGTGGTCGAGGAGGAGCATGGAAATATCGGTGAGGATATGGAACACTCCAGCTCTACAACCCTCCCAGAATTCTTCATTCCTCTGTGTGTTATACATCCCCCATGCCATTCACTCCAGCACTGACAATCTCTCCTTCAGCTGTCTGAACCCTACAATGTGAAATCCCAATTTTCAACCTCTGCAACACTCCATGCCCTCTCCACCTTTCAGATCCTCCTTCAAATCCAGCTGTTGGACAAAACTTTTGGGCATCCTATCCCGATATCTCTTCACGGCACTCTGCATCAATTTTTTGATTACATTCTTCTAAAGTGCCTCAGGATGTTTTCATGTATTCAAGATGTTATCTAACGGCAAGCTACTCTTCAGAAATCCTTGCTACAAACATCATTGCAAAGCCTCTGTAGTGTTAGTGAAATTGAATTCCGAAGTGAAATTCCTATGGATGCCCAGATTTGACTTCTTTAACTAACATTTTCATTTTCTTCAGCAAAGATATAGATCAGTTAACTTGATGTTTGTTCAGTAGACCATAAGATGTGGGAGCAGAAGTAGGTCATTCAGCTCATTAGGTCTGCTTCACTATTCAATGAAATCTTGGCTGATCCGATAATCCTCAACTCCATTTTCATGTTTTTTACCTGTAACCCTTGATTCCCTTACTGATTAATCACATTTCTATCTCAGCCTTAAATAAACCATGGGGAAGGTGACACAATTGATCATTCAGGAGGTTATAATTGGGCACTTGGAAAATTTCAAGGTAATTCAGAAAAGTTAACATGGTTTTGTGGAGAGGAAATCATGTTTAACCAATTTATTGGAGTTCTTTGAAAAGTAATATATACTGTAGATAGAGGTGTTCCTGTAGACATTCTTCCTGGAAAATGAAGTGCAATATTTGATAAGGTATCACGTCAAAGGCTACAGTAGAAAAACAAATTTCACAGTGAATGGGATAACAGATTAACATGAATATAAGATTCGCTGACTATTCAAAAACAAAGTTTGCATAAATGGGTCTTTTCCTGAATGGCACAATGTGACTAGTGAGGTCCTGCAGGAGTCTGTGCTGAGCTCTCAGCTTTTTATAAGTTACACCAATTATTTAAATGAGAGTACTGAAGGCTTGATATCTAAATTTGGACACAACATCAAGATAGGTCAGAAAGTAGGGTGTGAAGAAGACATAAAGAGGTTGCAGATGGATATAGAAAGATCAAATAGGTAAACATCTGGAAGATCAAGTGCAAAGTGGGAAATGCAAACCTGTTTACTTTTGTCAAGGATGAAAATACAGCGTATCACTTAAACGGTAAACGACTGTGGAATTCAGAGATGCAGAGAGAATTCAACTCAACTGTCAAGAGTAAAACTGCAACATTCACAATCATAGCAGTTAATGTCTGTAATTCCTTAGAAAGAAAAACTGACTAGAAATCAAAAGTATAACAGAATACAGTTTAAGGACTAAACATAAAGTCCTAGACATTTTCTATGGTCAGCTCCTGTGGATCGTCAGTCTGTCTGTCAGCCAGCTGGGAATTCCTAAGCATGGAATTCTCAGTATCCCTCTGCCAAAGTAAGGTTTCCAATTTTGACACAGGCAAAGACAAGTCGAAAGTCTACTACGTTTGGCTTTTCTGTGGTTCAGTGAGTACAGCTCCTACCTCCAGGTCAGAATGCTGCAGGTTCTAAACATCAGAGTCTCAAGCTCATAATCCACACTGTCCTCCAGGGCAAAACTGAGGAAATGTTGCACTAACTGTTGTCTTTCACCTGAATTATTAAACTAAAACTCTACTTTTGGTTGGCAAATGCAAAGTAAAGGATCTGTAACACTATTCAAAGAACAGCAGCTGAGTTCTCTGGTTTACAGCCAATATTTTCCCTCAAGCAATACAATAAGATCAAGGAGCAGGAGTGGGCCATTTGGCAATTAGACAATTAGATCTCCAAATGGATAATCTGTTCACCATCCGATTTCCATGTGAGGGATCTTTTTGTGTATAAATTGGGAGTCCAATTTCCTTAAGCACAAAAGTGATGACAGTTCAGATGTACCTTATTGGCTGTAAAGCATTTTGGGATGTCTTGAGTTCATGAAAGGCGCTGGGCATTAAGTTTATTGATTCAGTGAGATGGTAGGAGCAGCATCACCTTCATATTCTCTTAAGTTTTAGTGTCACAACTGATCTTGCGTAGCACTGTTTCCAATGAGTTGAAGTCAATGGTATTCTATATTGTCTGCAGTGTTACACCACCATAACACACAGACTTGCCTTTGATTATGTATTTGAAGAACAGGGGATTGCACTGACAAATTCACAAACAGGAGACTCAACCGAGACCGGTCTCCAAGGCACTCATGCTCTGCATAGATGGCACCATCGTTTGCTGAGCTAAGCACCTAAAAAGTTTCAGACAGTTTTAAAATTAAACCCACCAGATGAAGGGCAGCTTGAGTATGGGCCAGGAGTCCTCCCTCCAGCGATTCCAGGATCTTCCCAGTGGCTTTGTCAGGATTTCTAGGTGACCCGCATTAGAGAGTTACCTGGTTGCTACTGTCTCCCCATAAATATTAAGGAATGGGAGCCTGGGAGACCTGGCTGGAATGCTGTGTGTTTGAGATGTCAGGGAAGGTTGGGGAAAACGGCAGGAAGATGAGTTTCAGGGGATCTTGGAACCCATCCACTGGTCTCATTGGGATAGTGGCTGGGGCATGTGAGGGGATTGGTGTGTGGAAGTACAGGCACTCCGCAGGTTGTGAACGGGTTCCATTCTGGAGTCCGTTTTGCAAGTCGATTTGACAAGTCGGACCACACTGTTGGACAATGGAAAGCAACTGTTTGTAAATACAGGCAGTGTTTGTGTGTCAGGTCTTTAGAATTAAAACCATGTATGGGTTAGTGTTCATAAATCAGAGACACCCTGAGGTGGGGTGTAGGTGTTCTGTTGAAGTACTGGCTCGTGAGGCACTAAGGGTATGCAGGTTGCCCTGAATGCAGAAATAGGAGACCAGAAGCAGACAACATCTGTAGACAGGAGGAGCTGGAAGCAGTTGAAGAGATTTATGAGGAAGGAATGTACAAAGGATGAAAACTTTGCGTTGGGCCCTCTATTTTAGGAAGAATGTCAAAGCCATACTGAATATGGAACACATTACTAGGATATGGGGCTTTAAATAAAGAGGAGAGATATGACTATGGCTTCATGTAAGAAACAGGGTTTTTTTTTAAGTAGAGTGAAGGGAATATACTTTTATAGTAGCTTGTTAATCATAAATAACTAAAGGATACATGTTAATCAACAAAGCAAGAAAAAGAGACATTAGACGTTTTTGCTCTATGGGTTGATGAAAACCTCGAATGCTTTTACAAAAAAAAGTGATGGAAACAATATCATAACTACGTTTAGATGGAAAGTGGAAAAATACTTGACATAAATGTGAAGAGGTTGTGGAGAAGAAGTGGATGTGTCTTTCAGAGAACTGCAAGATGCAATTGGGTCAATTGACTTTCTTCTGAAATAAAACAATCGAAGGGTTTTAGAAGAGAATTTCTCCAAGACTTCTGTGAGATATAATGCAATGGCACAGCCTAGATACAAGACATGTAATTATTACAGATGGATGTCAGCACACAAATCTCATTTAAATTGAGAGAGGTTTTCCAAGCACTTCAATCACTCGTGTGAACAGAAGCAGCACACACTCATCCCGTAGGTCTGATGAGTCTGACAGCTTTATGATTTTGAAAGCCCGTCTCTAGTTACTTTCCTCTTTCAGAATAAATCAATCCAGATCAAAGCAGTGCTGCCGTATTAACAGATTGCTCTTTACTTCTACAACTGACAAGTTCACCATGTGGGATAGAGAAATGTCCTCTGCTCCAATTCTCTACTTTTAATTGTGAAACAAATATCTTGTTGTGGTGGGGCCTACTGGATGGCTCTTTCTAGGCAATGAAGAGGATTGTCCTGCCCTGTCTGAAACACTCAGTTAAAATAATGAGAAATAGAAGTCAGAGTAGACCATTCGTTTCATTGCGCTTGCTTTGCTATTCAATGAGATCATGGCCGACCCAGATGGTGGTCCTGGTCCCATAACACATTCCCTTGTCATTCAAAAATTTAACTAACTCATTCTTGAATCAGTGACCCAGCCCCCACTGCTCTCTTAGGGGAAAAAAAATCCCAAAATTCTCAAGAGAGAAGAAATTCCTATTCCTCATCATTTAAAACAGGAGACTCACTATTTTTAAACTAGTAATAACCTCCACTAGTAGTGGAATTAGGGCTGCAATCAAGATCAGCCATCATCGTATGGAATACTGCATCAGGCTCGATGGACTGAATGGCCTACTCCAGGTTCCATTTCTCATCTTAAGTGTAAGCAGAAGGGGAGGGGAAGGCAGGGCAGGGCAGGGTGGGCCAATCTCACCCTAACCCTCAGAAGGACAGAATACAGGTTGTTAAATTTTAGTGATTATTTGCCTTTCTTTCCCCTAGCTTGCACGTTCTCCCTGTGTCTGCGAGGGTTTCCTCCGGGTGCTCCAGTTTACTGCTACAGTCCAAAGATGTGCAGGTTAGGTGGATCAGCCATGCTAAATTGCCCATAGTGTCCAGGGATATGCAGGCCAGGTGGATTAGCCATGGGAAATGCAGGGATATAGGTTAATGGGAGCTAGGGGTAGGGGTGGGCGTGGATGGCATGCTCTTCGGTGTGGACTTGATGGGCCGAATGACATGTTTCCACAGTGTAAGTTTGTGATTCTCATAAAGACCATCTCGCCCAGAAAATCCCTCTCGTTCCTTGCTTTAGGTTTTGACTGCCAAATACATTAAACTGTAACTGAAGAAGTGACAGTAGTAGTCACATAACTGCATTAGCAGTAGCTGTTGAGTTTGGATAGCTTTCTACTGTTACATAAAATAATAAATGCCATCAGTTCTGTGATAATGTGTGCTGGAATTAAGTATTCATAATAATTCACTTTTCTCTCCTCTCATTGCTACCTTGATTAAAATTTACTTAATTTCCCTAAATTGTCTCTGGGAGATCCAAACAGATTGACTAATTTGATAAAATGTAGACTGAATTGGGCCAGTCTATTGAGTCTGCTCCACCATTCAGCAGGTGATCTGATAATCTTCAACTCCATTTTCCTGCCTTTTCCCTATAACCCTTGGTTTTCTCACCGATGAAAAGTCTGTTTATGATTCAGCCTTCAATATATTTAATGACCCAGCCCCAGCAGCTCTTTGCGGCAATTGCACAGGTTCATACCCTCAGAGAGAGAATTCCTCCGCATCTCTGTTTTACAAGTGTGACCCCTTCAATTCTGAGATTGTGCACTCTTAGCCTAGACTCTCCCACAGGGGAAACAACCTCTCTACATCCACCCTGTCAAGAATTCTATAAGAATCTTGCATGTTTCAGTAAGGTGGCCTCTATTCTTCTATATTCCAATGAGTACAGGATCAATCTACTTAACCTCTCCTTGTAATCACACCAGTTGTGAACTAATCACATAGTATTTGAACTGAATGGCTTAGCTCCATTCTACCACTCCTCCCACCTCCAAACACTTGTTCTCTGACAAGCTTTATAAAGTCTCAGAAGCAAGGTGCAAGACCTCCCATTTGCTCACGTTGAATTTCAGCAGCCATTTCCTGGACCACTCTCCTAAACTGTCTAAATCATTCTGCAGCCTCCCCACCTCCTCCGTACTACCTGCCTGTCCACCCAACTTCGTATCATCGGCAAACTTCACCAGAATGCCCCCAGTCCCTTCATCCAGATCATTAACATATAAAGTGAACAGCTGCGGCCCCAACACTGAACCCTGCGGGACACCACTTGTCACCGGTTGCCATTCCGAAAAAGAGCCTTTTATCCCAACTCTCTGCCTTCTGTCAGACAGCCAATCCTCAATCCATGCCAGTAACTCACCTCAAATACCATGGGCCCTCACCTTACTCAGCAGCCTCCCGTGAGGCACCTTATCATAGGCCTTTTGGAAGTCTAGATAGATAACATCCACTGGGTTTCCCTGGTCTAACCTACTTGTTACCTCTTCAAAGAATTCTAACAGGTTTGTCAGACACGACCTCCCCTTACTAAATCCATGCTGACTTATTCTAATCCGACCCTGCACTTCCAAGAATTTAGAAATCTCATCCTTAACGATAGATTCTAGAATTTTACCAACAACCGAGGTTAGGCTAATCGGCCTATAATTTTCCATCTTTTGCCTTGATCCTTTCTTAAACAAGGGGGTTACAACAGCGATTTTCCAATCTTTTGGGACTTCTCCTGACTCCAGTGACTTTTGAAAGATCACAACCAACGCCTCTGCTATTTCCTCAGCCACCTCCCTCAGAACTCTAGGATGCAGCCCATCGGGGCCAGGAGATTTATCAATTTTTAGACCTTTTAGCTTTTCTAGCACTTTTTCTTTTTTAATGTCTACCATACTCAACTCTGCCCCCTGACTCTCCTTAATTGTTGGGATATTAGGATGTTGGGACATATCCCCTCCCTAACTCCCCACCTATACTCACCTTTACTGGCTCCAACCCCGCCTCTTTGACTTGTGTCTCTCCTCTCCACCTATCTTCTCCTTTATCCATCTTCTATCCGCCTACCCCTCTCTCCCTATTTATTTCAGAATCTCCTTTCCCTCCCCCATTTCTGAAGAAGGGTCTAGGCCCGATACGTCAGCTTTCCTGCTCCTCTGATGCTGCTTGGCCTGCTGTGTTCATCCAGCTCTACAGCTCGTTATCTCTGGAGAACAGTGTTTCCAAGTGATGTGCTACCCCATTGATAGAATCTACCTGCAAGGGCAATTGACATCAAGTTGGAGTTGAGCAATCAGCTTCAATACATGAAGTTATCAATCCTGGAATATGATGCAACATATTCTGAGAAGGATGACAACTCATGCTTAGCTTTAGGAAATAGAAATCATTGAGCAACGTTTTCCCAAAACCGTGGATTTTCCTCTGTATTTGGTTGCCACTCCAATGACCATGATTCGCCAGCCACATCTCTGCTATGTCAGTCATCATACTATAAATCACAAGCTTTACCCATTAATAACTTAAGCGACTTCATGAATCTTATATAACATATAAAAATCCCTCCCTTTTGGTCAAATGATTGCATTATCAGTTTTTATATTTGTGAAAATGAAATCCTTTGTTTTCTGTTACGTGGAAAAAATGCTTAACAAATTAGTTCAAAAAATGCAAATAGTAGGGCAAAGATCGGAGGAAGGTAGAAAGCAATGTTCCACAAGGACCAGTGCAAGGACTACTCTATCTCATAATTTATACTACCAATTTGGAATCAGTCAGAAATAAGTATCACACCATTAACATTCTTCGATACAAAGGGGTCTAGAGATGCAGATGAACTAATCATTAAAAGCAGCATTGCAATGAAAATTACAAAGCACTTGGATTTATTTCTAGGGGTACAGAATTCAAAAGTAGGTAAGTTTTCTTCAACCAGCATAGATCCAATCTTCTGCTTTGTCGTCATACCCTTACATATTACTTCTCTCTAAATAATCATCCAATGCTCTCTTGAATGCCTCAATTGAACCTGCATTCCATGGTAGGATCAGAAGCTGCACATTATTGAGTCGAGATATGTAGTTAATAAGAAGGTGTTTGACAAGCAATGATCCCCCCTTAATGTGGGCTGGTGCTTAGTGAGAAATGCATCTCGATGCCCATCAGATGCAAAAGGATGCTGCAAGTTGCTCCTGACCTCTCAGAATTCTCACACATTTCTGCCACAAATCTCACCACAGCCCACATTGTTCAGACCAGTAAAAGATTCTGTCAACACTGTAGGTTAACTCGGATAGAGACATGCAGGTCTTTGGCGAAGGTTAGGTCAACGTGATTGGAACTACCCTCTCACGTGAATAGGAAACACAGGCTCAGACTGGTTCCACCAAACTGTTTGTTTCTCCGTTGCAATGTCTCAACGTCTATGAACAATGCTTTGTGAGGTGTCCATAGATTTGGATCCTGCAAAAGGCAGCAATGCCAAGGAAGAGGAAAATAACCAAGGAAAAGGCAAAAAAGAAAGAAAAGGTGACACGTGGCAGAAATACAGACCTCTGTAATTTCAGCGGTCCAGTGTGAAGTGAGGATAGTACTTTGAAAGGAAACAATTTGATCGGTTCTTCTTAATCTGGTTTGTTGCAAAATATCTGTTGGTGAACCTAGGAAAGACTGTCAGTGGATGAGGATATACAACCAGACCATACCAACAAACTGCAGGGCAAACATCTACATCCATGTTTTCAAAGATAAGGAGGAAGAAAACATGAAAATTGGGTTAGTCCACTGGGGCTCCTATTCCTTTGAGTGCAGTAATTTATAACAACAGTGAAGTGTGTTTTCAATTACTCTGTACTTTACATGTGGCTGTTTCACATGGGAAAGTGAAATCTCTAGAACTGTATTTCAGGTACTTACGTCCTGCAGTAAACTTTGCTATCATTTTACATACTGCAAGTTCCCGAAGACCACATGCAGTTGAATCAACAGATATTCTAAATGTCTGATTATTTTGGCCAAGAGGCAAGTTTTGCCCAAGAGCCCAAGAAGGGTTTCTAATTTTCTTCACACCTGTACTAGCATATCCTTTCAGGATCAGTACTAACTGACTTCTTGCACCCTAGCAAGTTCCAAAAACTGTAATTGCTTGCTTTCATTGTTTATCCCTAAGCCTTCTTTGTTTTGTCTCTTATTAGAAGGGAGACTTTCCCGATAAGGGTAGCAGAAATTGAATGCTAGCTACTGTTGGGATCTCAAAACTGCATTTAGCTCCAATAGTTCACTGACTCTTTGATATTGTGGGACCACTTGGCTGATATGATCTTTTGCTAATAATCTTTCCATGTGGCAACAAAACAAGAAAAAGGATTTTTACTTTCTCAGGTTTTGCTACGTGATAGATTGCATCCTTCATTACAAATTCCTCAGCACATGCAAATAGGGAATGAAGGACTTGTATGGTTTTGGACACCTGGGTGACATTACTATTTGGCTGGAACAGTGACAAAACTTGGCAGGGGTTTGGAAGCAGCAGGTGAACAAGTCAGGGTAGGCAAATGAGGCTGTGGGCATTAAACCAGCTGGAACACCTCTTGTTCTTAGCTTGCAGAAGCAGTATCTCTTGGCTCTCAAGTCGCAGTATCTCTTGGCTCTCAAGTCAAACCTGTCCCCTGGGAATCTGAGACATTTTCCAACCTGACCAAACGATGAACAGCAGCTTGGAGGTAGAAAGGTAGCAAAGATGGGCAGTCTGAAATTTGGGAAGTGTCTCCAGCAACAACCCCCACTTCAGGGATTCTTGGATCAACAAAAGTGATTGATAGTATATCGCTTCCTCTGAAGCACCTATGGGTGCCAAGTTCTGTTTAACAGCTTTGAAATATAAATAACAGTAATTATTCTACCTGCTGTAGGAAGAACAACAAACTGGAAACAAGAATTAACTAATTCAAATTTGCACTGAAGAGACAGGGCAAAATACAAGACTCAGATACTGGGTTGGAGATTTGCCAGACTCAGGCACAAAGCACAGGATCAGTCCCACAATGTTGTATCTCTATTACCATTCCAATCTCATGTTCAGAGAGGCTTGGCAATGCAGTGGTGGGGATTGGTCAGTGAGGCAGGAGGAGCGGATAGGTGGGAGAGAAGATGGACAGGTTGCGTCAGGTCAAGGAGGCGGGGATGAGAGGGAGGGTTGGGATGAGGCCTGGGGTTGGGTGATTTTAAAACTGGTGAATTCCATGTTTAGGCCATCGGGCTGTAGGGTCCCGAGGCGGAATATGAGGTGTTGCTCCTCCAGCTGTGGGGTGGTATCATTGTGGCACTGGAGGCAGCCCAGGATGGACATGTCACCCAGGGAGTGGGAGGGGGGAGTTAAAATGGTTGGCGACCGGCAGGTGTTGTCACTTGTCACGATGTACCTCATCTTCCACATTATACAGAATTCCAAGACATTGAATCCCATTTGATTTATTTTAATCTGAGGGGCATCCTTCCCAAATGTTGTTTTTCAAGCCAAGAGATAAATACAACAGCCTGCTCCCAAAATTCTCCCGGAGGCAGTCAAACAATTTATTCGTACAAGTTCTCAGTAAAATTTGTTGCCTTGAACTTAAATATGGGCAAAGTAGGCCTGAATTCTCTCTTTATCTGAAACTCCCCTCCGCTTATATAATGGCAGATTTAAACTATTTAAGCTATTGTTAAACTGGAGAGGATTCAGAAGAGATTTACCAGGATGTTGCTGGGAATGGGAGATTTGAGTTATAAGGAGAGGCTGGATAGGCTGGGGCTTTTTCCATTGCAGTATAGAAGGTTGAGAGGTGATCTTTTAGAGGTTTATAAAATCTCGAGAGGCATAGATTAAGTGAAAGGCAGGAAAAGTGTCTTTTCCCTTAGGCAGCTTTTTCACTAGGGTGAAGATTTCAAGACTAGGGGGTATATTTTTAAGGCGAGAGGAGAAAGATTTTAAAAGGACATGAGGGACATTTTTTTTGTACAGAGTGTGGTCTGGAATGAACTTTCAGAGGAAATGATGGATGTGGGTACAGTTACAATGTTTAAAAGACATTTAGATAAGTACATGAATAAGAAATGTTTGGAGGGATATTGGCCAAGCACAGGCAGATGGGACCAGCTAAGTTTGGGATTATGGTCGGCGTGGACTGGTTGGACCGAAGGGTCTGTTTCTGTGTTATACAGCTCTATTATCTTAAACAAATTAATACGTCCTCTGAAACAGCAAAGACCATAGTTTGTTAAGTGTGTATACCCTTTATCTTAGAGATATTCAAGCCTCTTGCCCTTTGTTCGTGCATCCAATTGTGCCAATTTAAATTAAGAATTGAATCAGTGAACTCTGATATAAAGTTCCAACAAATGTATTTTTTTGTAAATGCATGACTTACCACAATTCTCATCCAACTAACACAGCATCTGGCAAACCTGCCTGGTGTTGATAAGGATCTGGTATTCACGCTAAAGGTAGTAACAAGACCTAGCCCCTGAGGGCTGGTGTTCTATGGCTTCCATTAAAACCCACATTGTATTTCTAATTCTCAGAGACGTCAAAACAGGTTTGTGTCTTCTGACCTGATGACACTCCCTGTAAGATGGATGAGAGTTCAGCAAAGTGAAAATAACTCTGACAGCAAATGGTTATCTCATTACTACTCGTGCTCAGCTCATGGGATTTCAACATTAGGCTTATAACTGACAAAGAAATGAATAAAATCTCACTTCAGTACTCAGGTGATTTTGTTCTATGGTACAAACCCCATGTTTAGCCATCCAAAGGTCTTTTGTTTCAGCTGGCAGTATAAGAAGGTATTGCTCATTCATGATGGGTATTGGAGCACATGGGCATTACATTTCCACTCAGGGGGGCATTCATGCCTACATTCCCCTCCAGCTCCTCATTTTCGCCAACTGCTTTACTTTGAAGTTGTTCCAACGATTTTCTCCCAACCCAATGTTTCCTGAATGCTGCAGGAGTACTGTTCCAGAGATGTCAGCCATTCACCAGTTACTCAAATAGTGTTTTGGAAACTTTACTGGCTATTCTACTACAAGAGATACTACAGTATTGTTCAGTCTTCATCCAATATCTGTACACACAACATATTCCAGCAAAGCCACAGCCCTTCTTCTATTTGGATGTGGACAGAGATCAGGATTTCTTTCCCTCCCTAGTTTGGAACATCAAAGTTTTATTGTAATGTCACTAGCTCTGTCTGTAGTGAACTAATGGGGCAAGGAAGATGAATGTCTTATATATTGAGCAAATGATAAGACTTCTATTATCCTTGCATTGGGCTTCTTTCCAAATGTTGGTATTATCTAGCATATAGAATATAGCATTCAGAACCAGCATTGGTAAACATGTACAGTACTATCATAATAACAAAACAAGCACAAGCCATACTGGATTGCTCACACTTTCACACCCACACAAACATATTTACACACACATTTCCATGCTCCCATACTTGCGTGCGCACACACACACACACAGGCACAGTACCCGAACCTGATAAGCATGGAGAGCAGCCCACTCCTGCCTTAATGCAACACAACACTCAGAACCCATCCCCACTCTGAAACACAGCACCCAGCATCCAGCCTCACCCTGAAACGCAGCACCCAGCATCACCCTGAAATATAGTGCCCACCCTACCTTGTGGAAACCATGGGTACAAGGCCAACTTGAGTACCATTTTTTGTAAGATAAAATGTTCATAACAAAAATGAGTGAAATGAATCTTCTCTGAGCTACTACAAATGTAGTTACGTCTTTCTTCAAATAAAGAGAGCAAAACTGTACACAGTCCAGGCGTAGTTTCATCAATATCCAGTAAAGCTGCAGTAAAATATTCTACATTTGTATTCAACTTCCCTTCAAATAAACACCAACATCTGCCTTCCTAATTATTTGCTGTATGTGGATACTAACGTTTTGCGATTCATGTTCGAGGACACCCAGATCCCCCTGCAATGCAGAATTTTGCCATCTCTTTCCCTATGTAAATAATCTGCTACTTGTCTATTCTTCCCCAAAAAAAAGAGAAGTTCATACTTTCCCACAGTCTACTCCATCTGCTAAAGTTTTGCCCATTCATTTAACCAATCAATATCCTTTTACAGATTCTCTGGGCTGAATCTTATATCGTTTTGGCTAAGTTTGAGTTGCGTCAAGTTTCTGCAGGGTCTGTTGTCGTGAGGTCAAGTGAGTTATTTCAGTGCATCTCGTCAAATCCGCCTCATTAATTACTCATTGATGCCCCGGTTGTGTGTCTCCCATCCGATTTTCACCTCATCTTACCACGTGCTATTGTCGGAACGGGTGACTGCTCAGCAGTGAATGCTTGGCCTGGTGTCCAAGACGTAGGTCTGTCAGTGCAAGGGTCAAGCTGAATTTGAGAGATAGTTGTTCTAATTTCCATGTCAGGTTTTCCTGGAATCTATCTTTTTGGTGAGCTTGGCAAGATGGGATGTTAGTGAGGCAACAAAAACAGAAGTTGCTGGAAAAGCTCAGCAGGTCTGGCAGCATCTGCCTCTGTGAGGCAAGTTGTGGCATTAACAAGACATTAAAGCATTAATTCCAATCAACTGGTGTCTTGCCACTGCCTGGTGACAATCTCACCACATCACTTGTAAAAAGTATAAAAGCGAAACGGTCGCAATGTTAATATGGGTCTCACCACATTGGTACCCGACTGCCACTCATCATAGACCACATCGCTCAAACCCCTACAAGATTCTGCCCTCTTACTTCCTCTTGATAATTTACTTTCCTATCATATCCTACCATATTTTGTTATCGTAGTGTCATGGGCAAAGTTACAGCCTTGCACCCAAGTCATTGATAAGAGATTGCAAATAGTTCAAACCCAGCCTTGATCCATGTGACACTATCATTTACCTTTGCTTTTCTTTCTCTTTCTTTCACATGTTTTATCTTTTTCTTTCAACTCAAGTCTTTTCATTTCTCTTTCTCCTCTAATACAAATCTTTTCATTTCTAATCGTGTCTTAACTGATTCCAGTAATGTCATCTCAATTTTATGTTCCCTTTCTTCCAGTTCTAAAGGTTGGATCATCATTTTCAGCATTACACCCTTGCAAAATCCTACTTTTATTTCTACTTCCAATTTTTCTGCTAACTCTCTCAGTTTAGCGTTGGTCAACAATTTCAAGTTATCCATGTTATATCTTCTACTGTCAGAAAACATTCAAAGTCTGTTTTAAAATCTGTGTAATAAGCTTCACCACAACATTCCTATGTTAAGGACCTCCACATATCCATTTAAAATAAACCCATCTCCTTCTTGAATTCAATGAACTCAAATTCAGACAAATATTCCCACTCAGCTGATGTTACTACTGGGCAAGTCAGATCTCAGAATAAAATCACGCTTGATAGATCATATTTTGCTTTGTTTAATTTATCTTGGTGCTATTTCCTTGAAATGTAAGCATACTCAACTGCTGATTTGGTCTGAAACAGTAAGACAGACATTGTACAAAAGGAATTCAAGAAAAATAAAACAAATCAAGCTATCCAAATATGGAACATAGTTTGAAATAACTCAAAACAGACTACAAAGCAGTCTCACCTATTCCACAGTACCACCCACTTTACGGCAAGTCAAATCCAGAGAAATCATCCCTTTTTATCAAATCTTTAAGTTTGACTTGACTGCTTTTCTTTCTCCCCAGTTCTGTCATGTGAACTGTGAAATCTTCCCACATAAATACTCACAAAACTGAAAACGTACTCTCTGTCTTTTAATACTCTGCAAATTTCTAAGCTATGCCTGCCTCTTTGTAGGTTATGTGGAACAATCCCTCTTCCATACCTACACTGGCCCTAAACCCCACCTCTTCCTCCGTTACATTGATGACTGCATCGGCGCCGCCTCGTGCTCCCACGAGGAGCTCGAACAGTTCATCCAATTCACCAACACCTTCCACCCCAACCTGAAGTTCACCTGGACCATCTCCAACACTTCTCTCTCCTTCCTGGACCTCTCTGTCTCCATCTCAGGCAACCACCTAGAGACAGATGTCCATTTCAAGCCCACTGACTCCCACAGCTACCTGGAATACACCTCCTCCCACCCACCCTCCTGCAAAAATGCCATCCCCTATTCCCAATTCCTTCGCCTCCGCCGCATCTG
>JAHRHZ010000147.1:2377775-2401312 GCA_024137785.1 Ginglymostoma cirratum | reverse complement strand
CTAACCTGTTTTTCCTCTCACCTCAAGCCACACCCCCATCTCCTATCTACTAACATCATCCCGCCCCCTTGACCTGTCCGTCCTCCCTGGACTGACCTATCTCCTCCCTACCTACACTCACCTTTACTGGCTCCATCCCCGCCTCTTCGACTTGTCTGCCTCCTCTCCACCTATCCTCTCCTCTATCCATCCTCTATCCGCCTCCCCCTCTCTCCCTATTTATTTCAGAACCCTCTTCCCCTGCCCCATTTCTGATGAAGGGTTTAGGCCCGAAACGTCAAGTTTTCCTGCTCCTATGATGCTGCTTGACCTGCTGTGTTCATCCAGCCCCATGCTTGTTATCTCGGATTCTCCAGCATCTGCAGTACGTTTTATTTCTAATCAACTGTTACTAGTCTAGAAGCTTCACAAGCTAAAGTTTGACACCAAGGTAACTTAGTTTTCCCTGAACTGTCCTACACTCCATTTTATGAGATAAATTTGTTTCTGACCCTCGTCAGGTCTCGTCCAAAATAGCCAAAAAGCTTGCACTCTCTGGGTTTTTCTAACTAAAATGAATTCTTGATTAAAGTAACAGTTTTGATAAAGAGTCATTGGACTTGAAATGTTAACTCTGCTTTCTCTCCACAAATGTGGCCAGATCTGCAGAGTTTCTCCAGTAATTTCTGTTGTTGCTGGAGTTATACTACACAGAAGCAATTTAATACTTTCACCATTCACACTCCCTGTCATAAACCTCACAATATCAACAATCTTCCATTAATATTCGAGCTGTTTCGCAAGTTCCATGCTATCTGACACATACTGGATTAGGCCACTCATCTGGAATAGCCTCTCTGATTTTTTTCCAGTAGTGGACCAAAATCAGAAATCATTAAATGGATTGGCGAAGATGTGAAATATGAGGTATTCAAAATGTAATAGTCACAGATATTAAGTGGGATATGAGTTGCATTGAATAGGTGTGATAAGAAATGGCACTTTACACATATACACTCATCTATGAAAATTAACCAATGTGGAAACTATGTTGCTAGAGATGAGAAAAGAAACTACAGAAAGTTAAATAATGGCTGAGATATAGACGAATTATCACGTAGTCTCATGCTTGACACATATACCCCGTTAGTGAGGTGTGCTAAGTTACACAGAGGTGCGAAGAACTGTGATCCATTTTTTTAAATTTTGAAAATAAACATTACAGTCAATGTACAGCATGTGTGCTGAAATTGCAGAAAGTGAATTCGAGTGCAGTGGAGTAGCATAACTGAGATTAAAAATAAATGAAATGCTGTAATTTGGCAATGAACAAATAAGGCTTTGATCCATTGGGATGCTCTACAGTGTCTGTAAATTGCACTGGAGCTTGGCATGATTTAAACAGGGACGAGGTAGGTATACAGGAGGTGTGCAAGCTCCAATCAGGAAATAAAAACTGAAAGAACTACAAATGCTGTAAATCAGGAAAAAAAACAGAACTGGGGAAGAACTCTGTTCGGAGGAAGGGTCACTGGACACGAAACATTAACTCTGATGTTTTTTTCTTCACAGATGCTGCCAGACCTGCTGAGCTTTTCCAGCAACTTTGTTTTTGTTCCAATCAGGAAACAATCATTGTGCTAATTAATCAGAAGTCAAGTGAAAACCAGCCCTCCGTTAGCAGGTCACTTTAAGAAACTATCAACTCCTCATTTCTTTGCCTTGCTGAGTGTATAATTTACACCTTTATCAAACTCATTATGTATGTTTGAGAAACATAAGTGCAAATGTGTTTGGGCTCTATCTTGTACTGATTACTCCATTTTGTGTTTGAATGAGTGGTTGCAGAAGACTCCTGAAGTTGCAGAACCTGCGCCATGTTTAAATTGGCCCAGGACCACTTTTATGGCCTACTCAAGTTGGAGTCATGATGTTAACTTGATTCACAAGAACATATCTGAGATGCTTTCACCTTTTTCTCCAATTGAAAGGAGACAGATAGCTGACACGTCATAAACTCCATCATACAGATACGAATAAGTGTCTGGTGATTACCTGTCACCCGCTGAAAATGTGGAGACAGCAAATTAGTAAGTTAGTGGCAGTTACTATGAACCAAGGGCAAAGGTCATAGAAGATGTAAGCTGAAAGAGTCTGTAGTCAAGGCTACAATTGCCAGATCATATATAATGTGAATCTGTGGGATAGATGATTGACCAGCAAGCCCATGAGTTCGAAAGCAGTAGCACGACTTCACAACTTCTGCTCAAACTTGTATCCCATAATCCCTTATTCCAATAAATTAGAATCATAGACCAATAAATATGCGATCCTCAATCCTGCTGTTGGATACCATTGTAACAATGAAGAGTGACACTTGGAAACCAGTGTCCTGGATGTTATCGAAACCGGCAGCACATGTAAAAACATCTTGACACACTCCATTGCTGTGTGCAAGCTGCCTTCCTTCCATCCAGATTTACAGTGTACATGAACTCTTTGCATTGGGATTTTTTTCTACATTAGTGTGCAATATAAATGCATGTTCTTATACTATTTCCTGCAATGACCTTTCTTCATACATACAAAGTCACTGACACTAATGCGCTAGAACTAGATACGTCGGCATTGTAAAATCTGTCATTGTAAAAGTTAATTTCACCACAGAGTCCATTACAATCAGCAGGCCAGCTGGGAGCTGAATAAGGGTACAGTTTAGCTTTATTGGGAGGGTGAGGTCTTAAAACTTCACTGTACAATTCTGAATGACATCTGTAGAGGCATGTTGTGACAGAATTTTGAGAGCGAGATTAGTTCTGTTCTATCTGACCTGAGAGCACTGGAGGCTCAAAGGGTGAAGGGGAGAAATGTTCCATTTCCAGCACTTGCATCTCTCATCTGAATGAACATGCATGAACCCATATTGAGAGAAGAGACAAATCATTCATCCTGAGAAACCAGTCATTAGATTAAAGTACAATAAAGTAGCAGTGCACAATCTGACAGAGCCTTTAGTGTGCAGCAGCAAGAAACCCAGCCCATTGTCCATCTTGCTTTGTAATGTGTTTCCACATCAGCCACAGGCAACAGATCCTGAGAAAGGAAAAGGAGAAATTACAATAAAAGGCAAGGGGTGCTGCTGCAGGCAGCAATTAAATCCGTGAGTTACACAATTCAAATATATTTCTTCAGAGTGACTCTCATGACAAAAATGATTCATGAAGTAAAATCATCCTGAAGAAATGTTATTTACTTTGAAGAAGTGAGAACTGTTTTTTGCACGGAAGAATCTACAAGGTCAGCAAGGAATATGCTTTGGATTTCAAAGTAAAAGTTAAATATTGTTTGCCTTTCTCAGCATGACTTTTCCTCTTCAATATTCATTTCAAACCTTTTCAGTAATTCCTGCCTCTAATGTAAATGCCTGCAGAGTGCCTTGACTAATGTAACAGTGGAACCCAGAAGAATATTGGTGTCAAGGCAGGGAGTTTAATCCTGGGAGTAGTTCAAACCACAAGACTGCATCAAAAAGCTGTATGCTTGAAGCTGCAACAAAAGCTGAAACCACTTGTCAGCTTTGGACCTCCCTTGAATGTCATCAATGAGCTGCAGATGTCAAGTGAGCTTCTGCTTGTTTCAGTCAATTGTAAGAGGGCCAGGGCATTTTGGGGGCTTGGCGGTGTGAGGATTTTAGAGCTTGAGGGAGATTTCTAATCCTGGAGAGGAGGTGGCAGCGTGATTGAAGTTCAAACATGAAGGTGGAGTAGGGTACACAAGATGACCTGAGACAAGGTGGAGCTGAAGTTGGCAGTGGACTGCTGTAATTTTACAGCACTCCTGCTGACTCTGGTGTCTTGAAATTGTCCAAAAAGTCGTTGTAGAGACTTACATTGAACAGCCTATATCCACGAATTATGTTACATGGGTTAGGGCTGAACATCAGATAGAAACAGGGACAATCTGCAAAGTGCACAGCGCACAGTGCTGCATAAGAAGAATTGCACTTGGTACCCTACAATTGGTGTTTGATTATTTTCAGTGAATGGAAACCACATAGCCAAGTGATAGTCTCCCCATTTTGTTGAGTTACAGGTGATTAGCATATAGAGGGTATACTCCTCAGTAATGTGCAGCATTGTTTGTGTGGTACCACAACAGTATAAGGAGTTTACACTGAGGCCCCAGTGGTCAAGGTTGGTGAGACTGGAGCCCTCAATCACTCCGAACGTGTTCATTAGAACCACTTCCACTGTGGTAGCTCCAAGCCTGCCATTCCGCAGATGGGATTTGTCACAAGAAATTTGCTAGTGACTTCCTGTGATTCCTATTTCTTGATCCAAAAGATGTTTTCTGATGCATCATGGGATCTTCAGAAAAGACGGTTTCAGGAAATGAAATATGATTTAAAATTGTAGTGTACTGCAAGGAGAAAATCTTCCTTGGAATGTACTGAGGAGAGAGATGACTGGGTAGACAACAAAATTCTTCTTTGAATAGCGATAAAAAGAATCAGACCACTGGAGGTCCTGAAGATTATATCTCAAAAGGAGAGGTATTTGTTTATGTTACACATCAAAGAAGTACACCAACAAAGAGACAGACATTGAAGCAAGTCAGTCACTGATGTTGGCAAATGATAGCATTTGTCTTGCAACGGGATTATTGGGAGAGAAAATGTTAACTGAGGTATACACAAGAAGTTACAAATCAACCTCAGAGAGTTGGAGTAAGGACGGACTTAGTAAATGGAGACGTTGCAATTGGAGCAGTGAAACAAGTCCCTGTACAAGAGATTGCTTTTAAATTTGGAAATGACCAAATTGGTTCAAAGATAGTGGCTGCACCAAGGGTAGCAGAACAACCAGTGGAGGTAAAAGAAATTAAGCTGTAGCAGGAACATTTTATATTGCTTCCTGACTGTGCTGTGACTAGATCTCAGGTCCATAGAATTAGATAGGAATAAGAGGAATCTACAAAAAAAAAAGGAGATTACTTGAAAATTCAGCTATTGGATACAATTTTTAAAGAATTAAATGAAAGCAAAGAAGGTAAAGAGAATGAGGCTGATATATTTTGTCCACCTTCTTTCACAGAAGTATAACACATGGATCCTGAATTGACAGAGGAATGCCAAACAGCCTACTCCTACTGGAAAGATGTGACTAGTTCTGATCCTCTGCTCCCAAGGACGTGTAGTAGGCATACTGATTTGAGCAACATTTATTAATTTAGCTGAAGGCATAATGACCTGCACATCCAAGTTGCTTGATGACACTAAATTGGATGACAGAGTAAATAGTATAGTTGAAAGCAGAAAGTGGCAAAGAGACACTGATGCGTAATGTGAATGGTCAAAATTGTGGCAGATGAAGTTCAGTGTGTGAAAGTGTGAGACCATCCACTTTGGGTCTACCAATGATAGATTAAACCAAAAAAGGCTGGAATACTTAGGATACAAAATTAAGTTTCTATTATATAAAGGTTACATTCAGCATGGACTGGTTGGACTGAAGAGTCTGTTTCCATGCTGTATGACTCTATGATTCTGTAACACTCCAGGTAGACCCAAATGGACTACTGCATTTAGTTCTGTTCACCACTCCTCAGGAAGAAAATATTGGGCTTGGAGAGGGTGAGGTGAAAATTCATTAGAATGTTAGAGCAGGTGTTAAAAAGACTTTTTTTGTATTCATTCGTGGGATGAGGGTGTCGCTGGCTAGGCCAGCATTTATTGCCCATCACTAAAGAGTCAACCACATTGCTGTGGGTCTGGAGTCACACGTAGGCCAGACCAGGTAAGGATGGCAGTTTCCTTCCCTAAAGGACGTCAGTGAACTGGATGGGTTTTTCCCAACAATCAATGGATTATTGGTCATCATTGGATTGTTAATTCCAGATATTTACTGAATTCAAATTCTACCATCTGCCATGGTGGGATTCGAACTCTGGTCCCCAGAACATTATTTGGGTCTCTGGATTAACAGCCCAGCAGTAATATCACTAGGCCATCACCTTCCCAAATAATGAGGACATGTTGCCAGGACTAGGCTTATATTACCTTTGGCATAAAGGATCAAGGGATTATTTAATGTTTTAAGATGATTGAAGGACTTAGAGTCATTGAAACATATAGTAAACAAAAGTCCCTTCAGTTCAATTCATCCACAGTGACCAGATATCCAATATGACCTCATCCCATTTGCCAGCATTTGGCTCATATCCCTTTAAACCCTTCTTACTCATATACTCATCCAGATGACTTTTAATTGTTGTTCTCGTATCTAAAGGATAGTTGGAGAAATAAGTTCCTCTAGTGGACAGAAGCTTAAATTAGACCTAGATTTCAATAAAACCTAATTGGATTATTCAAAGGGAATACTGGGAAGAATTTCTTCTCAAAGAATTGTGGAAACCTGGATCGCTCCCCAAAAAAATTGTTGAGCCAGGAATCAATAGAAAATTTAAAACTGACAGGACATCTGAGATTACAGAATGGAGGCAGCCAGAGAGGATTAAGGTAGAAATCAGCCAAGATCTAACTAAATGAATGAAAGGGAGTCCAGGTACTAATCCTATTCTTATGTTCATCTTTCACAAGCTCCTAGGAGTGATGATAACTGACAACCTGTCCTGGACTTACCACGTAGATGTGATGGTCAAGAAGGCACACCACTCCTCTTGTTCCTCAGGCAGCTCAGGAAATTTGGCATGTCCATAAGGTCCCTCACCAACTTCTACAGATGCACCATAGAAAGCATACTATCCGGGTGCAATACTGCCCAGTACGGCAACTGCTCTACCCAGGACTTTAAGAAACTACAGAAAGTTGTGTGCATAGCCCAGACCATCACGGAAGCCAACCTCCCATCCATGGACTCTATTTACACCTCTCACTGCCACAGAAAGGCTGCCAACATCAAAGATCCCTCCCACCCTAGTAATGCTCTCCTACAACCTCTTCCATCAGGCAGAAGATACAGAAGCTTGAACACAAGCACCAACAGGTTCAAGAACAGCTTCTTCCCTACAGTTATTAGACTGATAAAGGAACTGTGTAAAACTTTGAATAATGTTGATCTTGTTAATGTTGATCTTGTTTCGTGCAGCTCTTGTGCAATGTAACTTGTATGCCTTGCTCTGTCTAAGCACCCTCTGCTCCGTTTGTCCTTGCTTGCTATGATCTGCCTGCACTGCTCACAAGCAAAGCTTTTCACTGTACTTAGGTACATGACTCCAATAAATCAAATCAAATCAAACATCAAAGCCAAATCGAAAATACTTCTAAAATACTCTTGAATTTGAGTTACAGCCTGAAACTTTGGCACGCTCTAAAATGCAAATTTCTCTGACGAAAATCAAGTCCAATTAATCTTAGTCCTTATTTTCTTCACAATACTTTATGGCCTTTAAAACACCTACTTTAGTACAATATCTCACCATATGTTAAACTCCCTCTACTGGTAATAATCGTCAGACTATCATGAGTAATGCCACAGAAGAGTTGTGTAAATTTTAAGTCATATGCACAAAATGAAAATAAACGCATGTTAACTCTTCTGAATAGTTGTCCATAAATGAATTTTGCTGTAAGGTTTAATGGTGCAAGCTGCTTTATCCTGTTGCTGTTTCACCTCTAAAAGCTGATAATAAATATAAATACATATCCCAGTTAGGTTCATGCAGGAGCGAGACTGAAGTGGAGATCAGATTAGGCAAAAGCACAAAAAAGTCACAAGTTACTCCAATCCTTCTTAGACTTTTGTCAGGATCATTCCTTTCATCATAAATCCCTGGACATATGCAGCTCATTAAATATTCCCAAAAAATAAAAATTATCTAAATAAACATTAGGTTCCTTTTGAAACCTCAGAGCTGCTACTGCTGCAAGGTCAGATAGACCTTGGACAGCGATGCTAAATATAAAAGCTGTTAACATTCCATAAACTCATCTAGAATCCTGAGATCCAAGCTTTTTTAAGCAAAACAAACATTTTCATAGTGCTTGCTCATATTAATGTAAAGTGAGGAGTTTTGAGCTAATGCCTCAGCAGATATTCTGGCAGGGAGTCGGGATTGGCACCTGACATTGATCATCAGTGTTTGAGCAGAGCTCCTGCTGCTGTGTAACTATGATCTTTGAATTTTGCAGATTGTAATTGGACAGAATCGATAGGATGTTGATGGAGAGGGCCACAATTTGCTTTCTGCAATCTGCTGCCGCAGAATATTTTATTTCACAAACACTTACTAAAAGCAAAGAAGGAATTTGTACATAGATTAAGAAAAAATGTAAAAGTGATATACAGCATGGGTCAGCTGGGGCATTTAGGAAGGGCAAGTTAGGCTGGATAATTGGAGTGCAGTTCGCAGGTCCCAAATAAGCCCCTCAATCAACCGCGCCTCGAATACCCATTAAATACTCGTGAACATTTTATCAAACTGATTCCACGAGTAGGCACAGTAACTGCATAATGTAATGAATCTAAACTGGGAATCTTCCCTCTTTAGCTTGAGTTCTTAACCTCTGGTTGCACCAACCTCAATCATATTATTGGAGTTCAGTTACTCTGTTCCTCAAGATCTTGAATACTTGAATAATTCTTCCCCTGAACATTCCGAGAGAGAAGTTATTCAAATTTTTCCTGCTACTCTGCTTATTTTCTACTTAACTATGCTAGTTAGCTTCTGAACTTCTTTTTGCTTTTTTTAATATTAGTATCTACAGTGTTATATATTCGTCAAGAGTAATCATAGTTTGGACCAATAACAACTTTAAATAGAAATAGATACGTATAATCTGATAGCAATCAAGAGATATTGCTTAAAGATGATCACTGCTGGGGCCTGAAAATTGACAAATATTTAACATTTTGAAAAAACAATGGGAACTAGGAAAAGGTGTTGAGAGAGCTTTTTCGATTAAGGAGGTCATTAGTACAGTAGAGAGAGATGACCTTAGCTTGAAAGAGCAAGATGCAAAGTCATCTTGGGTGGAGACAAGGAAAAGGAAAGGTAAGAGATTACTTTTGTGAGTAGTTACACTGTAGGACAGAGCAAATGGGAGGAAGTAAAGGGAACATGTAGCAAAAGCACCACAATAATCATGAATGACCTAAATCTACATGTAGATTGCATAAATCAGATTGGCAAAGGCAGCATAGAAAATAAATGTAGCGAATGTACTCAGGACCATTTCATATAGCAGTACATTCTGGAGCCAACCAAGGAACAGGCTAGACTTGGCAATGATCAAAAAGACCGGGTTAATCAGTAATTTCACAGTAATGAATCTGTAGGTGATAGCAATCACAAGACAATATAATTTTACATTCATTTGAAGGGGAAAAGTATGGATCATATTAGTGTTTTAAACCTGAACAAAGGTAACCACAAGGATATGATGACAGAGCTAGCAAAATTAAATTGGGAAACTGGGTAGCAGA
The DNA here is from genome assembly GCA_024137785.1 of Ginglymostoma cirratum. Classification (NCBI taxonomy): domain Eukaryota; kingdom Metazoa; phylum Chordata; class Chondrichthyes; order Orectolobiformes; family Ginglymostomatidae; genus Ginglymostoma; species Ginglymostoma cirratum. The sequence continues at coordinate 2,391,890 of JAHRHZ010000147.1, read as the reverse complement.
AAGCTAAAAGGTAAAAAGTAAAGTAAAGTTGCCATTGTCCTAATGGTCTACAGGGCTGCCCTCTCGTTAGAGAGAGATAACTGGTGATGGTTTAAACTGAGGGTCACCATGCGTCAAGTGAGGTTGAAAAGATGGGACCTTCATGATAACCTTAGCCAGCATAGAAAAAAAGTGCTGTTGGCATCACTGGACTCATTCCTGGGATGGAATTCTCCTTTGAGGGGAGTTTAGGCTTGTTGGGCATAAACTCTTTGCAGTTTAGAAGAATGAGGGCACTAAATAGGGTGAACACAGAGGGTATTTCCTCTTGCTGGCGAGACTAGAACTAGGGGACAAAGTTCAAGAATAAGAGGTTTCCCTTTTGAGACAGTGATGAGAAAGAAATTTAATCTTGAATTAAAGAATTTAGTTGCTTCCACAAAAAGTGACACACAGTCATTTGTCAACTGCAGAGTAAAATTTGAAAGTAGGACCTTAACTAACGTATACTAGGAAAACATAATCAGAAATTAGTTGTCGGCTAGAATCTAATTGAGGAATTTGCTGGCATTAATGTAACTAGTTGAGTGATAAAGCGAGCTTACAGTCTGCGCTCACTACTGAAGCATATGGCTGGTGTAATGAAAGTTCTCATGATCAGTTTGAGCTGGTTCATTACCAGATACTGTGGTGTACATGCTGAGTAAGCAAGGGTGAATAAGCCACAACTGAAAAACAAGGGTGCAAACTCCATTAAACTACTTAAGTACCAAATCCAGGATCAGGACTATAACGTGTGCCGGTATCACTCTCACTGTGAGTCCTTATCAGACCCAGACCAAAGTCTAGCATCCTCATGCACCCATCTCTACCTGCAGCAGCTCACCAAGTCACCTGCCAGCCCCCCACTAACACCTTTGTCAACTTCCTTCAACTCACTTTGTCTCTGTTCCACCAGCTCTCGCGCTGCTCTGTGCTTTAAGCACAGCTTTGCTTCCTGTGATTTACACCATCTAGGTGACCCCACAGATCCGATGTGACATGAGCTGAAGAACTACAGGGGAGTTCAACATTTATCCCTCACCAGGCACCATCTGAATCGGATGAACTTGTCCTGATTGCACCATGGTTGATGGGTTTTTGCTGTACTTTTTTATAGTACAACAGTGATTACATTTCAAAGCATACTGAATAGTCTGTAAGGAGCTTTGACATGTCCACAGGTGCTAAATAAAATGCCTATTAAGATTAAATGTTGTTATATCTGTTGACAAATGCTGACATCCAGAGCGCAGTACACATTTGAAATGACATCATTGAAATCAAGCTTTCTTTCCACCTGGGTTTGATGACTGCAGTCTCTCATTCCTACAAGAAACTGTAACATTTTTGTTTGAAGAGGCAGTTTGATGGAACGAGTCCTGAAGTTTAATACATTATGCTACCCAAGCCATTCCTGCATCAATCTGATCTGGGAAAGACAAAAACAGATGCTGTCTGATGTGCAGCTGCTAGACGGAGCCCTGACACAACAGGGTTACAGTCAAGAAAGTCTGATTAATCTTGGTGCTCACATGTAAAGATTGAAACAGCTCCATCAGAGAATTAGGCGTAAAGATGAAAGCTGAGAATAGAGTTTCGGAGAAGTGCAACTTCCAATTTCTAATGACATGCAGAAAACAAGATACGTACCAAGTCATTAACACTACATCCAAACACCTTTCCTCACTGAAAGCAGCAGACAAGACAAACTTGACTCAGATTAACACCCAAAATACATAATGAAAAGGGCAATGGTAGTGAGTGAAGACAGCACTAAACACTGCAACAACAGCAAGTGAAGACAGCACTAACAAGGGTGCGGTAGTGAATACAGCACCAACAGTGCTATATGTGGGTCTGTGAACAGTCAGCACAGATTTTTAATGAAGTCTCTGCAGTAGTACTTGATCCCATGACGTTATGAGCTTCAGAGGGGAGAGAGAAACCCACTGAGCCACGGTGACTGATGGTTAGGATCTAACCTTGTTCATCAATATGGGGCTGTCAGTGGAAAGCAGGCAATGATTCTCAAGGACAGTTTACACACACTTACTCCATTCCATTTCTCCACTATTCCAACACTGTCCATTTCTAACTCCCTATCCTTTTGAGAGAACTGCAGTCCATGAAATTAGATCAAGCCTCTTCTTCTATGAAAAGCTCCTTATGATGAGAATGATGCTGGTGACGGATTTTTATGAAAAGGGGTCTTGGTTTGGCAGCAACCAATACATTGCCCAATTCATAAAGCAGAGAAATTTAACTCTCATTGGGATGCTATCGATTAACTTAAAAACATTTCCCTCTTACTGTATGCGTTAAACCGACCTATGGTATTGCATTGGAAAACAAGTCCTGGTTTTCTAGTTGACACAAAAGATAAACTTCTTGTAAAAGTACACAACATTCCCCAATTTATTTTCCTTTAGACTCGGGTTGTCAGAAAGGATGAACCAGGTCTCTGTACTTAACAAGAATGACTATTTACTATGAATAAAGCGATCCTAGCAACAAATAAACAATTATAAACCATTAAAATATAACTGCATTGATTAAAACTCGTAACCCCTGATAAACTCCCTCTCTACACTTTGAGACAGACACAGATAGGATCAAAAATATAGGTGTAATGAGCTGTGGGAAGATTGGGAAGGCAGCTCAGTGGCGCCAGTTCACAAAGTTTGCTCGGATGGTCTTTTTTGCTGATCAGAAAGCTGCTTCTTGGTCTTCCTCATCCGGATACATTCACTTGCTTATAGAAGGTGCTGGGTGGGTTGGCTCATACTCATGAGTTACCAGTTAAGAGCCTTAGCTAACAACAACTGCTGAGAGAAAAATGAACTGGCTTTCCTCAGTCAGGTTATTGACTTGCTCGCCAAGCTGGCTCGTTTTCGTTCAGCCGTTTCGTTACCATGCTAGGTGACACCAGTGAGTCCTCTGATGATGGCTTTCTTCAGGCTTCGAGGTGGTTTTTACTTCAGCGAGCAGACAACGCCTGCCTTGTGCGGATCTAAAGGTTTTGGCTCATCTCATTCACACACTCCTAAACTATTTACCCACGTGGGAGCCATTCATATTACCGTCAGCAAGCAGAAGTTCTTTGTCGTTGATACCTGGTCATTAGTCCACAGACCACTCAGCAACTTGTTGTTAGCCAAAGTTCTAATCATATAAGCACCTTGGCTCCAACTAATCTAAACAAGTTGCTTGAACAAGCAGTTTTATAAACAGGAATGTATAATGAGTGTCAGGTTACTTATTTTTAAAAAGTGCATCAATCATTGGTTATTAAAAAGTCCTTTTCTCATTTCAGTCCACAGTCAAAAACACAGAAAAATGTAAGAATTAATTGATTCCCCTTCTGCCCCAGTGGCAGGACCAAATTCATTTCCTTTCCGTTTCACAGCCATTCAATTGCAGAGGAAACAGAAGCAGAGATGTTCCGGCAAAAATACAGCCTTCTGAGAAATTCTAACATCACCAGTCATTTGAAGAAAAGTAATTGGGATTTACAAGGTGGATCAATGCTGTCAAGCCTCAATTTGATTTGAAGAAATATTACTTAACTGCTAAAGATAATTAGGGGTAATATTTAAACGCTGCCGATAGAAAACATCCCTTTTGGTGTTGACGTTCCATTGTTTATTTTCATCAAAGAACCGTACCAAATGCTGTGAATGTTAGGCAGAGGAATTACAGCAGTATAGAGAATCTCTTGATGTTAAAGGAATGTTTTGCTTGAGATAGAGCAAGCTGATGTCATATTACCATGTTGCCAAACAGAACATTACAATGACATTACAATGATCTGAGCAGTTCCTCCTGCCTGTTGATATCTTTGAAACATTCATTCAAAGATGCAAATATTCTCATCACAAGGGCTTCTGTCACAGCTCCAATGGCATAAAATTACCTGCCAAATCTCTGAACCTTCAAATCCCACTACTGAGTGCTCTGGAACAAACCAGGATGGACTCTTGCTCATAAGTCCAAGATAACTCGTAGGATGACTGCAGTCATTTGAATTGAAACCCATATTCTTAAATACATTTGAGATGTCTGGACACTGAATATAATCTTGCAGTTGTTTTCTTTCCCATTTCTAGTGTCGAGATTTTGAAGCTCTATCAGTTATTTGGACAATAATGTAAATTAGTAGCACAGCTGAGCTGTGGAGTCAGGGGAGAGGAGGCTGACATACTGCTTGTTGATTCTCAGTATTGGTCCAGCAACATCTCATCCCTGTATTCAAATCCTTCTCACTTCCCTACCTCTGAAATCAACATCGCTATAATCCAGAGATGGCTACTTCCTTCAAATTTTGGCCTCTTATGCATATCTGACACAATACACCACATTATTGACAGCTATTCCATTAGCTGCCAAGCCCCAAGCTTTGAAATTCCCTTCATAAACCTTTCTGCCTCTCTCTCTCTTTCCCTTTAAGAAATTCTTCAATGACTACCTGTTTGACCAAGGTTTTAGTCACTTTCCAACTATCTCCATTGACTTGGTGTCATTTTATTGTACACCTTTGAGATGCATGACGGTGCTGTATCAATGCAAGTTGTTATTGATGGCATCTTCCGGATGAATGCTTTAAGAGTCACATCTGCATCAATGAAGCCTGATCAGCAATCAGCCTATAGAAAACAGAGAGGTACAGAAGCATTGAAAACTATTGGCAGGTTTTCAGGTGTTATTGTGAACCCGGCAATGATAGGTCACCAGCTTTGGCCTTTGTTTAGCACAGTAGGCCAATGCAAAGCGACACTAGCAAGAATTTTGACAGTAGCTGGTAGCTGATCACTCAAAGGAAACAATTCTGGACGATTCTGGACATTAACAATCGATTGAAATTGGGCTAGATAAAGGACAGGAATGGAGATAGGCTGAGCCAAGAGCAAAATGTGAATGTTATTAAACAGCAAAATCTCTTCCCCACTGGATGTACAATGCAATGCAATGATGAATGTTGTTCATGATATGATGTGTGCAACATGGGTCTTCATTCTATCCATGTGAACAGTAAGGACTCTGGTCATTAGGGGCATAGAGCTATACATGTCAGTGGCCTCAACAGCAATGCCATTCATTGGACTTTTTGAACTTCATATGTTTTGATAAAATTATCTAGGGAACTGGGATGAAAGGGAGCTTAACTGGGAGTTCTGGCATGATCAAAGCAACAAATCCAGCATATCACAAATCAGATGGGACTCTGTTCCTCTTCTATTTAGCTCTTCCAGCATTTGAGCGTGAAGGACACAATAACGTGAAAGTTGAACACAAGAAGCACCCAGGTTTGGAATATAAACTGCAAATGCCAGTTAATAAATTATGAGCCACCAGCAACCAATTAAACCTTTACAATATTTACACTTGGCACCCAACCTCCCAAATTCTTCAGCATACATAAATGTACTATGCATACTTCTGCCTCTATTACAAAAAGCATATGGAGGCATTGGAGAAAATTCAAAAAGATGGGGTGTGGCTAAGGAAGAATTTAGAAACAAGGATCCTTTTAAAAAAAATACTGAGGCAGCATCAGGATTGTGAGTAGCTTAGGTGAACAGCACAAATTTAAAAAGGACACTCGAAAAGAAAATTTGGATTGGCTAATGGGGTTAAATTGATGTAGGTTCACGTAGAGCATAAACACCAGCACAGGCCAGCTGGATCACTTGGCCTGTTTCCAAACTGTAAATTCTCTAATTCTGTATAATGCCTGACTGCTACATTATACAGCAAATAATACTTTATCACGAGGGAATGGCAGATACAAGCCTGATGAAAGGGTTGTGTTATTCTGTAACCAGTCAATTGATTAATGAACTGGAAGCCAGTTGGATCATAATTTTTTGGACCGGTGGGTCAAAACATCCTACTGAAAGTCCAATGTGATAGCAGTTTATTTCCATACCTATGTTACAAATCAAGTGGCAACGTTGGGTCATTGTATAACAATATGAACTAGTGCTATGCCTAGACCCTGAGCATTTCAACTATCCTGAGGTTCATGCTCTATCATGTAAAATAGCCAAATTATCTACTACGGGAGGTAAGGAAGAAGATTGCTGGGACCCTGGCAGATATATTTAATACTTTGCTGGCCACAGGTGAAGTGCCAGATGACTAGACGATAGATAATGTGGTTCCTTTGTTCCAGAAGGGCAGCAGGGATAGGCCAGGTCATTACAGGCCAGTTAGTCTGACATCACTGCTTGGGAAATTATTGGGGAAAAAAAATCTGAAGATCAGGATTAATCAATACTTGGAAAAGCAGGCATAGGTCAGGAATAGTCTGCACGGACTTATTAGAAGATCCTGTCTAATGAATTTATTTGCGTTTTTCGAAAAGGTGACTAAATACATTGTGCAGTTAATGTGGTTTACATGAACTTCAGTCAGGTCTTTGACAAGGTTCCACGTGGAAGGCTCGTCCAAAAGGTAAGAGCCAATAGGATCCAAGTCAAGTTGGCAATATGGATCCAAAATTGGCTTACAAATAGGGTGGCAGCAAAGGACAAATGGTTGAGGTTGTTCTTGTAATTGAACACTTGTGACCAGTGGCGTACCACAGGTCTGGTGCTGGTCACTGTTTGTTACTGACTCAGATGTGAATTCGTAAGGTATAATTAGGATATTTGCAGACCACACAAAAATTGACAGCATTGTTAACAGTGAAGAGGATGGACTCAGGCTATAGTCTGATATTGATCACCCTGCATGACTTTATGATGCGCTAAATTAGGAAGAGCAATAGAAGATGGAATTTAATCCCGATAAATGCAAGGTGATAAATCTTGGGAAGTCTAATAAGCAAGGTTGTACACAATGTATGGTAGGTCTTTAGGGAATACTGAGGAACAAAAGAACCTGGTGTATGAGTGCTTAGATCCCTGAAGCTGTCAGTATAGGTAGACAGGGCGGTGAAGGCAGCATACTGGATGTTTGCCTTCATTAGCTGGGATGTAGGAAAGTAAGGAAGTCTTCTAACAACTTTATGAAACATTGGTTAGGCCACAGATGGAATACTGTGTGCAGTTCTGGTTGCCACACTATTGGAAGGATGTGACTGCACTGGAGAGGGTGCGGGGGAGATCCACCAGGATGTTGCCTGGGTTGAAAAGTCTCAGTTATGAGGAGAGACTGGATAGGTTGGGTCTGTTTTCCTTGGAGAAGAGAAGGGTGGAGTCTGGTTGAAGTATACAAAATTATGAGAAGCTTAGACACAGCAGTGAGAATCTCTTTCCCATGGCAGATGCTTCCAAGGCCATAGAACATAAGCTTAATAAATAAAAACTGAAAGAACTGCAGACACTGTAAATCAGAGACAAAAACAAAAATAAAAACAGAAATTGCTGGAAGAACTCAGCAGATCTGGCAGGATCTATGCACAGAAATCAAGTTTAAGTTTAAGATGAGGAGTAAGTGGTTTAGAGGAGATCGAAGGTAAAAGGTGGCAGATATATGGAACTTGCTGCTAGAGAGGGTGATGGAGGCAAGTACTCTCACAATATTTAAGCAGCATCTGGATGAGCACTTAAAATGTCAGGACATCACAGGCTATGCGCAGCTTGGTATTTGTTGGTAGGCATAGTTGGCCGAAAGACCTGTTTTTATGCTGTATGACTACTTATTAACACGTAAAGGCAAAACAGCGAAAAAGCTAACAGAATGGTAGCTTTTATTTAAAAACAGTACATATAAAGAGGTGGAACTTACAAAAGGTCTGATTAGACCCTAATTGGAGTACTGCATTCAGTTGTGGGCACGGCCAACTCCGGAAAGACGGTCAGTGGGTGCAGCACAGATTCACCGGGAAAGTACTGGGTTAAAAAGGTGAAATCTGAAGTCAGCCTGTGCTCTCTCCTGCAACAGCCTACACTATAACCCCTACTGCAGCTACTGTCTCCCACATTGTATCTCCTACTGCGGCTACTGGCCTCTCTTATACTGGCCCACACCATAATATTTACAGCAGCCACTGTCACCCACACTGTCCTGCACTGTAACACCTACTGTAGTCATCATCTCCCACACTAACCTGCAGTGGAAGGGTGAGGGTGGCACAGTTAGCACTGCTGCCTCATTGTGCCAGGGAGCATGTTTGGATTCCAGCCTCAGGCGACTGTCTGTGTGGACTTTGCACATTCTCCCGGAGTCTGTGTGGATTTGCTTCAGATGCTCCGGTTTCCTCCCACAGTCCAAAGATGTGCAAGCTAGGTGGATTTGCCATGCTAAATTGCCCCAGAGTGTCCAGGGATGTGCAGGCTTGGTGGATTAGGTGTAGGAAATGCAGGGTTACAGGGTTAGGGTAGCGGGGTGGGACGCCCTTCAGAGGCTCAGTGCAGACTCAATGGGCCGAATGGCCTACTTCCACACTGTAGGGATTCTATGATTCTATGCTGCTGCACCCACACTGTCCTGTACTGTAATTTCCACTCTTACCCACTGCCTCCCACACTAAATGCCTACTGCAGTCACTGTCACCTTCGCACTTGAACTCTTGTTGTAGCCACTATCTCCCTTGCACGGTTCCTCCTACAGCAGCCACAGTCTTCCTCATACTTTGAAGCCCTTTGACAGAATGACAGTAATAAAACATTTCCCCAGTTTACTGTCTCGGTATCTTGAAGTTAAAACAGTCAAATCCTGTGATCCAACATTGATGAATCCAAATTCTTCAAAGTCTTAAATACTACTTTCCTCATGTGCAACAGTTAAATCCCATGGTAGGCAATTATTCCGCATAACTCAGCCCTCTAACTTCATGAAGCAGCCTCGTTTTGACATGGGCTTCCCAAGTTACTTTATCGAAGGAAAAGAATTAGGAGTGCTAAAATAAAACAAAGAACAGCGGATTCTGCAAATCTGAAACAGAAACAGGAATTGCTGGAGAAACCCAGCAGGTCTGGCAGCATTTGTGGACAGAAAGCAGAGTTAACATTTCAGGTCCAGTGACCGTTAGTCAGGGGCTGCTGCTGTTGTTGACTTTACAAGGCCTGATGGATTCCTATTACTGTGGTCAGGTTATAGGCGCTTGAGCAATGTGGGCTATGGTGAAAGGCACAGCAGAATTATGCAACAAGTGCAGTGAGGATCATCTCACTCCATCTTTTATGCTTTTCATCAGCACAATAGTGAGTTTCTTGCTAAGCAATGGCATAGTGTCAACTGATGCTCATTACTGATTCTTAAATGCCACAACTCACTTCATTAATATTCAGACTCCCATCTTACCAAACAAGCTAGACAACAGGAAACCAGAATGAGCATCTGGCAGATTCAGCATGCTCCTGTTTAAATAGTCCTCCACGTTGGAACTGAGCACTAACATCTCAGGGTGCACTCCATGGACAGTGGGTCAATGCACCCTACATCCAATTTTATTATTTGCACTGGTATTCAACATGCTAGCCTCTAAGAAGCTGCATGGCGCACCTCCATTTCACTCACAGGACACTTCTGCACTTCAATGTTGTACTGTGGGGCTGCACTGGCCATGATCATTGTAATACTGCAGCAAGGACAGTGTGCACTTAGGGACTTGCACCAACCTCATGGACTGCACCAGGTTGTAGCTCTGGGCTGTTCACTTGCTGTCATAGCACTCACTCAGTCTGCGCTTACTTGGATCCTTGCCTTTTTACACTTTGCCCCCTCAGTCAGAGGTACCACACTTAAATTACTGCTGTCTTGCCATACCATTTAGTACAGACATAAAGCCAGAAAGTTTGGCATAGTTGCTCAGTCCGCATATAGTTGGGAGGTTGGTGGGGGCCGGGGGGGGAAGAAAGAGGGGAGCCTGGCGCAATAGGTCAAGGGCAGCCTCCAATACCAGTCCAGGTACTGCTCGGGGTGGTCACAGTCAGGATCCTCTGCTGCTAAGGGGGGAGGAACTGAACAACGGGCAGCATCTTACCCATCTTTCTATTTCATTGTGGAATATTTTCCTCCTGGAATGAGACAGGCAGGTATTAAGGGAAGTGAAAGTAGGTGGCACGGCTGATACTTTCTGTGTAGGCAGTGCATGTGCAGGATTAGTGGGGAGACCGGTGGGGTTCAGAGCTAAACGATGTTGCAAGAAATGTTGAAAATGGTACAGCATGAGCCTTGGTGGGAGGTGGGTTCAGAATGAGTGAGAGGTATCAATAAAAAAATGGTAGACCTTGCGTTGTGGAGAAGGGCATTGGCCTTCTCCCTAGAGTGCTGGATGTTCGTCAGGTGGCTGAGTCTGCACTGACCCAGATAGCAGCCTCGGATCTGGTGTCTGGTGTCGGGCATTCACTGCTGGTCCTGGGGGTAAAAAGGATTCTGCCTGTGCACCATTCCATCCAGCAGGACCTCTGGAACCTACTCACAAAGCAGGGTACCAATCTCTCCTATCTGTCATGTCTGGGGCAAATGTCTGGTGTCATGCCCGGCAGCTTGAGATTGACACGGCTGGACCAGGTGTACGTTCTTTAAAAAAATGGTACACAAGAGATGCTAGACTTCTGATCCATGTCCATTGAGTGACAAGTTGTTCCAGGAAAAGGTAAGGTGGAGTGGAAATCGAGCTTGAGAGACACCGTAGGGGTGCGACAGGGATAAGTTTTGAAGAGATAACAAGGTGTAGAGCTGGACGAGCACAGCAGGCCAAGCAGCATCAGAGGAGCAGGAAAGCTAATATTTCGGGCCTTCTTCAGGAGTTTGTTCAGATATAGTGGGAGGCTTGATAGGCCTCATAGCATAAATGCCTTTATAAAAAAAACTCAGTGCAACTCAGACCTAGTTTAAAAAAAGCACGTTTCAGCTCTATGAAGCCATATCTAAAGACATGATGGAAGTAATTTTATTGCAGGAAATGGTTTCATAAGGACATTTTTTGACAATAAAAAAAGGTGCCCTTTGTATGCACAAGCGCTGGTTAAGAGCAATGTTAGCCCTCTGGTGCTGAGCACGAGTGAATTCACCTCATGGTTAAACAGGACCATATTTTAGGGCTCTTGATACTTTAAAAGCTGTTTGCTTTTGGCACTAATCTTCGTCACAAACGTTGACTTGAGTTAGACCCTGCAGACCTTACCATATTAAAGTATAACTGCATATTACAGTCTTCAAAGTGGGACTAAATTACTCACACAATAGGGCACTCCAAACTAATTAAAATGCAATTTTCAACCATGCAACTTCTTAAAATGCTAGTCCAATCTCGCAGAAATTAAGTGGCAAATGGTGGTTAATTGAGTTCAGCGAGAGTGTGTTTATCGGGTGCTATTGTCACTGGATATGAATTAACTTTCACTCTCCAAGGGTCTTGTTAAGGACACATGTAACAAAAATGAAGTTATCTATTCCTTTTCATATACAACTTGTCCCTTTACAACAATTCGACCCAAGAATATTGCTCTGATTACCTCTTAGTCCCTGGGATTCTGAGCAGTTTTACTGATTTATTGAATGACTGAAACCCTGAGAGACTATCAGTTTATTGGTAACTCAAAACTGCACATGAAAACAATGCCCAAGCAATCCTTTCAGATGTTCCAGAAGAATTTTGAGATGGATATTATATTCCATAAAGATTAAAACGGTGTAGTCAAAAATACAGTAAAATTAAGAATACACTGAGATTGCATATTAAAGCAGTATCACATTACTCACAAGATAGGATGAAAATTGCTCAGGCACGGCCTAAGCTGCTTGGTTGGTGGGACTGACTTCACCACGTGTAGGAATCAAGCTCTACATCAGAACTGTAGCTTTGCCTGAAATTGGACTGGGGAAGCAGATGTCAATGCGAAGCTCCTGCATTGCCAGGAGTCACCCTTAGGTAGATCCTGGATTGAGGAGGAGGGGAACTATCAGTAGAGAGCTGAGCAAGAGCTGGCAGCAGTCCACTGGACTGTTGAAACACAGGGCCTACACAAGTGCTTGAAATTCAGGTATGTTTATATTTACAAAATGTCTTTAGCCAGTGGTGCTGTTAAAGGGTGTGGTTTCAGCCTCATACAGTCCAGTACTGCCTACATTCCAATTTTGGGTAGGAGGCCTAACTCTGGCCTTAAACCCTGCATTTGCAAAGTGTTCGATACTCATCTCGGCATAGTGTTCGGTGCCTTTAGCAGGTGATGCAGTTCTGATGTAAAAAGTATACACAAATACATTAAGGACAAAAGAGTAACTAGGGAAAGAATGGGACCCCTTAAAGATCAGCAAGGCTGCCTGTGTGTGGAACCACGTGAGATGGGTGGGGCAGGGCGGTGGAGAGATACTGAGTATTTTTGCATCAGGTGAAGAGAAATCAGAGTAAACATCCCGGGTCCAGTGACCCATCCTCATAACTGAGTTGCTGCCAGACCTGCTGAGCTTTTCCAGCAATTTCTGTATTTGTTTTGGATTTACAGCATCCACAGTTCTTTTGGTTTTTGTTTTGCATCAGTACTCACTGTGGAGAATGATATGGAAGTTACAGAACGTAGGGAAATAAACAGAAACATCTTGAAAAATGTCCATATTACAGATGAGGTGGTGCTGGATGTCTTAAAATACAAAAAGGTGGATAAATCCCTGGAACCTGATAAGGTGTACCCTAGAACTCTGTGGGAAGCAAGGGAAGTGATTGCTGGGTCCCTTGCTGAGATATTTGTATCATCGACGCCACAAGGTGCCAGAACACTGGAAGTTGGCTAATGAGGTGCCACTATTTAAGAAAGGTGCTAAGGAAAAGCCAGGGAACTACAGACTGGTAAGTCTGACATCAGTGGTGGGCAAGTTGTTGGAGGGAAGCCTGAGGGACAGGACTTACATGTATTTGGAAAGGCAAGGACTGATTAGGGATAGTCAACATGACTTTGTGCTTGGGAAATTGTGCCTCACCAACTTAATCAAGTTTTTTGAAGGAGTAATGAAGAGGACTGATGATAGCAGAGTGGTGGACGTGATCTATATGGACTTCAGTAAGGCGTTCAACAAGGTTCCCCATGGTAGACTGGTTAACAAGGTTAGATCACATAGAAAACAGGGAGAACTTGCTATTTGGTTACAGGAGGTAGAAGACAGACGAAGGTGGTAGAGGGTGCCTTTTCAGACTGGAGGCCTGTGACCAGCAGTGTGCCACAAGGGTCGGTGCTGGGTCCACTGCTTTTCATCATTTATATAAATAATTCGGATGTGAACACAGGAGGTATGGTTAGTAACTTTGCAGATGATACCAAAACGGGAGAATTAGAATTAGAATTAGAATCCCTACAGTGTGGAAACAGGCCCCTCGACCCAACAAGTCCACACCGACCTTTGGAGCATCCCACCCAGACCCATCCCCCTATAACCCACACACCCCTGAACACTATGGGCAATTTAGCATGGCCAATCCACCTAGCCCGCACATCTTTGGACTGTGGGAGGAAACTGGAGCACCCGGAGGAACCCCACGCAGATACGGGGAGAATGTGCAAACTCCACACAGACAGTCACCTGAGGCTGGAATCGAACCCGGGTCCCTGGCGCTGTGAGGCTGCAGTGCTAACCACTGAGCCACCATGCCGCCCTTAGATGTAGTAGACAGCGAAGAAGGTTACCTCAGAGTACAGCGTGATCTTGATCAGATGGGCCAATGGACTGAGGAGTGGCAGATAGAGTTTAATTTAGACAAATGTGAGGTGCTGCATTTTGGAAAGTCAAATCAGGGCAAGACTTATACACTTAATGGTAAGGTCCTGGGGAGCGTTGCTGAACAAAGAGACCTTGGAGTGCAGGTTCATAGTTCCTTGAAAGTGGAGTTGCTGGAAGACAGGGTAGTGAAGACGACATTTGGTATGCTTGCCTTTATTGGTCAGTGCATTGACTATAGGAGTTGGGAGGTCATGTTGCGACTGTAGAGGACAATGGTTAGGCCACAATTGGAATACTGCATGCAGTTCTGGTCTCCCTGCTATGGGAAGGATGTTGTGAAACTTGAAAGGGTTCAGAAAAGATTTACAAGAATGCTGCCAGGGTTGGAGGGTTTGAGCTATAGTGAGGGGCTAAATAGGCTGGGGCAGTTTTCCCTGGAGTGTCGGAGACTGAGGGGTGACCTTATAGAGGTTTATAAAATCATGAGAG
>JAHRHZ010000147.1:2274003-2377675 GCA_024137785.1 Ginglymostoma cirratum | reverse complement strand
AACATTTTCACACAGAGGGCGGTGCGTGTATGGAATGAGCTGCTAGAGGAAGTGGTGGAGGCTGGTACAATTACAACATTCAAAAGGCATATGGATGGATATTTAAATAGGAAGCGTTTAGAGGGACATGGGCCATATGCTGGCAAATGAGACTAGATTTATTTAGGGTATCTGGTCAGCATGGACGAGTTGGTCCGAAGGGTCTGTCCTTGTGCTGTGTATCTCTGTGACTCTATATGGGTCACCCGCCTCAGGTGCCCATTTGCCACCAGTGGATGTCCCATAGTTGGCCCATATTCCTTCACTGGTACTTCATTAATTTCAATCGCAACCCAGATCCACTCCTAACCATTCTTCACACTCCCATGTCAACTTCTAAAGATAACTGCTCCAATGCACATTATTCATGTAAAAGCTAAAGCAGTGATAAAAAGAAATTTCATCTACACAACAAAGAATAGCAGATTCAAAATTCTTTATCCAGACAGAAATTGTAGGAGGCTGCATGGAATAGCAGAATCCACATTCTACATCAGGAGATAAAATTCTTTTTCATCAGTACATAAAGTGGCTGTGTAAGAGGCTTTAAGGGTAAAATGAAAAATAATCATCGTTAGTTCCATTGAGACCAATATCTGTCATTGAAATTTCAGATAAAGGGAAAGCAGCTTAAATGACGTATAAATGACAAACAATTACATTTCACCCAGTCAAGCAGTGTAACATCCAGGAGGTTAAAAGAGGAAATTATATGCGTACCCACAAGACTCATGAACAACAGAAGGAATAGGGAATATTTGAGGTAGAACAGGTCTCAAGCTCAAAAATAAGTATATACAGGACTGCAAATAGAAAGGACAGTCCTACAATGACAGGGACAATCTTGTCACAAGAAGTACCTCTACATTAATATGGATAATGAATTACAATATAATTCTCTCAATTTACATCTAATAATTGACAGTTTAAAGTGAGTCTGGTGGTTGCTATTAAACTGGCAAGACAGCCTAGTTATTTATCGTATGTCATTTGACACAACAGCTGAAAGTTGTGCTCATTTTACTGAAGTATTTCAACTATTTCCGTGGATGTTAAATTCCATGGGCACTGCAGATTGACTCTTACAGAATTAGGGACATTTCTATTGATAATTGTTTCATAATCCTAATTTCAGACTTCACTTCTAGCCAAAGAGCTTCGTTTCAGGACTGGGGAAGACCTGCATTCAGGAAACCACTTCAGTGCCAGGCACAAACAAACTGAATGCTTGCTGCCCACAGCAAGGAAGAGCAGCACCTGGAGGTAGTCTCAGATTTGCTCTGCTGGGCAGTGGTGGAAACCAAGTTGTCGACTCGGCTCCACGGTGCCCTTGTCAGAAAGTCAGAGTCATACAGTATGAAAGCAGACCCTTCCATCCAACTGTCCACACCAACCAGGTTTTCCCGAACTAAACTAGTCCCACTTGCCTGCATTTGGCCCATATCCCTCCAGTAAGGCCCCAGCCTATTCAGCTTCTCTTTCTAGCACAAACATTTCAATCCTGGTAATATCCTGGTAAATCTTTTCTGAACCCTTTCCACTCCTGTAACAGGGCAACCAGACTGTATACAGTACTCCAAAAGTGGCCTTACCAACATCTTATACAACCTCAACATGGCATCCTAATTCCTATACTCAATGGTCTGAGCAATGGAAGTAAGTGTGCCAAATACCCTTAACCACCTTGTCTAACTTTGATGCAAATTTTGAAGAATTATGTATGCAAACTCCTAGGCCTCTCTGTTCAGCAACACCACCCAGGGCCCTACCATAACTGTATAAGTCCTGCCGTTGTTTGTCTTACCAAAATGCAATACCTCAAATTTATCTAAATTGAACTCCATCCGCCACTCCTTGGCCCATTGGCCCAATTAATGAAGATTCCTTTGTACTCTCGGATTGAGATGTTAATGGGATAACATTCCATTAATATTTATGCTCCCTTTCTTCCGACACAGGGGTATGTGGAAACTATCTTAAAATTCCTGCCTGATAGGATTGGGTGGGAAACATTTGTAAAGGTGTGAGACATCTGTAATTCTGTAAAGGTATGAAACTTCTGTTTATACTGAAGTGGCCAGATCAGTGACCTTTTGTTCAAGCCAGACACTTCGGCGGCTTGAAAACGCATCCTGCCGTTATCAGTCACTTTGCGAACGATCAACGCTGTATCCTGTTCTCTTTATGTTCTGAACGTAGTAATTGTTTTTTCTGTATTAGCCAATTCATACATAGAGTATAAAAAGTGGGGACTGTCCACTGTTCGGGGAGAATCGCTTATTGAACTCAGCAGTCTGTGCCAGGTTGAGTACAGCAATCCTCCACAGCTTGCACTTGCTTAATAATAAAGGATTGTGTTTTGTCGCCAGGTCAATGTCTTGATATTGCATCAAGTCCGTGAGGGTCTCCGAAAACGAACCTGACAGGATAACCTTCTTCACTGTCCACTATACCATTGATTTTGGTGTCATCCACAAACTTTCTAATCATGTTTCCTATATTCGCATCCAAATCGTTTATATAAATGACAAACAGCAGTGGACTCAGCACTGATCCCTGTGGAACACCACTGGTCACAGGTCTCCAATCCAAAAAAAACCCTCCACCACTTTAAATTGATTTGATTTATTATTGTCACAAGTTCCAAGATACAGTTAAACATACTGTTTTGCATGCTATCCAGACAAATCATACCTTACATACGTACATCAGGGCAATAGAACAGAATGCAGAATGTGTTACGACTACAGAGGAGGGGCAGAGAAAGATCAACTCTAAGATACGAGAGGTCCATTCATAATTCTGATATTTAGGATATCTGGTCAGCATGGATGAGTTGGCCCGATGGGTCTGTTTCTAAATCAATGACTCGATAATAGTGGGGAAGAAGTCATTCTTGAATGCGTTGGTATGCGTTTTCAAACTTTTGTATCTTCTGCCCAATGGAAGAGGGTGGCAGAGCACATAACCAGGGTGGGAGGGGTCTCTGAATTATGTTGGCTGCTTTCCCAAGGGAACAGGGAGTGTAGACAGAGTCACTGGAAGGAAGGCTGGTTTTCAGAATGGACTGAGCTGCGTTCACAACTATCTGTAATTCCTTGTGGTCTTGGGTAAAGCAGTGGCCACACCGAGCTGTAATACATTTGGAAAGACGCTTTCTTTGGTGCATCTATAAAAATTGCTAAGAGTCATTGCGGACATGCTGAATTTCCTTAGCCTTCTGAGGAATTAAAGGCATTGGTGTGCTTTCTTGACTGGAGCATTGACAGGGATGAACCAGGACAGATTGTTGGTGATATTTACTCCCAGGAACTTAAAGGTCTCGACCACCTCCACCTCAGCACCATTGCTGCAGACAGGGAGGTGTCCTCCACTCTGCTTTCTGAAGTTGATGACGAGTTCCTTCATCTTGCTGACATTGAGGGAGAGATTGTTGTCTTTACACCATGCCACTAAGCTCTCTTTCTTGTTCTCTACTTAGTCGTTGTTAGAGATCTGACCCACTATGGCGGTGACATCAGCAAATTTGTAAACGGAGTTAGGAGGTCAATTTGGCCATACAGTTGTCAATGTATAAGGAATATAGTAAGGGGGTGAGTACGCAGCTTTGCAGGGCACTGGTGTTGAGGATTATGTGGACAAGATGTTGTCACCTATCCTTACCGATTGCTGTGTGCAGGTCAGGAAGTCAAGGATCCAGTCGCAGAGTGGAGAACAGAGTCTTAGGCCTCACGGTTTGGAGATGAGATTGGTTGGAATTATGGTGTTGAAGGTGGAGCTAGAATTTATAAACAGGAGCTTGATGTGTATGGCCTTGTTATCCAGACATTCCAGGAATGGGTGGAGGGCCAAGGAGACAGCCTCTGCTATGGACCCTCAGTCTCCTACTGTCAAGTCAATTTTGTATCCCATGTGATCGAACCTTACTAACCACGCGGAACCTTGTCAAAGGCCTTGCTAAAGTCCACATAAACAACATCTACCACTTTGCCCTCATCTATCTTCTTGGTCACATCTTCAAAAAGCTCAATCAAGTTTGCAAGACACTATTTTCCATGCACAAAGCCATGATGACTATCCCTAATCAGTCCTTGCCTTTCCAAATGCACGTAACTCCTCTTTCTCAGAATCCCATCCAACAACTTACCGACCACTGATGTCAAACTCTCCAGCCTTCTGTTTTCTCCTTGCAGTTTTCTTAAACAAAAAGGTACAACATTAGCCACCCTCCAGTGCTCCAGCTCCTCACCCATAGCTGTGGATGTTACAAATCTCTCTAAAAAGGGCCCCGCAAATTCATCTCTAGCTTCCCACATGTCCTGGGGTATACATGATCAGGTCCCAGAGACAGTCCAACTGATAAGAGTCAGAGCAGCTTTGCACGGTAAAGTTATCATTTGTTCTGCACTCCAGGGATAGCTACAATTTGATGCAAGATAGCTTTTTAAGCACTTCTAATGATTGCTTTAGTTTTACACCATGATCTCAATAAAAGCTAAGATTACTACAAGGCCGCAGGAGATGCTATAATGAAATCACTGCAGAGTAACCTGATTCACGGTATTTTGCTTCTGTTGTAATAATTGATTTGTATATATAACTCATTTATGTATCAATTATTAACTAAATCAGAATTCTATTTAAAGCTACTTTGATGTTTGCCACATTAGACTCCTATATAAAAACATGAAGGGAACAGTGAATGTTGGCCTACAGAATCAGTTATGCATGTATGTAGCACTATAAACAGATCATTCAATTTTAATTCTGCTACAGTGACATTCGGTTACACAAAAAAACAAGGCTTGATATCCAAAGCCAATGTTACTCAACACCTCAGCATTACTAAAGACTGATCACCTGCTAAATCTGGTCAAACAGCAAAGGTAACACAAGACATCAGTCATATCATGCTTCTCCAATCCCAACTTCATAAGGCAGAAAGAATGAACTTGCATTTTGGTACCACTTACCTCAACTCAGGTCATCCCAAAGCACCTCATAAACAATTAAGCGTGGTCAGAGTGTAGTCAGAGTTTCATTCTGGGAAACATGGCTGCCAGTTTGAACACAGCCAGGTCCAGCAAACAGCAATAAAATAATAAACCACAATCAGTTTTTGTGTTGTTGCTTGAAGGATAAATTGTTGGTTAGGTCACCACTGGGTGAACTCCTTTGGTTTCTTGAAACAGAGACTGTGCTATTCCAAAGATCAAACGCTGACCATAGCTCTCTCTGTGATGCAACAAATTGTCAGCCTGGATTATGTTCTCAAATTCAAGGGTGGGTCTTTAACCTAAACTTTCTGTTTCAGAGGTGGAAGTGCCACCACTGATGCAAGGTTAAAATAAGAATACAAAGCATTTCACTCTTTAACTCTCACCCTTATCCTCATTAATCCAGGCAACTCAGTGTTATAAAAAGAGCCTCCTAAATATAGGTTGTAGTAGGAACTGCCGATGCTGGAGAATCTGAGATAATAAGGTGTAGAGCTGGATGAACACAGCAGGCCAAGCAGCATCAGAAGAGCAGGAAAGCTGATGTTTCGGGCCTAGGCCCTTCTTCAGACATCTTCTTTTCTGAAGAAGGGTCTACGCCCAAAACGTCAGCTTTCCTGCTCCTCTGATGCTGCTTGGCCTGCTGTGCTCATCCAGCTCTACATCTTGTTACCTCCTAAACATAGGTGGATTGGCTGCATGCAATGGGAACTTCTGGAAGGACCTTCCTGGTAATCTTAGCTGGTGTGGGAATTGAACAGTCTGTTATAGATTTATGCAGTGAAACACAATCCCTTAGGCCCAGAACGTCAGCCTCCCTGCTCCTCTAATGCTGCTTGGCCTGCTGTGTTCATCCAGCTCCACATCTTGTTATCTCAGATTCTCCAGCATCTGCAATTCCTACTAGCTCAGAGAGCGAGTTAACTTAACAAGGGCCCTTGAATAATGATTAACATTTCTGGAAAGATTCAAATTGAAGAGAAACGATGTGAAGTGATTCCTGAAAGATAGTGAACTGTGTGCCTGCTCAACACTCCAAATGTTAAATGAGGCTTTTCTTGTTGAGTTTTTAAAAACACATTTGATTGCAAAGTTAATATGGGTTGCTTTCCTTTCTGAATGAACTGGACAAATTGTACGTTGCTTGCAATGATTCATTTGGGTGGTGTTGTTTTCTGAAACCATTACTGTTATGTAGAATAAACATGTGCATTGTGTGTGACACTTATTATAGTTCTAATTGGACGGAAATGAAGATTAATTGAAGGGGTACAGCGCTGTGTGAGGGGTGTTGGGCAGTTGCAGACAGAAACATGGATATCCAGTCAGGTTTAATTGTCTGAAATACAGATCACTGAGCCTGCATTCGTTTCCCTACATGAAATTTTATTTGGTTAGTTTAAGTGCAGGTTGGATTGGGGAGGTGATGCAATATCAAGTATCAAACAGATGTCAAGACAATACACTTTCTTTACAGCTTTCGAGAATGACAAATGGACTTTAAATGTTTAACGAATGATGTTAAAAGCAGACAACACCGAAGGACGTCTGACTAAACAACTTGGGGTTGATTGCAATCCAGCAGATGTTTGAGCCGGGTGAGAGTAATAGTGAAATTAATTTACTGACTTAAATTTCAATCCCAGAAAGTTTAAACACCCAAGTTGCATATAAATATCACCCAGAACAGGAGGTGAAGGCGGTGTAGAGTGTTTTGCTAGCAGGTGAATATTTAAGTCACTGAAGGTGACAGACAGCAGGCAGATGCTGACAGTGCATCAGCGCCTTGTCTTAGTCTGGTAAAGCCGGGCACAATGCTGTACTGAATGCAGAACCAATTCTCCCCAACCCGTCAGTGTTAGTTAAAAGGGATCACTAACTACTTACAGGCTAGTTTGTGTATCATTTCTTCTGGCTGGCAATTGAGAGATTTTTGCGGAGATTGAGAAATACAGGTACTAACACCATGGATCCCTCCAGCCATGCCAATGGTTAGCAATTCCTCTTCCATGTTGGCTAGCATTAGGAGAGAAGTGTGCAAAAGGAATGGCCTTCAGTATAATTGGGTGACATGGTCTTCACAGCTGAATATCTACCAGCATATGCAAACTGTGTGTGTGACACCTGCAATACAGATTAAGGTAAATCTGTCAAGTAATAAGGATTAAAGAGTTGGACAATGGTTGATAACATTTTTTTCCCCCAGAAGTGCAGGATGCATGCATTGTGAATTGAACAGTGGCACAGTTGGTAGGATGTAGCATTTGAAGCTAGATTTATTCACCTTGACCATGTGTGTGAGTTTCTGCACTTTCCAGGTTGTTGGAGCAACACTTATGGCATTAGCTTCCACCCTGACTTGTTCCAACTATTCATACACAAACTGCTGGAGAAACTCAGCAGGTCTAGCGACATCTGTGGAGAGAAAGCAGACTTAACATTTAGAGTCCGGTGACCCTTCTGGAGATGATCTGTGGTTGTGTTTATTCCTCCTACTGTTTATTAAAGTATCATAGAATCGCTACAGTGTGGAAACAGGCCAGTTGGCCCAACAAGTGCACACCAACTGTATGGAGAGCACCGACCCAGGCTCAACCACCACTGCACCCACCACACCGTATCCTTGTAACCACTCCCCCTACCACACTGCCCTGCCCCAGTATCCCTGTAATGCTGCATTTCCTGTGGCTAATCCAACTAACCTACACACTGAGGGCAATGTAGCATGGCCTATCCACCTAGCCTGCACATCTTTGGACTGTGGGAGGAAACCGGAGCACCTGGAGGAAACCCACGCAGTCACGGGGAGAATGTGCAAACTCCACACAGAGAGTCACTCGAGGCTGGAATCGAACTGAGAGGCAGCAGTGCTAACCACTGAGCAACCATGCCACACTTAATTGTATGTTTGGAAGGCCTTCTGCCTTCTCTTGTGCATACACTTCTTCCAATCTCGAGCTTTATTCTACCTCCCAATGTATTATCAGAAAATAGTAGTACTCACTCTTCTGCATGTTCAGCCGTTGTTCAAAGTATCTGGATTCACTTTCCGAAAAACTTCTAACACTTGTACTCACGATGAACCTGTCTTTAGTGAGTGCAGACTGCCTTTAAGTAGCACTAGCTATTTACAACACTGGGTCTCCTGTTGGTGTGCGAAGCCATAGACAGAAATAATTTAAAACAGCAGGCAGCACAAATTTAATGCGTTGCTTGTAACATTTTCAATACAGTCCAGGTTAACGAAAATCCTCACACCCACCTCAGGAGTTAGTGAATTAACCCCCACAAATCTTTAATGCTCACGGTTGAGAGAAAGACCCAACATGCATTATCCATTTCAAAACACAATATGCATTATTGGATCTTTCCTTCCTATTGACCAGGGTCTGCCAACGTTACTATTCTGGTCAGTAATGATCTGCATCTTTGATTGATTGTTGAATTGTGCCTCCCAGCCATTCAAAGCTAAATGTCAATACACTGCTCTTGATAGTTCAACACATTGATAGCCAATATACTTCCACCTTGCAGCGCATTTTAGAAACAGCAGGGGCCAAGAAATAGAGGTCATGGGCATGAAATAAGACAACTAAGTAACTCACACGCCAACCTGTCAGTCTGAGTAAAAGAGAATTGAATGTATTGATTTCTCACTACGTATGTTAGCAAACAGCAAATCTTTTGCAATAAAAAAAATGCTCCTTTGCATGTGAGTATTAAGTAAGGTACAAACACTGGCACATACTATGTTAATTAGATGAAATGGCAGATCATCAAGAGCAAAATCCAGGAATTACTACCTTTCAACTGCGTGGAGAACAATTTTTCTTATTTTCTTTGAGCTAACGCCAAAATGAAGGCAGTGAAGAGAGTATAATTTAAGGGATTTAAATTGTTATCAAGAGGAAGTTGACCATCCACTGCAACCCCGCCCTCCAGCAACTCAGTGAACTAAAACCAAAACACCCAAAGGGGAGCACCTCACCCTATAATCTGTAAAAGGAATGTGAAAAGTGGTATAACATGCCTTTCAGAAGCTTCTTGTGGTTAAACAAAATAAATCCATGACACTTACTTTACAATCAACAAGTAGCAATTTATTTATCTAACTCTAACAGTGAACAAATTAACTAATCTACTAACAAACCGAATAAAGGCCTAACTACTAACTATTCCCAAATAAAACAAGTTCTAATGATACGCTGTTCCAATAAATAGAAGTCCCACCTTCATAAAAAAATAGAATTTAGTCTCTCGAAATTACACCCAGGTTACGTGTCTTCTGGAATGCTCTGTGCCTTCTCTGTCAATTCTTCTGTCAGGAATATTCACTAGTTGTGCCATAGGCACCTTTGTTCTTTAGATGTGTTTTCTCTGAGACTTACAGGAGTCTGCGAGAGCCAGCAATTCTCTCTTGAGAGCTGAGGACTGTTAACTCTGGCGGATGGCAGTTAGCTCTCCTGTCTTTGCCCAAATGACCCTTCTTTTATACCCTTGATGACATATCAATTTCTTACATTAGGATTGGTCCTATGCGGTCAAAACTCTCAAATTTAAACATAGTTGGTTTTTGGTATCTAAGGGTCTGGTTCAAATGCATGGGCTAAATTCAAAAACTTGTTGTCTTGGTAAAAACCACTGCTTGGCCTGCTAACTGTACGGCCTTTCAACACGAATGTTTCAATTTGGGTGATCTCTGTGTACTTGCAAACTTTCATGCTGCTGCTCACAGGCATCCATTTTAAATCTGAGCATTGAAAAAACACATGATCTTTTAAAGGGACCATGCAATGTTTTCCTCCCCTAGCATATTACAAACACCAAATTCTAACTTCCTGCCTCCCAACCCCCAAGCACTCTACCCAACTTCACCACAAAATGCAGACAGTGGACAGCGTGGTTGAGGTACAGAGTGACTGGTACTTATGAATTTTATCCTTAATAGAACAGAAAGTACTGGTAATGAAAACTTTCCACTCAAACTTCCAAACAGTTCTATGCCAGGCCTCATACACACTAGTCAGATCAGGACTGTAGCTTTGGTGATTCCTGATCAATAGTTAACCTCGATCATCACGGACTCCCCCATCATCAACATCCTGGAGGTTCACCAGCCAAATAAACGCCGTGGCTGCAAGAGTAAACTGAAGGCTGGGGATTCTGTGGCAAATAACTCACCTACGGACTTCTCAAAGCTATCCACAAGCTACATGGCACAGGATAAGAACGTAATGGAATCTTAACCTGCCTAGAGTGCAGCTCTCGTAACATTCAAGAAAGCTCAACACCATACAGGACAAAGCACCCTGCTTTAGTGGCACCCTATCCATTACCTGCAATATTCACGCCCCACATCACCGACACGGGATTGCAGCACTATGTGCCACGTACAAGGTGCTCTGCAGCAACTTGCTATGCGTCCTTCAATTATACCGTCCAAACCCACAACGTATAACACAAAGATGCATGGGAACAACATCACTACAAGTTCCCTCTCTAATCTACACACCAAGATGATTTAGAACTATATTGCTGCTCCTCCACTGTCACTGGGTCAAAATCTTGAAACTCTTCCTGACAGCACTGTGGTCATACCTACCCCATAAATTCCACATGGATTGCAGTAACCCAAGCTAGTGGCTCACCACTACCTTCTCAAGGACACTTATGCTGGTCAGTGGCACACATATCCCAAGCATAAATATAATTTGAAATTAGAAATGCAAAATGCTGCAAATTTAACAGAAACAGAAAATGCTGTAAATACACAGCTGATCAGGCTGCATCTACACAGGGTTTACCCCATCCTGATGAAGGGTTATCCAACTGAAACAAACTCCGTTTCTCTCTTCACTGATTCTAGACTTGCCAGGTTTTTGCACCAGTGTTTCTACTTTATTAATTTACCATACTGACATTTAAAAAAAAAATCCTCACAAAATATCTAGTCCTAGCTCAATTGGCTGTACAGCTGGCTTGCAGTCCAGAGTGACGCCAATAGCTTGGGTTTGATTCCTGCACCGGCCAAGGTCATCATGAAGGAGTCTCTTTCTCAAACCTCTCCCCTCATCCAAAGTGCGGTGATCTTCAGGGTTAAACCACCACCTGTCATCTCTCTCTAACAAGAGAGTAGCTCTATCATCTTGTAAGACTATACAATAAAATCATTCATTTATTGAATGTGTACTGTACAGTGAGAAAACCAGCAAAATACAGTGAAAAGCTTTTCTACTGTCACCATGATCCAACACCATTTTGAATAGTTTAAGAATAAGGGAAAAAAAGGGAAAGATATAGCCTACAGAGTGTCCATCAGTCCTGAGCCAGCTCATCAATGACATCTGTGCTGTAATCCTTCCTCTATCACTTCACCACTGTCTACACTGGACCCAACCAAGGTCAGAGTCCAATCCCTCACCGCTGGGCCCACCTCGATGTTGCCATGATGCCGTTCCCATCACCACCAGGGCCGGGATGGCAGCAGATCTCCTTACTCCTCTTCCAACAGTAATACAGAATTGCTTCTGGCTTCCTGGGAAGGCTGACTCGGCCTCTATTTAATATCTTAACTTAAAGACAGCCTATGACAGTGCAGCATTCCTTTAGTACTACATTTGTCTGTCAGTGTACACTTTCTGAACCCACAGCCTTCAGATTTAAGTGATCAGAGATATCAGCTGGGCCAAGCTGGCAATTAAAGATTCCTCGACAAGACTGGGTACAAGCCCATTACGAGAAGAACCGTTCACAATGTGAGTTAAATGAATCAAAGTAGTCAGTCTTACTCTTTCAGAGGATATAGTTAAGAAAAGAAAGTCCAATTCAGTGTGGCTAATGTTTTGTCAAAAGCCACAATCTTAACAGTGCCTGCTGGAGGGCCACTCTAAATGCTCCAACATGGAATACCATAGATTAATGGGATATGGGTTTGTGCAGGACCAGACAGGAGGGTTGGCTCTCAAACTAATTATTCACATTAATACTTTTCATAGCCTCTTTATATGAATGCAGAGATGGCAACCAGCTTGATTTTCACTGTTGTGACTATTGCTATGATCCCAACCGATGGTAGTACTAAACTAGTCATATCCCAGAGTGACACCTGGCTTGATAGACAACTGGTTTTATTTTTGCTATTTGGTTACCACTGTTAGACACTGAACATATGTACAGAAAGCTGACAATGTTGTTTCAACAAAACAATATATAGTTATTCATATTAAAAAGAAACAACTTATATACGCAAGAGACAATTCACAAAGTTCTTAACAGCAAAAACAAGGATCCAGCTCGTTCCCAGCAATATCCTTTAGTCACTCAATCCCAAACTCCTATCCTATCTCTAAGATCTTTTACTCAACAGTCTCTTTCCAGTTTTGATAGCCTAGAGACTTCTTTTCAGTTCTGATGGCCTGATTACATCTTCCCAGTTTGACAACCTGGGGATTTCTCAAAAAAATAACCTGACTGTCTTCTGCTGATATGAAACGACTCTTCAGAACTAAAGCACGATTCTGAAATCTGAAGACCCCTGCTTTTGTAGTCACACACATCCCACTTTGTAAATATTCAGTAATTGACTTTCCAGGTGTTTGCTCAGGGAACTTAAAACACATCTTGGAAATGACACCTTTAGTTCACTATTCCAAATGACTTCCGGACCTCTTAAGAAGCAAGTTACCTTCACAGAACTAAAACTAAAACCAAAAACCCATCATAAACCTTTATCATACTGTCCACAGAAAGATAACCTGTGAATAGGTACATGAACTAAGAGTGCTGCAGCCACAGCTAATAGATGTGGTTAAAGCTGTATTATTGGACAAGGGCTGTATCACTGGTCAGGGTGGATGGTGGGTGTGCTGGAAGTGACCACGTTTTAGTTAAAACTTCACTCCTGTTTTATTGAACTTGAAATTTTCTAAAACAAAATGTCAATTGGTCTAGATGGGCCCCTTAATTTAAGTTTCCTTGCCTTCTTATGTTGGTGCGATCATGATGAAGGGTACAATTTGCCCATGAAACTGGATGCAAGGCAAACGAGAGATGAATCCTTCAGATCATCCAATGCTTTGCACGGGAACTGGTCAAGTTCAGAATACCATCCTGCCAGGTGGGGACAACATAAGTCATTTCACCCAATGTACACCGTGCACAAAGAACACATTAGCCCCACTGCTCTTCAGAGTAGGAGACAACTCACTATGTGCAGAGGTGCCCTCTCCGCATGGTACGGACCAGAAATGTGATGTCTTTTCAAACACAGCACCAAATACTCATTGGATTTTGCACAATGACCTTTCAATTGTACAACACCATATTTCAATCACTGCATGAGGTACAATGAAAACTACTGTAAAAAGTGTTCCAGATCGAATGTTGTTTCTAGATAGAGATAGAATTAAATTTTGAAGAATGCCTCAAATCAGATGAAATTCTCAAGCATGGGTATAGGAGGAGTTTAATCAGCCTGCTGTAATCAAATACAGGCATGGGGACATATCTAATGTAGATAACAGGTGTCTACTGTGACCCCAACCTGACATGATATCTGTCTTTGTTTACTGCTTAGTGATAACAGTCATCCATCATTCTTCGGAAAATAGCTAACTCTCTGGGATTAGAAACTTTCCGTTTAAACCTTCCGAGCCTTCTCTAAATTGAGATGAAGAGGTTCTCAACAGCAATATGAATCTGTCAGTTTTCAAATCGAAGACTTGTATTACAGCTCCTAATGCAATAATGCATCATTTGCAACCCTCTAACCTCAAATAAATTGATTGCTTCCAAGCAAGTCTGTTCAGGCAAACAGAATTTATTGGCACTCATTCAGACAACGTTGTTACTGAGGAAGTGATTTTATGTCATGCATTTACAGGGAAACAGCAATTTGTTTTTGTCTAGTCAAATACAGAGCAGCTACTTCATCTAAAATAGTGTGAAGGGGTTAAGGGCTAATAGCATCAGTGGTAATGTACCTGTCGTTCTTCGGAAACAACCAGCTATTAGTTAGAAGCTCACAGACACTGTCCCCATACCCTGTACTCTACCTGCACAGCCTGATCTGACACAGCATGGTCAAAAATCAGCGCCCTGTTGTAGTCTACAACATCATCAACAGAACTTGATTTCACTTTCATGCCTGCACTGGGGAGTCAGGAACTGAATCACCACACCTGATTTTACATTGTAGCAAAGTGAATCTCTACTTGCATTTCACAATGGCAGCGGGCTCCAACTAGGTTAATATGGGGGTCACAAGGAACATGCTTGCTTCTCCCACCTCCGCTTCCCTAGGCTCAAAGTATTGGTAACTAACCTTCTTTAGGATAGCCTGCAGTGGCCCCTTTAAGAACTTTTCAGACTAAATTATACTAAATGAGACTAAATGCAGCTGCTTGCCTCAGGGTTAACCCACATAGCAGTGTGGTTCAAACAGACTCCTGTTACATAGAACATAGAACAATACAGCGCAGAACAGGCCCTTCGGCCCTCGATGTTGCGCCGCCCTGTGAACTAATCTAAGCCCATCCCCCTACACTATCCCATCATCATCCATATGCTTATCCAAGGACTGTTTAAATGCCCCTAATGTGGCTGAGTTAACTACATTGGCAGGCAGGGCATTCCACGTCCTTACCACTCTCTCAGTAAAGAACCTGCCTCTGACATCTGTCTTAAATCTATCACCCCTCAATTTGCAGCTATGCCCCCTCGTACAAGCCAACGTCACCATCCTAGGAAAAAGACTCTCACTGTCCACCCTATCTAATCCTCTGATCATTTTGTAGGTCTCTCTTAATCCCCTCTTAGCCTTCTTCTCTCCAATGAGAACAGACCCAAGTCCCTCAGCCTTTCCTCATAAGACCTTCGCTCCAGACCAGGCAACGTCCTGGTAAACCTCCTCTGCACCTTTTCCAATGCTTCCACATCGTTCCTGTAATGGGGCGACCAGAACTGTACACAATACTCCAAGTGAGGCCGCACTAGCGTTTTGTACAGTTGCAGCATGACATCACGGCTCCGGAACGCAATCCCTCTACCAATGAAACCTAACACACCGTATGCCTTCTTAACAGCACTATCAACCTGGGTGGCAGCTTTCAGGGATCTAATGTACCTGGACACCAAGATCCCTCTGCACATCCACACTACCAAGAATTTTCCATTGACCCAGTATTCTGCCTTCCTTTTATTCTTCCCAAAGTGCATCACCTCACATTTATCTGCATTGAACTCCATTTGCCACCTTTCAGCCCAATTCTGCAGTTTATCCAAGTCTCCCTGCAACCTGCAACATTCTTCCACACTGTCCACCACTCCACCGACTTTAGTGTCATCTGTTTCCTTCATTACATATGCAAGACAGCCTTTTATTTATTGATATAAGTGTACGCTTCTGTTCACCATTTTGGAAGTTTTGGCATCTGCCGAGTGGTGGGAAATGGAACCATCGCATGGTCATCAGCACCTTTAAAAAAAAAAAGTCATTCAGCTCGTTGTGTCTCATTGCAAGCAAAACTCACCTGATCCCATTCCCTGTAGGGGCTTTTTCCCCCATAACCCCACAACTTTATCATTTCATATAATTATCTGTACTGAAAGCCATGATTGAATCTGCCTCCACCCCACATTCAGGCAGTGGATTTCAGATTTAGGTGGAGACAGTGGCATAGCTAATGCTCCAGGGACATGGGTTCAAATGGCAAAATCTGAATTAATTCAAATGACACCAAACCTTATTAAATGATATTGCCAGTCATGTAGCAACACCACTTTGCAGGTGTTACTACTCTCCTGCTACGCACCCAATGAGTATAACTTCAAGTGAACCTTGAAGGCACAATACACAACAGGTTTGCTCAATTCAACATTGACTCATGTGCCAATTTACCAAGTACTAATCCTGTTGCTTCTCCCCTTTTCAATACTATCCATACCACATGCAGGCAGTCAGCTGAACCTCCAGTTGCAGTCATTAGTGATCTTGTGATCTCTAAAACCAGAGCCTTGCTGCAGTCCACTTTGTCATGGGATGTATGCTGTATGGGCACCATTAGTCTAGTCTGTTTTTTCCAGATTTCACCATCTGCTACGGTCCTGATCTACACCAGTTATGCCTTTACACATTAAATTTGAAATTCTTGCCCTGAAAATCCCTCCACAGCCTCTAACCCATGCCCTTTCCACTGCCACCTTTACTTTGGATGATTTTCTGGAGAGATGCTGTATGAATGCCAGTTGTTTCCATACAGATTGGGAACACAAGGGAAGGAGGAATGTCTTTGTCTGGCCTACTCCCTTTATCGGCTCTTGATGAAGTAGCATTTATAGCACACATTCATATAGAAGAGGAGGGAAGACAAATAAATATAACTTCTATAAAATGAGAAAAGAAGAAGTCACAGCCTGAAAGTCCTATTGCTGCTCAGGATTAAAAGGAGAGATTTATTTATTTATTTATTTCTCCTTGATGTCAACTTCATTTTTTAGAATGGCCTTGACTTCGAGTCATAGGGACATACAGCACAGAAACAGACCCTTCGGTCCAACTCATCCATGAACAGAAAACCTAAATTATCTGGTTCCACTTGCAAGTATTTGACCCATATCCCTGTAAACCCATTCATATACCTATCCGGATGCCTTTTAAGTGTTGTAATTGTACCAGCCTCCAACGCTTCCTCTGTCAGTTCATTCCATACACGTACCACCCTGAGTGAAAACATTGCCCCTTGGGTTGCTTTTAAATCTTTCCCATCTCACCTTAAACCTATGCCCCTCTAGTTTTGGACTCCACTACCCTGGGGAAAAGACATTGACTATTCACCCTATCCATTCCCCTCATGATTTTATAAACCTCTATAAGGTCACCCTTCAAGGCTCCAGGGAAAATAGACTTAGAAAACACTTAGCATTCCCCTGCTGTGAGAAGCTCCTGATACTAAGTTTCTCCAAAGTCAGCTGTGAATTTCACCGTTTGTTTATTCTTCTTAGGTGGAACTCCGATGTCCAAAGACACTTGAAACGACACAGCAGAGAGAGGCAGCTGGCCAGGTTCACAGCTGCTTTATTTTCACCTCTAATGCGGTCCTGGCTCCCTCTCTTGTTTCATTATACCATTGTTTTGATCTGTTTTTTCCCAAAGTTCCGAAACAATGCAACAGTTTATAAAATAGGTAATTACTGCTCCAAGACATTGAGAAAATCAGCTCCAACACTGAAGAAACCTCAAAAAAATAAGGAGCAGCTTTTACAGCCACAATTTTCTCCTGTGCTCCATCTTGGATTACTAAGAAAACTATTCTTGTCCCAGTTCCCTTCATATTTTAGTAGAAGCATCCATTTAAACACTGTATAAGCAGTACCATCTTCTACTTTATTGTGCACCCGTTAGCATGTGAGGAATTAGCTGTCATTAAGCATACGTGCCTGCATTAACTTTACTTACGCATTAAATATATAAACTGAATGAAGCTGGCTGTGCTATTGAAGGTGCAAAGGGTGGTGTTAATCCATTTCGTTTAATTCCTTTTAAGCATTTCTCTAGTAGTCAAATACAATTGACTGGCTTGTTTTGCCATTTCAGAGGCCACTTAGGAGTGAACCACTTTGCTTCAGATCTGGAGACAGATATCATGTGTTAGCTGGACATGAGGATGATAGATTTTCCTCTCTAAAAGGGCCGTGGGAAACCAGCTTGATTTTTACAGCAATCAAATATGGGGGCCTTGATCTTTAAATGCAACTGCTTCCTCAGTATTTCCTGCAGAAAAATGTACAAATATGCTGTCCATTAAAGACCACAAAGTCTTCTCTCTTATCTGGTTACAGCACCAAGGAAGCCCTTCTGTTCCCATCTCCATCTTGTATATTTTGCTTCCCCTTAAAACCATCTATGCCAGTGGCTTTAACTACTTCCTGTAGCAACTGTTTCTTCTGAAATTTCTGTTTGATTTCTGGTTGATGGTGAATATCTTATCCTGATGGCCTCCAGTTTCGTTCTTTCTTGCTTACTTTATCAACCCCTTTTATAATTTTATGGTGCTCCACTAGGTTACCCTTCAGCATATGCCTTATCAGTGAAGAGAGACCCAGCCTGCTCATCTTTACATTTCTGGTGTAATCATTGTAAATCTTTCTTTGTCCCCTCTCAAGTGCTCCTTTAAGTATTTTTAAACAACCTGTTTGAATATATTATGACACACCTTTGAGGCAGCTGGGACTTGATCCCAGATCTTCCTGCCTAAAGATAGGAACATTACCATTATGTCACAAATCCTTTTCTTTCCTTTATTTACCCATCTTGCTGGAGTGCCTTGATGCCTTTTACGTTATACCATAACTGTACACAATAATTGAAGTACGAATTAGTAAAGCTTCAAGGCAAGTTTAGCATTACTTTTGTAATATCAAGGGAGCACAGTTTGCTCCTGCTAAATAGATACCCAGTTTAACCACTGGGTGGTTAAATCCCACCTTCAAAAGGACATGTCAGCCTTTCAGAATGTTATCCAAAAACCTGGAGTCAGATACAAGTTGC
The DNA here is from genome assembly GCA_024137785.1 of Ginglymostoma cirratum. NCBI lineage: Eukaryota > Metazoa > Chordata > Chondrichthyes > Orectolobiformes > Ginglymostomatidae > Ginglymostoma > Ginglymostoma cirratum. The sequence goes on along the minus strand of JAHRHZ010000147.1, from coordinate 2,359,093 downwards.
ATAAGACTAGGTTTGTATTCATTGGAATACAGACGAGTTTACAGTGATTTGTTTGCAATTTTTAGGATTTTGAAAGCAATTGACAATGGTACATAGCGAATAAAATATCTGACATTCGCTGGGTAGTCAAGGACAAGGAGACAATGTTAAAATTAGAGACAGACTATTCAAGAATGAAAGTTTGAAATGCAAAGGATGGTATAGGTATGGAACTCTAACAGAAACAATAAACATTATTCCAACTAATACATTTAAATTCAAGATTGGGTTGTTTTGCTAGGCAAGAGCATGCAGAGAGAAGGGCCAGGGTGGGTGGATGGAGTTAGGATACAAATCACCCATGATCTCACGGAATAGTGGAACAAAGAAGAGAGATAAAGTGGCCTAATCCTGTTCGGAAGGACGGAGAAGTCAGGGTGCATCATGCAGACCCCATCAGTGCTGAAAAGAGAATACAAAGAGAGAAAACAAGGTCTATCAACTCATGACGTGGTTTTACAAATCTTCAGATTTAGGGACATATGGGGAAGTCTATAATCCAAACGAGGCAAATGGGATCAGGATTCATAACTCAGAGAGGGAGCAATAAAACTTTCAAAGTTGACAGGGAAAAACGATACCACAAGGGTGGTATCCTCAAGGATGGAGCTAATGCCATCCAGAGACGAGACGGCATCAGGACTCTGATCCAAAGGGTGAGTGACATCAAGACTAATCCATGGGCTTAGTGGCATCTTGGTCCAGAGGGTGAACTGCATCAGGATTCCACTGTCCAGGTACTGAGTGACAAGAGGACTCAAGTGAAAGCTGATTATTTTAGACACGACAGTTATTAAACAGCAATGTTCAATAAAGTTCAGGTGTAAAGTTCAGTTTATTAGTTCTGCCAACAAGCTTTAGTGGAATCAAAAAGTACTATCAGCTGGGGCTCCTAGGAGAAAGCAATCTACAATGGATTCTCACTAAAAAATAGTTGCAGCTGTCATCCAACATGGTGCTTTCTTTAAGTTAATCTACAGCTGGTTACACACTTTCCTAGAAAAACATCTATATAGGATTTTAATAGGATTTCTTTATAGTAAAATACAGTGTTTATGAAATGAAATAAACCACAAAATATAATCATCCTGTCATAAGTACTGAGACGTATAGAAAGAAATAGTGCTTGCAAACATTTAATGAAAGAAAGTATCTCCCCAAAGAAAGCAGCAGGGCCAGCTGTGCAACCTAGATTACTTTTACACGCCAGCACAAGGGAACAACGCATGACTTTAATGTACTTAAGTCTCCATATCTTGTTCTCCTGAAGATAACATTCAGCGCAGCATGGGTATAAACCTAATGTCATTGTACACTTCACAGAACACCAAACTCAAGGCTTGACAGAAGCAGCCTCGAAACTCCAAGGCAGCCTTTCTTATCACCCTTCAGGTACTTGGTTTAAAGTTGTTTTGCAAAAGATTTCAAATGGTTTATATAATCTGACTGCATCAGTGCAACTGATCAGTTTCACTTCTGCAGTCATGAGCTATTAGCTGAGCAGCGTTTTATGTTTAGGTCTGGGAAGAGAAATTTATTTGATTAAAATCTAAGCCTTCACCCACCAGATGCTTCACTTAACTAGATGGCATACTTCTGTTTGAAAAAGTGTCATTACAGTCATACTTGGTAACTTCATGAATTTAAGTATCTCAGCTCATTAATGCCACCTGACTTTTGCACATTTCATGGGAAATGTAACCTCAAGTTTGAAGTTCCTGCTTAAACAATGTCCACAAATCCAAACACAAACACTATATACTGATCCCAAAGTGTCCCTCTTCACTTTACATAGAATCCCTCCGGTGTGGAAACAGGCCCTTCGGCCCAACAAGTCCACACCGAACCTCAGAGCATCCCACGCAGACTCATCCCCCTATAATCCACTTAATCTACACACCCCTGGACACTACAGGCAATTTAGCATGGCCAATCCACCTAACCTGCACATCTTTGGACTGTGGGAGGAAACCGGACTACCCGGAGGAAACCCACGCAGACATGGGATGTGCAAACTCCACACAGACAGTTACCCGAGGGTGGAATCGAACCCAGGTCCCTGGCGCTGAGAGGCAGCAGTGCTAACCACTGTGCCACCTTACCGCCCCTTATGGCATTGCAACTCGATGAAATTTCCCAACATGCAGTGGAAATGTAACATAGTTTGAGATTTTGTTTTTTTTTTTAAATTTGCACTGTCCAGCACTCTCCCAGCTGAGAACGGACTATAGCATTCAGAAGCAGTGTTGCCTGGCTGTTACAAGTCAGCTAGTATCACAAAAATCTATACATTATCTTCTTCAAAGTGAGGAGCTTGAGTCACTTGTGTGATACCCCTACGATCACTAATTAATCCCCTTGCAGAACTCGTCGAGTATGAGTTTCCTTGGTAATCAGCACTGTCCGTCTTGCTGGAACTCATCACTCAAGTCCTTTATAAAGTAGACCCAGCAGGCTTTGCAACGTAACGATCCAATTTGCTACATGGGTGATTTACTGGCGACAGTTAGTAGTTAAAAACCAAAACAAAAAGCACGGTGCTTTTGTGGCGGGCAAAAAAAAAAAAGACTGATTACGTGAGTGATAGCACTTCCATTAAAATTATTTTAAAAAAGCAAACCCAGGCGGCTCTTGTGGTACAGTGGCAGTGTTCCTATTTCTGGACCAAGAGACCAGAGGTGTGTAACAACATCTGAGCAAGTTGATTAAAAATACCTTAAAGCAGACCCAGGGTTTGCATGTAAATATCCATTTGGCTGCATGGGTGATTTACTGATAACTGTTAATAGTTAAAACCAAAAATAAAAATACACAGTCACGGTGATTTGGTGGTGAGGGGAGACAAAAGTTTTTGTTGTTTCTAATAGAACTTCCAGAAATCAAAAGCAATAAAGCAAACCCAGAGGGGCAATTTGGTAGTGTCTCTACCTCTGAGCTAGGAGCCCTCAGTTCAGGTTTCACCGGTTTCTCTGACAGGCTGATTAAAAATAGATAAAAACAGACCCAGAAATGTTTGTCACTGCCTGGGACTAGCCTATGTTCACCACAAGTAGTAGCTCCATTTTGACATTCAACAATAAACAATGCTCCTTGTAAGTCAGGGGCTTCCTAGGTTATTACAACTTGCATCCGGCCACTTTACTTCAATTACCTAACTGAATACTGTCTGTATGTAGGGAGGCATGACGACAAGTTTTCAGAGGACACAAAGATTGACTAGCTGGTTGACAGTGAGGAAGCAAATCTTAGGTTACTGGAGGATATATACAGATTGGTGAAATCAAGTGGCAGGTGGAATTTAACCCCGAAAAGAGCAAGGCTGATGCACTTTTGAAGAAGTAACACAACAAGGGAGTAATCAACAAACAGCAGAGCACCAGGAAGCTCAGAGGAATGGAGGAATCATAGGCAATTGTCCACAAATCCCTGAAGGTGGCAGGGTTAGTTAATAGGGTAGTTAAAGCAGCTTATATGAGACTTGCCTTTATCAGTTGAGTCACAGATTATAAGAGCAGGGATGTCATGTTGGAGCCGCATAGAACTTTGATTAGGCCACAGTTGGAGTACTGTGCGCAGTTCTCACCTCTGCGTTATAGGAAGGAGGTGGAGAGAAGATTCTCTAGGATGTTGCCTGGTCAACTTTAGGTATGAAGAGAATGCTGGACAAGCTTGGGTTGTTTTCTTTGAAGTAGAGAAAGTTGAGGGGAGACCTAACAGAAGTGCATAAGATTACGAGGGGTGTGGATATGGTGAATAGAAAGCAGATGCGTCCCCTACAGTCCCACTATACAGGCCTTCTGGAGACAAGGTTCTGTCATTAGACTGAGAATTAGTCTCCATTTTATGGGTGTAGCATGAGCACCATGCTAAATAGTGAGGGGGAAGGAGGTAATTCCTATTCCCCTTTCCTTCCTTGGTAACATTCCGCAGGGACCATTCCCTCCGGGACACCCTGGTCCGCTCCTCCTCTGTTCCCAATACCTCCCCACACCCCCACAGCACTTTGCTATGCAATTGCAGAAGATGTAATATCTGCCCCAATTACCTCCTTCCCCCTCACTATTCAAGGTCCCAGACATATCTTCCAAGTGAAGCAGTGATTTACCTGTTCACAATGTGGTCTACTTCTACACTGGGGAGACAAAGCGCATATGGGTGACCGGCTTACAGAACAACTACACTCTGTCCGCAAAAATGACACGGAGTTCATAGTTGCCTGCCACTTCAACACGTCACCATGTTCCCCAGCCAACATTTCTGTTGCAGGCCTGCTGTAGTGTTCCAGTGAGCCTCAGCATAAGCTCGCAGAAAATGAGACGCTGTTCTTCATGGGGACCCTGCAGCATCTGAGACTCAATATCAAGGTCAATAACCTTCAAGCCTTTTTCTGTCCTTCTACGTTTTCTACACACGCTACACCCAGCCCTTTCACGACAAGAGTTGTTTTCACTACAGTCACCAATTCCCATGCCCATTATCACATTATATGGATTGCATTCAGCACAGATCACCTCATTTTCTCACTCTTAGCCCTTCTCATTTATTCAGCTTTTCTTCTGTCCTGGCTTGCTATCCACGATCTCCTTGTTTACCTACCCGTCATGCTTCTCTCCCTTCGTGCTCCGTCTCCACCCGTCTACTCACCTCTTCCCCTCCCTCCTCCCAGCTTCACCCCAACCCCTCACACACTCACCCTCGACTTTGGCTTCAGTAGAAATACCATTTTCCTAGCTACTAACTGTTCTGAGGAAGAGAATCACCAGACTCAAAATGTAAACTGTTTTCTTTCAACAGACGCTGCCAGACCTGCTGAATTTCTCCAGCAGTTTTTGCTTCCAGTCTCCAGCAGCTGCTGTTGTCTGTTTTGTCTCAAAGTTTGACACCTATGAAGTACGGTGGGTTATCAGCAGCACAAGTATACTCAGCCACATAATCTGTAACCACTTGACCTCATATAACACTAACTCCCACTATTACCAAACCAGGAAACCAACATGTTCAGTGAAGAGTATTAGACAGCACAATTTACAACATGGGATTTAAACCATCTTCAATCAGAAGCACCAATTGGATAATCCCCCTTGGCCTTCTCCTGAGGTTCCCAGCATCGTAGATGCCAATCTGAATACAATCTGATTCACTCCATGTGCTATCAAGAAGCAGCTGAGCAGGATGGACACAGCAACGGTCTGGCTCCAGAATTAACAGTGCCCCTAGCCAAGCTGTTCCAGTACAGCTACAACACAGACATCTATCCAACATGGAAAATTTCCCAGGCTTGTCCTGTCTACGGAAAGCAGAACAACCTAAATTAGCCAATTTCCACCCAGCAGCCCATTCTTGACGGTGGCTACAACAGCTGGAGAGAGGTTGGGAAAGCTGTAATAAGTAACTCACCTCTTTACTCTCCAAATCTCTCCACCATCTACAAAAGTAGAAGTAAGGAACGTGACGGAATATTCTTGAGTAACCCACAAGGCACACTCCAGTAGCTGGCCAAAGCACTTTCAGCAACAATTTCCAAATTCATGATCTCTCCTGCCTGGAAGAACAGCAGCAGCGGAAGAACATGGGATCACTACCACTTTCAACTTGCACACTAACTTCACTTTGAAACATTTTGCTGCTTCTTCATTATTGCTGAGTCAGAATCCTGCTCAGAGCAGGACCTAGGGAGTACCCACAACACATGGGCTGCAGGAGCTTATTGCTATCTTCTCAAGAGCAACGAAAAAGGAGCAATAAATGCTGCCCTTCCCCTTGGCATGAGTGCTTACATCACGTGAATGATTAAACAAAGTCTACACGTTGCCCTTTAGTGACATCATCCATAGACACAAGGGAAATTAGGAGAAAGAAATGGAAATGCTGTGATAAAACTGCTGTGAGTGGTCTTTCAGTACTACAGCGAATACTGAATAGCCTAGACAACGTGGATGTTGGGAAGATGCTTCCATTGGTGGGAGAGTCTAGGACCAGAGGGCACAGCCTGAGAGGAAAGGGAAGACCTTTTAGAACGGAGATAAGGAGAAACTACTTCATCCAGACAATGGTGTATCTATGGAATTCACTGCCACAGAAGGCTGTGGATGCCAGCTCATGGAGTATATTTAAGACGGAGATAGATTGGTTCTTGATTATCAAGGGGGATCAAGGGTTATGGGCAGAAAGCAGGAGAATGGGGTTGAGGAACTTACCAGCCGCAATTGAATGGCAGAGCAGACTCGGTGGGCCGAATAGCCTAATTTCTGCTCCTGTGTCTTATGGTGATCTAATTGAAACTTTCAGTTTTAGACACTCTCCTCCCAGACGAGATGGGCTGTTAATAACAAGGTCCTCCTTGAAAGCATGGGCCTTACTGCTAACAAGGTACAAGTGAGAATCGTCATTTGGAGAAGTTGGAAGAAGCTGATGGCAGAAATGTGCTCTTATGAATGAGTCCCCAGATAGGGGTGTGTGTCTGTGTCTGTGCCCTGCCTGGACTCTGTACAGTAGTGCAGATGGTTCCATCCTAGGCTGCCACCACAGTTGGAGCTTCTTCATTTACACCTCTCTGTAACACAATTTACACCTCGCTTTGAGCACCATCACCACCGTGTGTCCTCACCAGTCCTGGAGAGCAGGCAAAGCTGGCCACTGATATTGACGGAAGGCAGAATACTCAGACATTGGAAAAAGCAATGACTACGTACCATCATTAGGCATTAAAAACAAATCTGCTTTCATTTTCTTATGGGTCACACCTTACAAATAAAGAAAAATCAGTGTGAAAATGGGGGTGGTCCAGTATCATACTGTTGGTTGTTTCAGCCCCAGAGATTGGAAATTTAGTATCTCAACCTAACAGTAGCCTTGCAAAGGGAATTCAGTGTGATACCAAACCAGCTGGTGGAAGAACCAGTCAGCATTGTCCTGTGCTCACTTACCGGATTTAAGATTTGAACATTCAATGCCCCACATACATGGGAAAATTCAAAAGCAAAGGCAGGATGTACAAATACACTTTTATGAAATGTGGCTTGTGATCACACCATAGATTGATAAGGTTTGTGCCAACATTTGCGATTCCTTTTTAAAAGGGACAATTACCTCAAAATGACAAGTAATGAAGCTTTCTTTCCAAATGAATTGACTCATGCATGCCAGGTGTGCCTGTGACAACCCAGGAAGTAGACTGCCTATCATTTTTTTCAGTGGCAAGGGGGGTGTTAAATCATAGAATCCCTACAATGTGGAAGCAGGCCATTCAGCCCATTGAATCCGCACTGACCTGCTGAACAGTATCCCACCCAAACACGCTATCCTCGCAACGCTACATTTCCTGTGGCTAAACCATCTAGCCTGCAGGCAATTCAGCATGGCCAATCCACCTAACTTGCACATCTTTGGACTGTGAATCGTGGTGAAATTGTGAAGGAAAAAAGTGTCGAAAGCACAACTTCACCACCGAGAATTCACCTGCTTCATGAGCTATTGTTTAGCTATGTTGCTATACATTCTGCTGCCAGGCAGTCATCTTGACGTCATCCTCCAGTAATGGTGCAAAGCCAGTTGGCTGTTTCACAAGTGTGTTTGCGGGGATCTCACCTCATTACACACTGCTGATCAACAGCTGGCTTCCTGATTATCAACTCTTCTCAGGATGAAGAAAAAAAACTGGAGCTGTGATATTTTATATGCAAGTCGGTAGATATTTTTAGTCCTACTTTAACAAGTCACAGGCTGTTTTATTATGACATCAGATTAGCAGCCCAGAGGTGAGAAGTTAAATCCCACCACCGCAATTTGTGAAAACAAGTCAAAAAATCGTGTAATTTTTGGGCTGACACCAGAAAATGATGATGAAAGCTTTCTGGTTGGATCATTAATGTCCTTGACAGAAAGGAGCCTGTCAACCCAAGACCTGTGTATGACTCCAGACCCACACGATGTAACTATGTCTTTATAACCTCTGAAATGGTCTTACGAGTCACTCACTCATGCAATAAATCGGAATGGGCAAGAGCACAGCCTTGTCACTGTTGCCCATATCATAAGAATAAATTAAAAACAAATTGTGCAAGGCAAAGCTTCTATAAGTTCCCTTCAATTTCAAGGGTACCTATGTTTACAAAACAATAAGAGAAAAATAGCTTAGTGGAGTAAACCCAATTTGGAAAACACAAAGCAAGAATTGTTCTCAGCAAAAAAAAAAAACAGCTGCTTGTCTTTAGTGGTTCTGGGCACATTAGTCATTTTAAACTGAAAAAGATTGGTGTTCAGCCTTGGAAGCAACCAAAGTCCTTGGTACCTTTAATGAGGAAACTTCATAGTTAAGCACGGAACATCAAATAAGCCTGTCTGAAAACCGAGCCACAGCAAAAGCACTTCCCTCCTACTGATCACTAATCACAATCTTTTAGGAGAAATGATGCTTCAAAGAGCAGAGGTTCTGAACAATTATCAGCCAGACACTCACCAATCTTGAAAGAGACTTCACCTTATAAAGATGATTCAAGGGCACCTTTCAAATACAAGAAAAATGGGCAGTAATTGGGACCTCAATCCATAAGAACACGTTTCTCAGGTCAAATGTTTAAAAAGGTAATGAGAAGGCAAGGACGAACGATAAATCACTTCTTAAAAAAAAATCATCGCATTCACCACCCAAACAGTTCTATATTTTTTGGGGCCATGAGTAAAGACAAAGATTCAACTCATGTATTGTTACATTTCAGGTGTTTAGTTAGTAACTTACCCTTAAATAAACCGCACACCCAGTCGGTAAGCCAGCTTGCATCCTCTGTAAGCTTCAGCTCATCCAAATTTCTGCTAATAAATATAGTAACAGGTGGATAGGATGACGAATGTAAGGCTGAAGATTTGGTGGAGGATGAATTTTAGATTCTTGGATCTCTGGGGAAGGTGGGGCCTGTACAAGACAGATGTGTTGTTCCTGAATTGCGTGGACGTTGGCCCTGTTGTGAAGGGGGCAGATAATTGTGGAAGAAAAGGAAAGTCAGTCTGGCAGACAGAACATATATAGTTATGACACAAAGGAGCTCAGTGTGATTGATGGCATTTATTTTAGGACTCTTGCAGGTAAGGCAAATGAGTTGAAGGTGCTGATTAACAGAGGGGAACATGACATCATTGTTACTGCAGAGACATTTGGGCAGGACAGGGCTGCCAGCTCAATATTCCAGGCTGTAGAATCTATAGGGGAGAGAGAGGGAAGGATGTAAAATAGGAGTCAATTATTACAATAAGGAAGGATTATATCTTAGAAGGTCCCTCAATTGAGGTCATATGGGCAGAACTTAAAAACAAAAAAGCAGACAGTCACATTGTTGGACTGTACTCTAGACCCGAAAACAGCCAGGAAAAGATAGGAAGGCAGAAATATAAACAAATTTCAGAAAAGTGTAAAAATAATAAAGGTAATAATAGTAGGGGATTTCAACTCACCAGATACTAACTGAGATAGACAAAGTGCGAAAGGCTTAGAGGGGATGAAATTCTTAATGTATCTGGGACAGCTTTTTGGGCCAGCATTTAAAGTCTAACAAGAGATGAGGCCAGTGCTGGACCTAATTTTAGAGAAGAAAGCCAGGCAATTGGTATAATTGTCAATGGAAGAGCACTTTGATAATAGTGACCACAACAATCACAATGCACAAGCATCAAGCATGAACCATCTCAAATAAAAGACAGTCTAACCATCGCCCTTTGACATTCAATGGTGTTACCATCACTGAATTCCCCACTATGAATATTATTGAGGCTATCATTTGACAGAAAATGAGCTGGACTACCTGTAAGTATGTGGCTATAACAGCAGGTCAAGGGCTAGGATTTTTGCAGGAAGTAACTCACCTCCTGGGTCCTCAAAACTTATCCACCATCTACAAGGCACAAGTCGGGAGTGTGATGGCATACACCCCACTTGCCTGGTACTGCACAGTACTCAAGACGCCTGACACTATCCAGGACAAAGGCAGCCAACTTGATTGGCACTACATCCACATTCACTCACTCCCTCCACCTCCAATGCTCAGTGTATCACCTACAAGATGCACTGCACAAATCCAGCAAAACTCATTGGGAGCACATTAAATGCATGACCACTTGCATCTAGAAGGACAAGGACAGCAGATACATGGGAACACCTCCGCCTGCAAGTTCCCCTCGAAAACAATCACCTAGACTTGGAAAATTATTGCTGTTTCTTCAGTGTTACTCAATCAAAATCCTGGAAATTGCTCCCTAATGCCATTTGTGGGTCTACATACAGTGCATGGACTGCAGTGATCAAAGGTGACAGCTCACCACCACCTTCTGAAGGCCAACTAGGTACAGGCAATAAATGCTGGCCAGCCAGCGACCTAATATCCTGTGATTGAATGAAGATAAATAACTCACTAAGATTTAAGGTAGTCAAGGAAAGGACAATGATGGACTAGAAATAAAAGGTTTTGAATTCGGGGAAAGACCAATTTTAATATGATGAAACAAGATCCGGTCAAAATGGAGTCGGAGCTGCAACTTGTTGGAAAATCTGTACTAGAGTAGTGAGAGTCTTTCAAAAAGGAAACACTGGAAGTGTAGGGCCAACATGTTCCTGCAAAGGTAAAGAGTGGGAATTCCATAGGAACCCTGGATATAAAGGAAAGTACTCAGGTGGATTTGGGGGGGGAGGGGGGAGACAACAAAGCTTACTGTAGTTATGGCAAATAATGAAGGTTGAGAAGACCCGAAGCCCTAGAGGTATATAGGAAATGTAGACCAGGGTGGGGGTGGCGGGGATCATTTGTCATAGAAGTCAGGGAAGCAGAGGGGGGCCATGAAAAAATACAGGGAAGTGAAATAAAAAGGAAAAATCGAAAGGCATCTTACAAGTATTTTAGGGGCAAGAGGATAACAGGGAAAGAGAGAGACTTAACTGGCAAATTGAAAATGTAGGCAAGGTTTTAAATGAGCACTTTACGTCTGTGTACATGATAGGTAAGAATGACAGAGGTACAGAAATGAAGGAATGGAACCGTGATAAACTTGAATAAATTCCAATTGAGATAGAGGAGGTATTAGCAGTATTAGTGTGCTTAAAAGTGGATAAATTCTCAAAGCCCTATGAGATGCATCCCAAGCTGCTGTGGCAGGTAAGGAAGGAGATTGCAGAGACCTGGACATTAATTTCCAAATTCTCTCTGGACAGGGCAGGGGGTGCAGGAGTGTGGAGTGCCAGAAAACTGGAGGACAAATACATGTGGTACCATTATTCAAGAAAGGCGATAGGGATAAACCAGGGATATATAGGCTAGCGAGTTTAAGATCAGTGGTGTGGAAACTCCTGGAAGAAAATCTGAGGGATAGAATTACTTCCATTTAGAGAAGTAAGGATTAATCAAGGATAGTCAGCATGGCTTTGGTAGGGGAGATCATGGCTAGTGGGTTACATGGATTTTGCAAAGGCTTTTAACAAGATCCCGCATAAGAGACTGGTCAAGAAGGTAAGAGTGCACGGGCTCCATGGCAATTGGGCAAATTGGACCCAAAATTAGCTTAGTGGCAGGAAGCAGAGGGTGATGGTTGAAGGCTGCTTGTTGTGAATGGAAGTCTGCTTCCAGTTCAGTGCTGCAGAATTTGGTGCTGTGTCCCTTCTGTTTGTAGTCTACATCACCTAGACATGGCTGTAGGAGTTATCATCCATCAGTAAATTTGCAGGACTAGTGTGTCAGTTTCACTTTCTAGTAAGTAGGTCATGGGTTTAAGTCCCTTTCAGCAAAATCCAGACTGACACTTCAGTGTCACAATGAGCAAATGATGGCTTTCAATTGACTCACTGCAGTAGTCAGAGATTTCTGGTGAATGCAAAAGATTCCAAGACATTATTCAAACAAATTATCAGCAGTTCTATCAATTACTGAGTCAACATTCACCCTACTGAGATGTAAACAAAGCAGCTGCTGATCATATATTTCACATAGTTAGTTTAAATATTACCTAATTATCCAGGGAGGCTAAGCATACATCCTGTGCCTGATCTGCAGAAACTACCTTAATCTAACACAGGCACTGTTTTAGATCCCAACTATCAAGTTCAAACCTAAGCTTTTAAGAGAGGCTCAGATGTTTAAATAAAAATACAATATATATTAAAAAGACACAAGAAACAATTCAAAAGAATAAATTGTGTTATTCAAATAATTATGTCGTGAAAAATTAACTTACACATTTAAAATTTTTTTTGGACATGAGGAATTTCAGTTACTGATAAAAGATACTTCTTTTTATTTGAGTGATTCATCAACAAACCATGGGGGCAAAATGTTAATTAGTTTTCTTCATTAAGGTATGTTGACATACAAGTTTGTATGAATGTTTACTTTGAAGTATTCCATCATAAACATTCAAATGTCCATATAAAGTATTACAGACAGTAACATTAGTGGACAAGAAATGTACATTATACACAAGGTTTTTAATGATCTGCATAAAATATTGTGGGACGGCCAAATAAACTAAAGTACTCCAGTACCCATCTTCCACCTACAGGAACTCTATTCACGTATCTCAGAAATTACATTATCAAACATGCTTTTACAATATTCAAAGCAAGAGACTACATGGTAAGAAGGGATATGAAATTAATATCTAATCCCCTTTGTGGCACATTCTTCACTCTTGATGCTTTAGCGCACGTGGAGCGTCAGTGTGCACTTCCCAGCAAGCTGAAAAAGTTCATTGGCAGTGCTTTCCAGATTAGTTCAGCATGCATAAAATCATACAATATTGACCAAAAATGACATACATAGCAGATCATAATATATGCCAATATTTTCTTTAAAATCAAACATGTAACTGATATATTAGCCAATAGGTTTGCTCAAGCTGGTCAATGTGCAAGTCCAATCCAGAAGGTTGGAAAGCCTGTATGTCAAGAACTTGCTGCTCACACCTCAGTTGGGCAAGAGTTTTGTCAGTTCTTAGCCAGCATTCTGAATAAAGCATAACACAGAAGCATGAGATATCAATTCTGGGTCTGGGGTGCGGGCAAGATAAGACAGCAAGGCTAAGTGGTGAATGTATACAACAGCCCACCGTTCAAGTTGATGAGGAAATAATAGGTTAATTCTTAACAATTACCGGGCTAACCCCATGCTCACCAGCTTACAGAGAACATCAAATCTACCCGAAAGTGATCCAGATAGAAATATTTAATTCTGAGAATCCTTAGAACATTCCATTATTGTTGCCACAATTCATCGTTGCATTTTTAAAAAAAAAACAGATCTTCTCAAAAATCTTATCCTCATGGGAGATTTTCAGCTAAGAACACTAGCTGGTCCATATGCTTTGGCTTCACGTTGCTTCGATACTCAGTAAGTGCATAACTACTATTGCTAAATGCCCTCTCTGATGCTACATTCATTGCAGAAATGCACAGATACTTTTTGGCTAACTTTGCCAATAAAGGCAGACAATTCTGAGTAGCTTTCCACCACTGAAGAGGACAGCTCTCCAGAGAGAGTTTAGGCTCCTTGAAATAAAAATCCAGTTCTCGGTCAAGCTGTTCTTGCAGTGACACAGAAGTCGTCACCATTTTGTCTGCACCTCCATCTCCACTCTGCTTTCCAAACACCTTGGCAAGTCCTCCACCATATTTGGCCTTCTTTGGCTGACTCGGCCCTGGGCTATCTCGATCATACCAGCTGCAAGAGCTCAATGGAGAAACAGTTGAGCCATCAAAGCCAATTTGAAACAATGACGACTCTTCAGATATTTTTCCAGCAAGCACCTCTCCTTTAATTTGCTGCAGGACATTTTCCAGATTGTCTACGCAAGTGGGACCGAAGCGGGGATCAATGAATGTAACTTTCTCCAGGAAATGAACCAATTCTGGGTCTCCATATCGCATTTCAAGGTCTCGCTTGATTCGCATTTTCATGAGAAAACTAAGAGTCAACTCCTCTTGTTCCTCTCTCATGAGATCATTGCAAATGTGCTTTATAAGAGGATTGATTGCTGAAATGGAAATGAATTTTTCAGAAGACAGCGCTTCAGTCATTTCACGAAAAGGGCGCAAAACACTTATAATTGACTCGAGAACATCAATGTCCTGCCATGTTGGAACAAGACGACATATTTTATGGTCATGAACTAACACAGCTCTGACAGCATCCTGCTGCTCAAGAAATCTTTCCAACATATTCAAAGTGGTCCCCCAGTGGTTGCTGACATCCGCTTTCAGCGAATTCCTTGGAAGGCCTTTCTGACTCTGAGCTATAGAAAAATCCCGCTTCCTCCTCCAACTGCGTGAAAATTGAGAAAATATTTGACGGGACAACTGTATGATTCGTTCAATGCGGGAATCCTCAAGACCCTTTTGGAGAGAACACTGCAGGTTCTGGCTGAAGCAAGTTATTCTCTTCCAGCCCAGCAACTCACAGGCATGTTTAATAGCAGGTCCATTGTCAGTAGTGATGGCTACAAGGTTAGTTGGGTCTAGCCCCCACTCCTCCAGCACATCTTCAAGGGCACACTTTAGACTCTGTCCAGTGTGTTCATCTGGTAAATACTGAGTCTGCAGACAATGGTTTTTGAGGATCCAATCATTGTCTACATATTGAACCCCACATGTCAGGTACATTTCATTGTTCCTATTTGTCCATGTTTCAACAGTTGCAGCAAAACAATCCCCGCTCTTTAACTCTTTCTCAACAACTTTGCGAACATCTGCATAAAGTGAGGGAATAGCTACTCTTGAAAAGTAGTTCTTGCTTGGTAGCTCATACCTCGGGTTGAACTTACTCAAGAGGTGCTGAAAGCCAGGTTTAGAAATGGTACTGAGGGGCATCCTATCCTTGGTGACATAGTAAGTCACAGCCTTGGTCAGCTCCCTGTGCTCCCTGGGCTTTGGATCAAATTTATCCTTTCGCTGAAAGATCTCCCGCATGGTGGCCGTCTGTTCCCTCCCTGGCTCCCCAGATGAAGGCGTAGTGGTTGGTGGTGCCTGGTTGGGTTTTCCCTTCACTTCTATATAAATATGAGGGTGCTGCGATTTCAGATGGGCATAAAGATTACTTGTGTTTGAAGCCTTTGCTGGAATGACACGGAAACAGATTTTGCAGACTGGAGTTTCAATGTTTTCTGGTCTACCATCACTCCCAGGTTGGAAGCCAAAGTATCTCCACACTTCTGATGTGGTGTTGCTTTTCTCCACAAGTTGAGGCCTTTCAATTTTCACAAATGATGATCCACAATGTACAATGTCACTGTCCCCTTCCATTACTCTGAATGTGCTTCAAAAGAGGACAACTAAAGCAGCACAAGGTCTTCTTTCTGGGCTGGTTCACATGGGAAGATCAAATGGATGCCATCACTCATGTAGGGAATCCAGTTACAGCTGGGATTGGGCAAGACAGCCCTGCTGCCTAGAAACAAAATTTAAGGTGACATATTACGAATTTTTTTAAAAACTAGTTTGCATATTTTGGCAATTCTCTGAATAACATTGGTTCCACCAAAAAATTCTTCTTAACCAAAATGTAAAGCATGCTTGTATTTCTTCTCACAAAGATCATTATCATTTGTCCCATTGGCTCCTCGAGAGGCTATTACAGAAGGTAAAGGAAAGAAGTAACCCATTGGAGACAGTAACCAGGAGGAAAAGCAACGGAGGGCAACTCAGAGACCAAGATCCAAGATCCAAGTAAAGACAAAGAGGCACGCTCAAGAGATGTGTGAAGATGGATAATGGAGCCACAGTGCAGTTGACAGGAAGGGAAGAAAAATGAAAGGCTCTTTAGTGCAGAAAAGCAATTTGTAAAGAACTCCAAACTTGCCAAACTTTGCATATACCCACTAAAACAGGGGAAAGGCCAACAAACCATACTCCTTTATCAAGCATCACCATAAAATGCCGAAATCCTCTCCCAATTATAACAAAATATTTCATTGGAAGCAGGATTAAAGTCCATTACAACAGGGAAGTAACAAATTTAAAAACTCAAGTTGCAGCTTAGAATCTCCGACTAAATGTTCTCTTTTAAACAATATTCTACCATAAAAGCCTCCTTATTCAGCTCAGTAATGCTTAATTAAAGTTAGGTTTCCAATTTGATGTTGACATTCTGTTCTTTGCAACAAATTTAGAGTGACTCAAGTAAAGTAACCTACTACCAGACCCATTCTCAGTAACCCATAAACACAAAACTTTTCCTCATCTGCAACTTGTTGTGTTGCCTCTTGGTAACCCAAAGCAACGGCTGAAAGCCTACAAATAAATGGATGTGGAATCCAAAATCCTGTGGTCAAAATTCTGTGATCAGATAAACATCTTTAAAATGTCCAAGTGGTTGACTGACAGACAAACAACAGAATCCCAACGCTCCAAACTCAAACTTCAAAATTCCAATGGTCAATTATAAGGCAGCATCCGAAAATCCTATTTATCCGTAAACGTCACAATGTGTAGATTTAGAACTTTGAGTTAATGTTGTCAAAGTTTTGAGAATGCCTCTGGATATAGTCAGGATTGGAATCTCCTGTCCCACCCACAAACTATAGCAAGCAGATGGTATCACACTCATCATACTTTGACCATCAAAATATTACGACAAACAACATGCCTTCATTTTACTGACAGGCGTCCACTCATATGCTGGTAACATTATACCCTGGTGCCACTCGTTCTACTGTTCAGCCACACAGTGCTGTGAAGTTTCCCCCTGTGATATGTTCCCAAATACTCTACTTGAAGGTTACTTGAGGACTGTAATACTCTACTGTACCACAATAAAAACTCAGAATGAACTACCTCAGGCTACAGTTATAAATCAACTAATTTGTCCATTTCCCTGCAAACACTTAAAAACAATGATCAGAAGTGCTGCTGCCTCTCGGAGGTCCATGTAATGAGTCAGCAGAACAGTAGCTCAAGAACACAAAACACTTACAAATGATTATTGACCATCAGCTGAGACAGAACACCCCTCAGCCCTTGGATTCACGCAGTATGTATCTCCAATCCAACAGTTTTGTTCATTGTCCCAGGAAGATTACCAACTCTGGTTGGAAGTATTTGTGTATATTTCATCCAAAGGCTCTCTCCCTCTAACTGCTCTACTTTGGGCTCCTCAATGCATCCACCTTCAGAGCTATCCAAGTGAACAAATGCTACACTCTTCAGTGGTCAAAAGAAATTTAAATCAAAATCATCTTCTGATAACCTCCCTCATGAGTTGTGCACAGCAGTGTGCAGGAAAGTAATTTCTAGACAATCCAGGGCAATGTTCAAGAGATAACAAGTCGATGTTGAGACAACAGTGGGATATCTGTTTGACAATGGGTGCTCCATTTCACAAAACAAAAAAAAAAGTGAATAAGTTCTACATTTAGATCTGTAGCACAGGAATTATTTATCTTAAACTTTTTAAAAAATGAGATCATACCAATTAGTATATAATAATGACCTGGGGCAGTCAAACTCTGCAGGCACCTAATAAGCTAAAGCTGTAGAGGAAACCATTATGCAAATACAAATTATAACTGATGGCTACAAAGATGAACTGATATTGTTCCAGCAACGAAAACATGGACTCTGTTTTAAAAGCTAGGACCCTGAACAGATGCTCAATTCTATTTATATTCTACATTCAACATTTTAGCCCAAGGATGAGGCAAATACACAGAACAACATAAGATATTTACAAAGGAGGAAGATCACTGAACCCCTCTCAATACATCTAACCAGAAATAAAATTCCTAACATCTCCTCCACCACTGTGGTTTCCCATTGTTTGTTAGATGATACAGCGACTTTTGCCTCCATTACTATGCCTGGGAGTTGTTCTATATATTGATCACGATGAAGAACTCACTGGTAGCAGTCCTAAAATTACCTTGCACTAGTTTGAACCTGCATTTATTGTAAATCAATTTGAAATAATAGGCCACAGTTTGCTGCAGAATGGCATCTAGTAGAGTCTATTAGTTAGAGACGGGCTTACATTTTCAAGCTTTAAAAGTTTTAAACTATCAATTTGCTGTGTGAGCTCATAGTGCAGCAAAATAAAAGCAGCTAATTTTGATTGGTAAACAACCGTTCTTAAGCCATCAGGTGGAGGAATTGTGGAATAAACCGTGTAAGGACTGAGAAGGATGTGTAAATTGGAGTGAGTGAATTCAGTATCAAGTCAGATTTAGAAGAGTGATTAAAAGGGGATGAAGGAAAAGAGAGAAGAAAAAGGCAAGAGAGGAGTGATTAAAAAAAATTTGTAATTTTTGCATTTTAAAGCCTTCAACAACTAAAACCTAAATGAGATGAAACTTTAAAACTTAAATTTCAGTCCTGAGGTTATTTAGAAGTAATTGACAATCATCATGCAATTACAAGGTTACTCATACTGAATTGGATCAGAGTTAACTTTCTGATGAGATTCTTTCATGTTTACAACACAGATACAGCAACTTGTCACCACACAATGCTGATGGACCTGAGCTTGAGATGCCCACTTAGACACAGATGTTTATAGCACAGAGGGGTACCATTTGACCCATCACGTACATGCAAGCCAAAGATCTGCTCACATTGATACAATTTCTCAGCTTTTGGCCCACAGCCTTGGAAGCTATAGCAACACAACTGAATACTAAAATACTGTTTAAACGCTGAGCCAGAAACTTTCAATCACTGACTCAAGCAGTTAGTTCCAAACTCCCAAAATCCTCAAGTGTAAACAAATTCTCCCCTCTCCTCTTAGCCTCTACCTCCTGCCTTAAATCAAGGCCCCACAGTTACTGACATCTCTACTAATCTCTCCTAATATCCACCCTATGTCCCTCAGTCTTGTACACCTTCATCAGGTCACCTTATAGCTCAGAACCTCCAGCCCAGGCAGCATCCTGCACCTTTATGGGGAGCAATCACATTCTTCCTAAAATTAGGTGACTCGAGTAGTCATCTAATCAGCATTTTAAAACAGCATAATCCCCTTGCTTTTGCATTCTATACGTTGGCTAATAAGGGCAAGTATCCCAAATACCTATTTAGCTGCCATATATCTACCTTCAGGGATCTGTGCATATGCACACAAAAGTCCCTCTGATCTTCAGTACTGGTTACCCAATCAAACAATTCAATCAAATTCATCAAACACAACCCTACCATAACAAATCCATGATGAGTGTTTCATGGCTCCAAACGCAGATATGTTCCATCCCTCAGAGTTCTTTCTAATAATGTCCCTATTGCAAAGTTTAGACTGACTGGCCTGCCCTTCTTCCCTCTTTGTCATTATATTTGACAATGTTAGCAGTCCTCCAGGCCTCTGACACCTCACATGTGGCGAGGGAGGGCTTGGAAATTACTGCTTGGGCTGCTGATATCTCATCCCTTACCTCCCTCAACAGACTAGATAGATCTCATTTGGGCCTACAGAATTATCCATTTTTAAGGCTGCTAAGCCCACTAGCGACTCCTCTCTCAATTCCTTTTGATATTTCACAGTTCTCCAGCCTGCAAGGGCTCCTTCTGCATTGTAAAGATCAACACAAGTATTCACTGAAGAATGTGGTCACATCTTCCAGGTCCACACACAAATGACCTTTACGGTCCCCAATGGATCCAACTCTTTCACTAGCTTTTCTCCTGCTTTTTAGAAATATTTTCTAAAAACCCTGAAGTTTTCCTTTATTTTACCTGCCGGTGTTTGTTCATGCATTCCCATTTTTTTTGCAATTTCCTTTTCAAGTTGCCCCTGCATATTTTACATTCCTCTAGATACTCTGCTGCATTAAGCCCTTGGTCATATGCTTCTTTTTCCCTCCTCGTCCTAATTTTTATATTTCTCAACATCCAGGGTTTTCCAGTCTTGCTCGCACCCTTAGTCTGTACGGCAATATTTCCTACTGCTTGACAGTTTAACTGCAAGAAGCTGCTCCCAGTCCACTTGAGCCAAAATGTATCTTATCTTAGTGAAAATAGCCTTTCCCCATAAAATTTGGGAGCAGAATCAGGCCATTCTGTCCATAAAGGCTTCTCTGCCATTTGGTCATGGCTGATATGTTTCTCAATGCCCAATGTCTCCTGCCTTCTCCCCATAACCCTTGATCCCCGTACTAATCAAAGAACCTATCTATCTCTGTCCTAAATATTCTCAGTGACTTGGCCTCCACAGCCCTCTGTAGGAATGAGTTTCAGTGATTCACCACCCTCTGACTGAAGACATTCCTCCTCATCTCAGTTCTAAAGAGTCAATCCTTCACCTGAGGCTGTGCCCTCAGGTCCTAGTCTCTCCTAGTAGTGGAAACAGCTTCTCAACATCCACTCTATTCAAACCTCTCAGTATTGTACAAGGCTGAAATCTGATTCCCCTCATCCTTCTAAACATCACAGAGTACAGATCCAGAGTCCTCAATTGCTCCTCTTCATTCCCAGGATCATTCTTTTGAACCTCCTCTGGACCTCGTCCAAAGCCAGCACAACCTTCCTTAGATAGAGCACCCAGAACTACTCAGAATATTCCAAATACGGTCTGACCAGAACTTTATACAGTTTTAGCCATACATCCCTGCTCTTGAATTCTAGGCCTTTTGGAATGAATGCTTATGTTGCATTTGCTTTCTTAACTGTCAACTGAATCTGCACATTAAGAGAATCCAGAATTAGGACTCCCAAGTCCCTTTGTGGGGTCCCCTGATAACTCGGCATCTGAGTAGTCTTCTGGTCATCTCTGATATGTCCGTGATGTACAGGAGGGTGACTAGTGTGTCTAGCAGTGTTGTGTATTCTTGTTGAGGTCTATCGCAGAGGTAACGGCAGATTGTGCTTTTTGGGTATCCATTTCTTTTTAAAATTCCGTATTAGTTCTCAGACCCCTAGGTTTCAGGGTAGCCCACAAACCAACAACCACCCTGCGACAGCTCCTGACGAACATAAAGGATCCCATAATGAGCCAATGCAAACAGAACTGGAAATGATGCCAACCACCCCAGCAAACTGAGGCATTTAAATAACAAGCAGGACAGAACACCAATGCTTCACCAGAGGCACACTGACAATGTTATCTAGCGGGGTGACAAAACGTCTGCAATCAAACACACCAACTCGGCAAGCAAGTCTAAAACCTCATCCACAACCTGAGCTACAAATCATCGCAAAAGCCTTTATCTTTCCTCACTGCTATAATTGATCACTTGATAAATATTGCGGCCCTCCACCTCTCCTACCTCCCTCTCTATCTCACATCGATACCATGTACCAGGAATGCTCAGCTGTTAATCCTGCCTACCTTTCACCAAATCTTTATCTTAGCTATGAGGCAATACTCCCATTTGCTTATCTGTGCCCGTAGCTCATGCATCTTATTCTTCAAGATGCTAACAGCAGGTACATCGTGGGTTTCTGCACATAACCTCGCACTGCATTTCTGGAATGAAGTAGTTTTGCCAATTATGTAAAGGTTACAGCAGGCACCAGTACTTTCACCATTAGTTTGATAATTAACCAGGCTACTGTCTGGTTTACTATTAGAATTCCTATATGTTTCTGTAAGAGCACTTCCCAGATGCTTTCTTTCCAGATAGAAGGTTCCATTATTTCAATCTTTTCTCACAACCTAACAGCCCCATCAGCGGGGATGAGGCTGGTGACATCCCTCTAAACTGCCTAATGTCTCATGATGGCTAATATTCAATGTATAGCTTGTTACAGCACTATGCAGCTTAATCATAATGTCCTTTGATGGATGTCCTATTGTTTTGGCTACATAGCTCAACAGTCAACTGACTTTGTGATTCAGCTATTTCAACATCATTGACAAAATACAGAACAAAAAAAAGGCTACATTGGAAACATATGCACTTACAAACTTCCAACTGTTTGTTATCCCTATAATATGCTGTTCATTAAAGACAGGAGTAGACTAGTCTGCACAAAAACAAAAAAAAAAAATTGTCATTTTTGTAGATGAAGCCTGGCTGTATAGGCCTCAGAAGGTAAGCAGCAACGCAGAGCACCTGCCTTCAGTTATTGATACTCTTACATTTAGCAGCAAACAATTTCTCATGTATTGCAAGGTTAAAACTAAAAGCAGTGATAATAATCACGTTATGAAGCACTCCAGCTGCAGACAGAGGAGGCCTGTACTGAAGGAGCTACACAAACAGCAGCCTGTGGAAAGAACTAGTCTGCTCGACAGAATGGAATCATGAGAGCTGCAACTAGAACTGTACAATCACTCATTCAATTGTAAACTGTAGAACTTATGAAAATAACGAATGTCACTATACAAAACACAAGTTTAAGAGCTCCTTCTGCTCACAGTTGAAAATGTCTCCAACCCACAGCATTATTTTTAAACTAACATGCAAGGCTCCAGTCATTACTTGTTGCATTACAACAGATAAAATGTGAAATAAAATGTTAATGTGTCTCGGTTAAAACGTGTAGTTTGGTGCCAGAGAGTGAGAGTGTGTATGTCTGTGCGCGTGGAACTGGCCCCTTACCTCCCTCCCAGGCTGCAGATATCTGAAACAAGACACAGCCTGTGGCAGACATCACATATTTTCAGACTTAACACTACCAGCCTACAGCATGATGTCACCAGGGTAGCAACTCTGTTGCTATGGACTGCCTGGAAAGACCCTAGCAACCAGTTAGCAACCACTGGCATATCATTTTGCAATCTCTGCTTGTAAAATTCCGAGAGATTATTTACTTACACCTCTATATCCCTATCTTCACAAAGGCACCCTGCTGTATTTTTGTCTACTAGTATCTACTGACAGAAGTCTTTCACTCCTTTCAACAAATGATGGTTTACTTTGGCAGTCTTTTGTTTATTTCAAACCGGGAGCCAACTTTAACATATAAAGCAAGCTTAACAGGGCAGATTTGAAAGGAAGGGGACAGGAAGTCGTTAACGCTATTCACTAACAGCAGTGCCACGAAGTAAAGATGATTGGTCAACAAATTTGGAGGAAATGGGATTTGCGGATCAGAAGTTTAGTCTCACGGAGATGTGGTTAAAAGGGACACAAGGAAAGCAAATGATTTTACTGTTAGTGTGAGGAGCTCATGACTTCTTTGTCAATGTTTTATTCTCAGTGTTGGTGGAGAAGGGGAGCATGGTGAGAGTATAAAAAGATAGTTTACATTAGAGAACAGGAGGTATCTTTGCAGTCTGGCGGGTTTGGCATTGGGGAAGACGATATTATGCTTGATGTGGTATACAGTCAGATTTGGCAATGAACGGCTTTGCAGGGTATATCAGTGAATTCCCCCACTATCAACAACCAGAAACTCAATTGGATACACGATATAAATACAGTGGCTACAATAGCAGGTCAAAGGCTAGGAATACTGCAGCAAGTAACTCACCTCCTGACTCCCCAAAGCCTGTCCACCATCTACAAGGCACAAGCCAGGAGTGTGATGGACTACTCCCCATGTGCCTGGATGGGTGTGGCTCAAACAACATTTAAGATGATCAACATCATCCAGGACAAAGCAGCCCACTTGACTGGCACCACATCTAAAAACAACCACTCTCTACCACCAATGCTAATTATCAGCAACGTCCATGTCCCCCATATTAATTTTAAAAAGTGGCTAAAGAAACAGTGGCTCAGTGGTTAGCACTGCTGCCTCACAGCGCCAGGGGCCTGGGTTCAATTCCAGTCTCGAGCGACTGTAATGTGTGGCGTTTGTACATTCTCCCTGTGTCTGCGTGGGTTTCCTCTGGGGGCTCCAATGTCCTCCCACAGTCCAAAGATGTGCAGGCTAGGTGGATTGGCCATGCCAAATTGCCCATAGTGTTCAGGGATGTGTAGATTAGGCGTGTTATAAGGCGATGGATCTGGGTGGGATACTCTGAGGGTCAGTGTGGGCTTATTGGGCCAAAGGGCCTGTTTCTACACTGTAGGGATTCTAAGGAAGATGCTGCAATGGGGGAGGTTTCAGATTCCTGAAATTGGGACCAATTCAGGGGATGGGTGATGCAGGACCAGTATAAACTCGTCAGGTTACTCTTGGGCAGAACCAGGGTGGGGCCTGCATTTGTTACAGTGGTTGGGGAGACTTTAAACTAAAATAGCAGGGGACTGAAAATTTATGCAAGGAATCAGAGGACAGACAAATCAAGGACAAGAACAAAAGAAAGGAGTAATAAGAAAAGTGATTTGCAGAGAAATCAAGGGCCAGGATAAAACAGGGTCACAGTTAAAAATAATGGGAATGGAACAAATAAATGCCGAAAAGACAAGCCTTTAGATGAATTAATTGTAAATGAAAACAGGTATGAGAGTCGAGCTTATGGAGGGTGGAGGATTACAGCTGCAGGTTGGAGACTGAATATCCAGGGGTATTAAGTATTTAGAAAGGACAGACAAATTGGAAGAGGCTGTGGAGATGCATCAATTGGATATACCTACTTCTGTACAAACGTGACCATTATCCATTGTTTTACTACGGCCCTTAGTGACTCCCCATCCTCAGTCAAAATAATGCGAGTTCTTGCCTCATTTTTAAAATCTGTACATATTTATGAGTCACCCTTGCTTCCCATAATCTCCTCAAACCCTGCAGACTGGCTTGTACCTTCTACTCTAACTGATGCCAATTTAGATTTGGTTTGTCAAACTGCTGTTTCTTGCTAATAAGATGCTCACCTCGCATCCTTGTACTGTGAATTCAACAGTCCTGAGCTTCTCTCATCGCTTGTGCCTTTTAAACACTTTGTTTCCCTCAAATATCTATTTGAAGAAGATCTTTTTGAAGTGCCTTGGGAACTTTTACAACATGAAAGAGACTCTGCAATTACAGGTGGTGTTAAGCTAGGGCTTTTTATTGTTTCATGTTTTAAATTTAGATGGATTAAACTCATTTCATTAGGGCCTTTATATCTGCCAAGCTAATGTGGTAGTAGATCGGAGATTGAAAACTCGTCACTTTTACAATTTGACAAATAAGGACAATACTGAGCGCAGGAAAACTAGCATGAGAAATTAGGTAGACGGTTTGAGAGAAATGACGGTAAGGTAGCAGCAAGTGACATCAGTGGACTTGTGAAAGCTGACATTGTGCTCTTGGATTATGTCGCCAGAGTGGCTTGCTGATATTGCAAAGGATAAATCCCTGAGGAGTCTCCAGCAGTAATAATGTGGGAGTGGGAAAAGAAGTTTCTGCAGATGATTCCCTTGCTTAGGCAGAAAGAAATGTATTCACATGCAGGCGGTTACCCCAGCAGGACAACAGAGAGACCCTGAAGGAGGTTAATGTAATCAACTGTGTCAAAGTGTGCAAAGATGTCGAAAAGGAATAGGACAGCTGTTTTACCACTATCATGTCACAGAGGAGATCACTGAGACTTGCTAGGGCTGGAGTGTGAAAAGAATAGACTGGGAGGGCTGGTGAGAGGGAAAGGAAGATGACAACAGCAAAAGGTGAAATTAATTGCATTGCTAAATTGGTAATAAGGGAAAAGGAGAGAATGGTTGACTATAAAGGGGGAATTACGCTCGATTAGAAAGGAAACTCAACAAAATGACAGTAGATGGAAGGGGAAATAGGTGGCACTGAAGGTAAATAGAAGGTGGAGAGAAGAAACTCAGAGCAGCGCTCTAGTGTATAAAGAGAAAACAGATGCCAGCATGAACACAAAGCAGGAATTCTAAAAAGGACAAGGAGTACCGTAACTGGGTTGAATGGGAACAAGAGTGCCAGTATGAACTAGATGGGTTAATGATGGGAGTGTCCCTGTTGAAGGGATTTGGATGCAGTTCCAGTATCTCTGACCCATGCATCTAGGGAAAGAGTGCTTCTCTAAGCTAAACTGTAGCAATGGTAGAGAGAGTTGACTATTGGAGAAGGGCTGGTCAGTTGAATTGTTGGAAATCGGTGTTCCTTCTGTTTAAGGTGAAAAAACTATTCAGTTTTAATGCATTTAAAATGGATCAGGAAGCATCATATATCATCTAAAAATTATAAATATTCTCAAGAGACAAATTCCCTGACTGACTTTGCAATGATTAACTTTGGTTATATATAGATCTCCTGTTTTTGTCTCTGGTTTCTAATGATTGGTTGGCACGGTGGCTCAGTGGTTAGCACTGCTGCCTCACAGCGCCAGGGACGCAGGTTCGATCCCATCCTTGGGCAACTGTCTGCGTGGAGTTTGCACACATTCTCCCCCTGTCTGCTTGGGTTTCCTCCAGGTGCTCCGGTTTCCTCCCACAGTCCAAAGACGTGCAGGCTAGTTGGATTGACCATAGAAAATTGCCTATAGTGTTGCGGGATGCGTAGATTAGGTGGGTTATAGGGGGATAGGTCTGGGTGGGATGCTCAGAGTCGGTGTGGACTTGTTGGGCCAAAGGGCCAGTTTCCACACTGGGGATTCTACGATGCTATGAAATGCAATGCTTATTTTTTGCCTTCTATAACAGATTTCCCCATCAGCCTCTCATGTCGATATGTTCCCAGCCTTTAGCAGATGGACTGTTGCTTGGATTATGTATCCTTAGACTGACTGTACAAAGATATGTAAAAGTAATTACTTGATTTCATGCGTCAGGGTCATTCTGGTTGGTTTTGGTTTGAAGCTGCTGATTAGCTTCTGCTAGTTTTGAAGGTTGGCGTATATAATGATTGAGCTATTAGTCATTGATCCTAATGCTGCCAGGCTCATCAAACGCAAGAGTCAGAATGACAAGTTCATTTAATTGTGCTTTCCCTTCTCAACTGCACTTTTTTTTGTAGAAGCAAAGCATGACATGACAAAAGTGCGAATGGAAAGTGCACTGAAGTTTCTATTTCAGTCACAGTTCACCAATTGTCTTTCAAAGCTGACGATAATTGGCTTTTTAAACTAGGCAGTGGACAGAGCAGAAAGTGCACTGTAGGACTACAACTGAAGCTCCAGTAATTAGATCTCATGGGACTCAATACGAGACTATGCTGCAGGACCTAACAGTTCAGCAGCCATCTACGTTACCATCTTTCCTCACTGCTGTGGTGTGGCTCCCAAGGACTTGTCAACACTTCTTTTCTGTTTCTTTATTGGATTTCTTGTGTACACCGTTCCAAGTGCCACATGCCAGCCAATGTTCTACCCTTTCAAATATTCACTGCGATGTTTGCTTGTCAGTAATGACTGGTGCTCGTGTGCAGATATCATAAAATAGCTTCCTTTGAGATGCCCAGCAGTGAGACTTGCTAACATCTTCTCAGCTCCAATTCTTATGAATCCGAGACCACCAAAATCACAGCATCATAAAACTGGCAAAAATCAGTGTGAAATAAAACGTCTCTCAGTTCAGCACTGCAAAACAAAATGTGAGCTGTGGTATGGGAACTGATGATTTGTGGTGATTATTTAGCAATCAACTCATAAAACATTGAATTTATTTTAAAGCCTTTGATAGGAGTTTTTGAAACATTATGCCTTAAAGAGAATTAGCTTTTTTTTAAAAAGTCTGTCACAATACATAAGTGATTATTCTATCTTAAGGTAATAAATAGTTGTTGGCCTTCAACTGAAGGCCAAGACAAGACTCCAGGCAAATGCAAATGACTATTGGTAGCTTTATTCAATCTGTATCTGATTTGCAGGTTTCTAGAAACATCACAGTTATTTATTTACCTCTGGTCAGGCCTGGTTACATGCTTTTCAAATGTCTTCTGTCAACTTGCCCAAGCTAAAAAGGGAAAACCGGCAGGAAACCTTCAAGGAGAAAAAATTCAGCTGACAAGTTCCGTAATGGTTGGAAACTTAAAAGAACTATTCTATTTTTAAAAAGTTGAAAACCAGTGCAGGAGTTATGATCACGTGTCAAGCTAGCCAAACATACCACTTAGAAGATACATATTGTTGCTGCTATTAATTTATGTTATTACTTAATACATTTGATTAGTCGAAGCATAGCTAGTAAATTTGTGATCTTCCAAAGAAAAGGAAGATCTCCTGGTGAACCAGCAACGGAAAGTTTTTTATTCACTCACGGGATGTGGGCATCACTGGCTGGTCTAATATTTATTGCCCATCCCTAGTTGCCCTTGAGAAGCCAGTAGTCAGCTGCCACCTTGAACTGCTGCAGTCCATTTGCTACAGATGGAGCTCAATGCATTCAGGGAATGGGTTTGACTCAACGACACTGAAAGGATGACAATACATTTCCAAGCCAGGATGGTGAATGGGCTTGGAGGAGAGCTTGCAGATGGTGGTACCCTCTTGGTCTTCCAGATGGACGTGGTTATGGGTTTCGGAAGGTACTGTCAATGAATGGCCAGTGCATCTTATAAATAGTACACACTGCTGCTACTGAGCAATGATGGAGACAATGGATGTGGTATTAATTAAACGGTCAGCTTTATCTTGGATGGTGTCAAGTTCTTGTTTGTTGTTGGTGCTGCACTCATCCAGGCAAGTGGGAAGTATTCCATCACAGATAATAGGAACTGCAGATGCTGGAGAATCCGAGACAACAAGGTGTAGAGCTAGCCTGGCACTTGTGTGGCATGAATATTACTTGCCACTTGTCAGCCCAAGTCTGTATATTGTCCAGGCCTTGCTGTATTCAGACATGGACAGTTTCTGTATTGGCGGAGTTGCGAATGGTGCAGAACGATGTGCAATCATCAGTGAACATCCCTATTTTTGACCTTTTGTTGGGGGTCACTGATAAAGCAGCTGTAGAGACCAGTCCAAAGATATTCTCCCAAGGAACTCCCAAAGATGGCCTGAAGCTGAGATGACTGATTTCTAGCTATCACAACGATTTTCCTTTGTCTCAGGCATGACTCCAACCAACAAAGAGCTTTCCCCTCATTCTCACTGACTCCAGTTTTGCTAGAGATCCTTGATGCCACTCTCACCCCACCTGTGGAATTCAGCTCTTTGGTACATGTTGGAACTAAGCCTGTAATAAGGTCAGGAGCTGAGTGGCCCTGGTGGAACACAAACTGGGCATCACTGAGCAGGTTATTGCTAAGCATGTGCTGCTTCATAGCACTGTCAATGACACCTTCCATCACTTTACTGACGATCAAGAGTAGACTAGTGGGACAGTTAATGGCTAGGTTGGATTCGTCCTGTCCACACAAAACAGGACATGTATCGGCAATATAGCCGCATTGTTTGGCAGATGCCAGTGCTGTAGCTGTACTAGAACAGCCTGGTTAAGGATGTGAATAGTGCTGCAGCACAAACCTTCAATACCACTGCCAGAATGTGGTCGAGGCCCTGCAGATCCTTCAGCTGTCACTTGATATCCTGTGCAGTCAACTAAATTGACCTAGGGACTGACCATTGTGACAGTTGGGACCTCAGGAGGAAGCCAAAATGGATCACCCATGCAGCACTCATGACTGAAAACGGTTGCAAATATTTCAGCCTTGTCTTGCACGGAGATGCTGGGCTCCCCTATCACTTAGGGCATGAATACTTGTGGAGCCTCTTCCTCTAATTGCTTGTCCAGTTGTCATTACCATTCATGATTGGAAGCTTTAATCCAATATGTTGGTATGGGTTGCTTATCCTCACCCATCACACACTTCTTCAGCTACTTGACATGTAGAAGTGGTCATGTTGTATCTTCATTACACTGACACCTCATTGATGCCTCTGGTATGCCTTCTGCACTCTTCATTGAACCACAGTTTGATGGCAATGGTAGAGCAGGGAATTTACTGGGCATGAATTGCAGACTGTGTTTGGACAGAATTTTGCAACTGATGGCAGACAGTGCCTCACGGCTTCCTCATCACCCATCACAGGCCAGTCTAGAAGTTTTCTGGTTAAATAATTGGCCAGTTCAGTCAGTCAGTGGTGATGCTATCAGCCATTCCTAGTGATAGGCATGGAAGTACATAATTGAAGTACATTCTGTGCTGGTTGTCACCCACAGTGCTACTTACAATTAGTGCTCAAGGAGGAGTACTGATTTTTCAGCTGAAGGCAGGGGCAGAATAGGTAAAATCAGCAGCTGGTTTCTTTACTCACGTTCGACCTTATTCCAAGAGACCTTATGAGGCCTACAGTCAATGTTGAGGATTTTCATCCCTGCTTGTTTCTCCTGCCTGTCAGACAAGATATACTCAGGGGTGGTGATGGTATCTGTAAGGTATGACTATATTAGGATATATTAAACATAGAATAAGGGAATAAAAACATAAAAAGAATAGAAAAGATTGTAAATGGTCAATTGCAACGTCCCCCAGAAAGTACTCCTATCTTTCTGTTACAGCATTTGAAAATACATATTAAACTCCAACTCCAATCTGACAGCATAATTAATCTCCACAGGAAATCCACTCCAAAAAATTAGCATAGTATGTAAAATAATTATTTCTAAATTCTGTGCTTACCATCCCTTTGTCAAACTCAAGTCCTTTCTCAATTCAAATATTACTGAACAAAATATGTCGTCAAAGCTTTATAGCGCAGGAATATTTGCAAAGTTATGGGGAACAACATTTGACACCATATGACGAGAGGAGGCTGACTAGTGGTCTCTGGTTGATAGAGGCATTATCGTGGAGAACGAAGAATGTTCCAGTTAATGATTACTGACAGTTAACTGCCTAGGTGTATCAAGAATTACATTGTCATTTGGCATTGCAGTGTGGCACACATGTGAGTGCTTGAAATCACATACATTAGTACACGGCACGGTTTACAGGCAGAACTAACTCATATCCACATTGCGACTGTTTCAAGTTGGCAAAATAGGTGACAATTGTTCTCAAGTTAGTAACTTTGCAGGTGACAAAATTGGTGGTAAAATGGACAGTGAAGAAGAATTATCTAAGATTACAAAGAGACCCTGGTCAATTGGGTCAATGGGGTGAGGAGTGGCAGATGGAATTTAATTCGGATGAATACAATGCATTTTGGTAAAACACACAATTAATGGTAGGACCCTGGATATTATAATGGAACAGAGACACCTCGGGGTTCAGGTACATGATTCTTTGAAATTTGCGTCACATGTAGACAGAAGGTGTTTAGCATACTTGTCTTCATTGCTCAGACCTTTGAGTATAGGATTTGGGACATCATGTTGAGGTTGTACAGGATGTTGGTGAGTCCTCATCTGAAGAACTGTGTACAGTTCTGGTCACCCTGCTACAGGAAGATTAATATTAAAGTTGGAGAGGGCTCAGAAAAGATTTACCAGGATGCTGCCAGGAATTGAGGGTTTAAGTTATAAGGATAGGCTGGGATTTTTTTTCCACTGGATAATAGGTGGTTGAAGGGTGACCTTACTGAGGTATATAAAATCACAAGGAGCATAAGGTGAATAGTAAGGATCTTTTCCCCATGGTGGGCAAGTTCAAAACTAGGGAGTATATTTTTAACGTGAGAGGAGAAAGTTTTAAAAAGGACGTGAGGGGCAACTTTTTATACACAAAAAGAGTGGATAGTGTGTGGAATGAACTGCCAGAGGAAGTGGTGGAGGCAGTCACGGTTACAATGTTTAAAAAAGACATTTGGATAAGTACATGAAAAGGAAAGATTTGGAGGGATATGGGTTAAATACAGGCAAGTGGGACTAGTTCAGTTTGGGAACATGGTCAGCATGGACTGGTTGAACCGAAGAGTCTGTTTCCATGCTGTATGACTCTATGACCAGAGTCAACCTAGTTTAAATTTACTCAAAGTCTGGCAGTGAACTATCAGTTATCAAAAAGTGGTGCAGTTTCCATTGAAACACCTCTCCAAACCAGAATCCATTTACCAAACAATCAGCAGTCTCTTCTCAGACAACAAAAAAAATGTCGTTCCCCTCATGTGATCTTGCAAATGCCCTAAGTGCAAATGAAAACCTTCAAAGAGTATCCTTTTTCATCAATATTCAAATAGAATTGTTTTATGCAATTCATTGTTTTTGAGACTACATCTATTAAACCATCAAAAATTATCAAATCAATGTTCTTTAATGGATCAGAGTCATTTAGCCACCAGTAATCAGATCCCATGAAATCCCCCCATGAGTGCCATACAACTTCAGATCTTTCTGAGCAGTCAGTTATATTATTCTTTCCACCAGGGAACTCACTGCACAATTGAACTCACTGACCCTACACTAATAACAGAATAAAATTTCAATTTAAATACCACAGCTCTTTGTTATCTATGGCAAATTGCAATCAGCGAAATGCAAAAAAAGGGTTGCCTCCAGAATTATAGCAAGCAAAAAATCAGCTTGTTTAAATGAAGGGCAAGTTATTGAGCAGGTGTTCTGGAGAACTAAGTTGCATCATATCAAATGTCAGAAAACAAAGGTCATTGTAACAGATGACATAAGATGGTGTAGTCAGCTGTGGGTTTCAGCTTTTGATTTCCCACCCAAGTCTTCGATGTGCTTTTAGTGAAGGTGCTGAGCAAAGAGCTCCTTCAAGTCTCTTACTTACACTCAATATGCCAAATACCACAAAAGAATGAGTTTAGCAAATGTGTTAAACAGAACATCACTGTCTCAACAAAGGTGCAAGGACAACCAGATCTCGAGCTGTGTATCAAGGATAACAAACAAAAGGCTTAAATCACAGAATTAAATATATCTTCAATTGTGAAAGCTTTTCATGTGTTTCTAATCTAGATATTTAAACCATAGTTATAATTACTATTTTTAGGGGCAGGGATAATATTGATATTGCACTGTCCTTTTAGTGTGGATAAAACCTTGACAAGGGTAAGGATGTCCCTAATGACATTTCACTGTCAACCGTGCCTAGAGTGGGGTCAACTCTGTAACACTATACAGTGCTTTCAGCAGGCTACTAAGCACAACCAGCACAGAATGATATTAATATTCATAACATTAATAATCATATGATCAATATTCAACATCGGATTAAGTTCAGTCTCGCTCATTGTCATTCTGTTGACATAAGTTTATTCAAGCTAGCAATCCATTCAGAAGCCTACCAGTTAAAAAAGACATTACAACCAACCTGGCAACTCAAATATGAAATCCTGAAAATAAAGATTCCAGAAACTGTTCACTCAATCGTTTTTAAAATTCTTTTTAGAAGTTAGATTTATAAACCTTTTAAAATTGTTATTTGATAGGATTTTAATCTCAGACTAACAGAAAAGGGCGGCACAGTGGTTCACACTGCTGCCTCACAGCACCAGGGACCCAGGATCGATTCCAGCCTCGGGTGACCGTCTGTGAGCAGTCTG
Source organism: Ginglymostoma cirratum (assembly GCA_024137785.1). NCBI lineage: Eukaryota > Metazoa > Chordata > Chondrichthyes > Orectolobiformes > Ginglymostomatidae > Ginglymostoma > Ginglymostoma cirratum. The sequence continues at coordinate 2,325,887 of JAHRHZ010000147.1, read as the reverse complement.
CACATTCTCCCCATGTCTGTGTGGGTTTTCTCCGGGTGCTCCAGTTTCCTCCCACGGTCCAAAGATGTGCAGGTTAGGTGGATTGGCCATGGGAAATGCAAGGTTAGAGGGATGGGGTGAGTCTGGGTGGAGGGTTGGTGTGAAATTGATGGGCCAAGTGGCCTGATCTCACACTGTCGGGATTCTCTAATTCTAATACACTGGCAAATGTAGCTTTATTTTGGTTCAGAAAGAACAAAACAGCAATCCCCTGATGGAAGAATGGGATCCTCTGTGCAAGTGCTCCTTAAACGAAACTTTCACAAACTAATACACTAATCATAATGCAAACACTTAAATGTGGCACAAGAATTTAAAGTAGCACCTTATTACGCACACACTGACAACAGGCAAACGTTGCCCCCTTCAGCAAGCTTCCACACAAGCTCCCAACACTTCTTTCAGCTGATTGATTATGTTACGTGTGACTCTTGACATTGAGACAGCAGGTATCTCAACTAAAATCTCATTGCATATGTTGTATGCATTGCCACCGTATTAAATTTATACAGGTCAATGAACTGTAAAAATTCAAGCCCCTAAATAGTGATGCTATTTATCAACAGTTAAACCAAACATGTAGAAAAATCAAAAATATATATAATTATTATATAAAATTTAGGATTTGCTGAAAGAAGTGATTAAAAAAAATTACCCAACTGGTTTCTGTGCGGAGGCTGCAGTTAATGTTATAGTGCAGTAATTACAACTTCTCTGATAGCGAAGGTGTGCTCCAAAGAACAGTGTAGTCACCTGCCAGTTAGTTGTTCTTCATTGACACCTCTGCCTCAAGTTCAAGATACTGAATTTATTTAATGCCCCACACCACATACGGGGTTACTACTCAAGACCCTTATAGATGAATACCTTGTTTATCAAATAACTCAGGGTAATTATCTTGTTTTAACATTACTTATCTGCCCACAGGACTCTTGACAAGGTTGTTTTTTTAAAAAAGATGATCAGTTTATTTGATTACACTTATCCGTATTATTTCATCTTATCCTGCTCTTTTGGCTTTACGTTCTGGTTCTTGAGGTCACCATCCCTACTTTCCATACAACTGCTTTGCCTGAATACAGGGTAACAAGGATCAGTCAAGGGGCAAAAGCAAAATCTTTAGCTTCCCAAAATGCCCTTGCACAGAGCTCTGATACTGAATGCAGAAAAATAATTATTACAATAAGAAGGTGGAAATTGCTTTCTTGCAAAGACTATGATTACTCAAGATGACATCTAGCAATTTGGTGTTGACAAATTCCTAACCCTGGTGTGTCAGGGAAAGCTGCTTTAAAACAAAACAGAAGTCAGGCAACAGCTGGCTGAAAAGAAAGCACCACTGGCCACTTTAGTCAATCATTTTACATAAAGATATCCACCATAACGGGTTAGCCTGCAAGTCTCCTTTACATATTTTTGAAATAGTGTACAAAAAAAAAACTTATACCCAATCTATTAAGCATCTTACATCAAATTCAACTTGAGTATTTGGAAATCAGCAGCTTCATCCAGCCCAACATCAAATCAATGGAAATAGCACACGCACAGTCCACCTTCAAAGTAATGGAAGTAGCATGTGCAATGCTGAGATCTAATTCAGAACGCCAGCGAAAATAATTTTTACCCTCACCAGGCCCTACTCCCAACCGAGGGGGGACACGTCAGTCACTGACTTCCGTAACAGCCAGATGATCCAACTTCTATGGACAGCAACTGACCCCACTTAGATTCAATAGCTGTTTGCAGTGGAGTTACAGATGGAGTTTCTCTTTAGTAGGTGGGCTTTGGAGTTAGACAGACTTTTTTTGAAAATTGGCAAAAAAATTCCTTCATCCATGTCAGAAATTCTAAGCAGTACTGTAAAATGGGGGAAGCCTGTATTACCATATTGGTAATAACACATTAGGTAAACTGAATCAATGATACATTATTCATATTCCAATCTAGTAATTGATAAACCAGGCAGGACCCACTTTGGTTCGTCAAGCCTGCCACCTATCTCTACAAGCATTTTATCTATCTTCAGACTTTATTTTCTTGTCATAGCAATCAGTTAGAAGTACTCACAGCTCACCCCAAACTGATTTTAACTAACATCTCCCAACAAAGAGGAGTATTTCTCTTTGACCTCCTTTATCTTTTTAGTTACACTGTTAATACATCTCCCTCAAGCACAGAGCACTCTCTCAAACTGATGCCAGCCTACTATTTAACTACCATACCTTTCACACTGAAAACTGAGCCTTAGGGATCAAACAAAGAATTTTAATTTCCTTCTATCAGAGAAAACATTTACAGATTTCCTGACGGAATGGCTGAGATCTCTCTGTACTGGGGCCAAGTTACAAAGGGTCTGTAACTCTGGACGGTTGCCAACTCTCCAGGATTGCCTTGGGCTCCCCAGGAATTAAAGACTAATTTCTAGGACATTCTGGAAACAATCCAGGAGAAAAATCATAGGGCTGATGAAAGGTTGCAGCGTCCTAATTTTACTTGACCACTTTTGTTCACTATCATGAAAACGCACAAAATCCTTTTTGACCAACTGAAAGAGAAAATGTTTAATCGGCTACTGAAGAATCAATTCACTCTGTAATTGCTGTGGCAAAGAGATGAGTTAGAGAAATGGCATGGTGCACGTATGCGTACGCGAACCTCCAGGAATAGGCCTAACCAGAGTTGGAGACACTTCTCCCAATGTCATCTGGTCCCACCCTCAATACGATGCAAGTAAGATCACGTCAATTTCCTCCAACCAGGCTTTCTACAAATCTCAGTTCCTTATCACTCACAATATTTCCTTCTTCATTACCTAATCAGATTAGGACTGAAGTGAATTCTTTTCAACCTTGATGCCATTCTTGATAATAGTCCCTTCATTTGGGTTTTTCAATAAAATAGAATGCTGAGCACACTACGGTATCAGTAGTTGCTCAGTTATTGGAGAAAAGCAGATGATCTTCAATGTTTTGACAGCCAGATTTTAAACTTCTTATAGATACCATCCCTTCTCCCCACATGCCACTACCTACATGTCACACACCATCCTGACTCGGAACCATTTCGCTGTTCCTTTCCAGTCCACAATCTGGAATTCCCTTTCTAACAGCAGTGCAATGCGAACTGATACTACACGGACTGAAGTGGTTCAAGGAGGCAGGCACACTACCACCTTGTCTAGCACAACTAGGGATGATCAACAAATGCTGGCTATGTCAGCAGTGCTCACATCCCATAAAAGAATTTTAAAAAACACCAAGTGAAGAAACCACAAAAGCTGATGTACTGAGCACAAACCACAATGTCTTTATTCAACATCAGTTAATGTTGTCAGTGTCAATACTCCCCTTAGAAGATGAGGCAGATGGCACCCAGTCTCTAACAGTAGGCTGCAGTCAACAAGCTGCACCCAGCAAAATCTTCAGAGATGCCAACCATTGTCTACCATGAGAGACATTCCTATTACAGGCAAACCCTCATATAGACATAACACCAGCAATCTCATCATAACACGTATTCAACCATTCTTTACCTAGTATTTGCACATTTATACTGCATTATCCCAGCAATGTTTATTTCTTCTTGAAATCTTGATCTTCTTGAATTATTTGGCCAAAGGAAGGATCAACGCACAGCACTGAGGTCACCATAATGGAAATGGCAAGGAGGCAAGTCCCAAATCCACCCCGGCAGAACTCAGAAGAAACCCTGTACTATTGGCACCAATCTGTTCCACACCAGCCACCCAGGTACCTGACCTAATTCTGTTGCTCCACTGCACTGCTTCCCCACCAACCAATGACCCCACCCCACCCCAGCAAGTAGTCCAGGTCGCTCTGACAATTTTCAAACATCTTGCAATCCTGCAGCTTTGGATACTGAAGGCTCCAATTCCTTTCCATCTTATTTAGACCTACATCTACTTAAAACAATGGATTCAGTGAATGCACCAAACTGTAATTTCAGTTCTCTGATACCCCACTGTTATTAATTATATTCTCATCAGAAGTAAATAATTAATTTTTCAACATTTTATCTACCACACAGAATTCACTAATTCAGAATCAAACATTTTAGATGTTGCTTTAGGTCCTGCCTTTTATAAATTACTGTCCCAGATTAAGAGTTTATAAAAACAGAAAACTACATTTACTGATCTATTTCTCTTGGTGAAATAATCCTCTTGAATGTTCATTTGCTTATTTTTGGAGCTGATACATCATATACTGGGGTGAGGTCACTTTATCTGGAGTACACCCAACAGGATACTATTATCTTGGGTTAGAGATTCACAAATACAGCAGCAAAACACACATTTATACATCTTAGAGACTCCAAAATAGAATTTTTTTTTCCCTTGCCAAGCCACACGTCATGCTGGCTCTAGCATCACATCTCATTGAACAGTAAGAGTCTGCCATTGTGTGGGAAGAGAATAGTTTGATCATGAGTTCGAGGTTTGTAAATTCTATACTGCACAGTTATTATAGTAGCTAACAGCTGAATTAACTCAATTTAAAAATCCTAGTATCAAAGATAGCATGTTTTAAAACTATCCAGCTTCTTGACTTGTGTAAAATCCAATTCCAAGTAAATAAGATATTAAATGTTCCTTTTGTACATAACCAGCCATTGCTAACGGAACTCTACAAACACTACTCCTTGTAGTGGGTGGCAGTTGTGTGGAACTGTATAACCAAAATGGATGTGGAAGAGAGGAAATAATTATTTTGGCGGGAATGTTAATAGGTATTAAATGTAAAATAAGGAAAGGTGCCTCACAAACTTGGGGCTAACCTAGTATGTGAGGAACGGAATTTTTGATCTGGTATACTCTTAAACCCCTAAAGAAAATCTGGGCATATTGGAGGTTACTTTAATTACACCTGATGATATATTATAAATAAACATGGTCTCTTGGAGCACCCTTCATTCTCTTAGGGAGACACAGGAACTGTCTAGAGATTTTTCTAACATAAGCTTTAACTGAGTTTGGAATTTTTTTCATCAAATATACAGCTGAGGTTTGGGCCTTTCTCACCAGATGAAATTGCACACATTATATTTGAAACATTATGGGATTTGATAAATAATAGCTTCACAATTTAATTCTTGTTCATCTGTGAAATGAGTCCTTTGTAAAGTGAAATTATCAACTGAAGATAAATATTTATACTGAGGTAAATACTGTTACAACATCAGCAGCTATGAGTGTTGCATTGTCTTTGAGTAAATAGCAATTTACAGTGTTTGAGCAATGTGTAACTGATGCATTTCTCTAACCAGTGAGATAGAAGCTGCTAGCTTAACTATGGGTCATCAGCCACACTATTTAATAGCCTTTGCAAATCCCACACACTCACCTGAGCTATATAACAGTTTCCCATCTTTCTGCTTTCTCAGAACAATGAGAAAGCTAATTTATCTTTCTTTAATTGAAGCAAGCTAGCTTTGGGATGTCACCCAACACTGACATTCTCGTAATAACTCATCCAAATTATAGGGCAAATGTGAAAGGTTAATGTAACACCTCTCAAGCTTGAAGCAAAAATGAAATTGTGGAATAAAAGGAACAGTAGCAGCATGGATATAAAATTGGGTTGAATGACAGGAAACAAGGCACAATAGGTCTTTTGACTAGAGGCGGCTTGTAGTGGGTCCCTCAGGGGTATGCACTGGAACCTCCGCTTTTTCTGATATATTTTAATGACGTTCAAAAGAAAAAAAAAGAAGAGAAGAGTGGGGGAAGTGTCGGTGTAGTGATAATGTCTGGCATCCCTGGCTATGCTTTGCTCAAATATAGGTTTGAATCCCACTATGGCTGATGGTGAAATTTTAATTCAATGAATAAAGCTGGAAATTTTAAATAAAACTACTACTAATGGTAGCCACAAAACTATTGATAAAAATCCATCTGATTCACTTTTAGAGTGAGGAGGATGGCCTTTTAGAGGAGGATGTCTGCCAGCCTCACATGGTCTGGCAGACATGCGACTCCAAACCCACAGCAATGCGGTTGATTCTCAATTGCCCTCTAATGCAGGTAATTGGGGATGGGCAATAAATGCTGACTTTGCCAGCAACACCCACTTTCCACAAAGACATAAAAAGGAAGTTTGCAGTATGGCTGAAGAGGCGGTAGATGAAGTTCAACAGGTTATTCATTTTGGTAGGAAGACAAATGTAAAATAAAGGTTATAACTCTAAAGAGGTCACTGGAGCAGAGGCAGCTGGGTGCATACGTACAGAAGTCATCAGAAGATGGCAAGACAGGTTTGCCAAGTGGTTAAAGCATACAACATCCCAATACTGGATGAGGTTTGGCAGCATCAGAAATTGTATTTGATTCAATATTGTAACTACCTCTTTCCAGAGGTGCTGCCAGAACAATGTGCAGGATTATCTGAAGAAAGCAGGAAAATTATGCAATGCTTGTTTGAAGAATCAGCACAGATAAGATGGGCCAAATGACCTCCTTCCCACTACAATAATTCCGTAATTCAAAAAAATGCTGTTATTTGGTTATGCAAGTCTAACTTCATTGGCTTAGTTGGATGTTTAATCTGAACTCCATTATTAAAATTTCTTGGATCTATCATTACAATTTTATTGTCACATAATATTTTAGATTATACAGGCAGCCTATGTATTTCATTGCAACATGTTGAAACAGTGGGTAACGTGCAAGAATCCTTTGAGATTTTTCTGCTGCCCACAATGGTCGTAATGAAAATGCTTAAGAAATTGCACCGTAGATCCTCAGAATAAAATACCACAGATTAAAAATTTGCCACTAAACCGGCTCTGTTTTTGTCCTTACACCATAATCCCACCTGCCAGCACTGAACAAAGTCAGAGTCTGTGGAGTCAGAGGGCACTTAATTTGGATCCCAACTATACACACAAGTTTTCAGCACCCAGACCTTGCACTGGAGAAAGAGAGGCGTTCCGAACTATGGGAAGCATTGGGAATTTAATTTGTCTTGATCAATAACCTTAATCTATCTCCATGGTACACTTAAAATGAATAAAAATTTAAAACTACATATTGCTGACCATCTGATCACTGTCCACTCCTTTGTGTTTTCTTCCTCTCTGCTTCACAAGGTTGGCTGGTAATTTCTTGGTTTAGTTTATTGTGCACACTGAATGTAAACCCTGACAAGAACAGGAAGTCAGCACCCACTGTTTCCAGCTTTTCACTATTTAGAAAGTCCCCTCGTCCATCCTTTTTAGGTCCAATGTGGATAACTTTGCATTTAGCTACACTGAAATCCACTTACAAATGTGTTGTCTACTCACTTAATCCATCTCACTAACTTTCAATATCATCTACATTGTAAACAATGTTCCCTATCTCTGTGGAACTGCAAAATTTCAATTTATGGCTTTCTAGCCAGTTACCTAAGCCATTTATTAATACAATGCATACTTTGATGCCCCAACACAGATCTTTGCTGGATACCAGTAGTCACATCCGATCAATTAGAATATCTGTTCAATATTCCTTTTTCAAGTCCCCTGCCACTCTGCAGTTTACCAAACAAGTCAATTTCAAGTTGTGGTCTCGTAAGAGGGGTTTATAAAATGTTGTCCAAAACCCTTAAGCTCAACTGGTCTATAGGTCCTAGATTTCCCTCTTTCACTTTTCTAAAATAGCTGGAGACATAATGTAATATTCCAATCAAGAGCAAAGGCTCCTTAATGCAGAGAACTTTGGTAGTTTATAGCTAGGCTACCAGCAATCCTACCACTTCTTTCCTTTCAAATCCTGGTAGAAACCACATGACCTGGGAGTTTTCATTCTTTAGTCCCGTTATTTTCTTGATTACCGTTATTTTATTCTATTTTGGAGAGTTCCTGTTCCTGATTGAAATGAGCTTCCTAGGGATGCCCAGCAGGCTGAACTCTTCCTCACTAGGCAAAGGAATTAATCAGTGCGTCTATCATTTCCTTATGTTCATTGATAGTATCAACATGAATTATGTGCTGTATGACTCTATGATCAGTTGCAAAGCACCTACGTTTTTCTTTGTTGTATAAGGTAGTGGTTCTGAAAAAGTTAATTTTCACTGGTTCCTCCTATTCTTCAAATATCATAAAGTCTATGGGCACAGACAAGCAGTTCTGCTCTAGCTACCGGTTGGAACAGATTCATCTGCAACAGCTCTCCAAGCTCTTTGTAATTATGCCCAACCAAATGTAGTTGAACTTAACGCTATCTTGTCAAAGAACAGTGATAACTCTATGGACATGCAGCCGCTATCATGATTCACAAGATTGTCTATCTTGTGTCTAGAGCTTAAGGAGGATTGGTGACAGTGAGCTACCTCAAACAAACATGATCTGGTACCATGCACTGACTGAGGTGATAAATACCACACAGTACCACAAGTAATCATCTGGAAAAACACCACATTCATAATCAATCTTTGTCCTGATCTAATTACAAAAATCTGTTGATCTTTACCTTCCTTGAAGGTTTGCATACTTTCTTTTTGTAACTCTTACTTTCTGTCTCATCACATTCCATTGTTCTTTGTATCTTTCCTAACTACTAGAATCCTTGATAGTTCTTGTATTTTTGCATGCTCTTTTAACCTTAATTTCCAAGGCTATTTTTGTCAAACATACCTTGCCCCTTTGTAGCATAAATTAGTTCTGTTAATTTGTTTTGTTTTGAACACGTTTCATTGATCTTCCATTATTTCACTCAAAAAATTATTATTTTTAAACCTATTGAAGTCACCATCTAATACTAGAATTATTACTGCTGTTTAAAACACATTGAACTCAATCATGATTTGATAATGGTTAGATCAATGTTCCCACACCAATTTTGTTAATTAAACCTGGTTCAAAAGTCATTAATAGTCAAATTTGTTTGACATACTCCATATTAAATCTAGGATGTATTGTTGTAGAAAACTATCCTGAACATAATCAAGAAATTCTGTCTTTCTGGCATCAGCTAGTCTGTTTCTCTCAAATCTATAACATGTAAGTTAAAATTCTCCATCACGACCATTCTGTGTTTGCTAAGAGTTTCCAATCTCTCACGTTATATTAACTATTTCAACACCCAGTACAGTCTTAAGTCCAAATCTTTTTCTTAGCTCTCTCCGTAGCGTTTCCACTGCCTGTTTACCTTGTGACATCCTACTTCATCATTGAAGCAAATTCATCTTTAACCACAGAGGTTACTCTTCCCTCTGACAATCTCCCTGCCTTTTGCTGTAGATGTTACAAGCTGGTACATTTCAGTCCAGTTCTGACTATCTTGTGGTTATATATCAGAATAAGACACAATTCATCCGTACAAGTTATTCAATTTGTTCTGAATTATTCATGTATTTAATAGAAAAGTGTTTATTGAGACCATATACCTAATTATATTACATCCAGCAGTTCCACTTTATTCATGGCACATGTTATGTCCCCAAAGAGCTCCAATATATCGTTAAAACACGTGTTGCCTTTCACAAATCAATGTTGACACTGTGGTTTTTTGCTCCCAAGTGCCCTGTTATACTGTCCTTAACCATAGTTTTGAACATCTTCCCCTACAGATGTTAAACAAACTCACTCGGAGTTTCCTGCTTTCTGCCTCCACCTCTTTTGGACTTTGAGCTATGTTTGTTATTTTCCAATACAAAGGAACCTTCCTTGAACTCATTTTACTTTTGGAAAATTAAAATCAACATATCAACTGTCTCATTAGCAGATTCTTTTATGACCCAAGAAAGTCGTCCACCTGTACCCAGGGACTTGTCAGTTTACAGGTCAAATAATTTGCATGTTTCATTTCCCTGGTGATTGTAATTTTCATGACTTCCTGCCTCCTTTCCACTTCCTGATTTATAGCTACTTTACAGGAATTTGATCATATTCAAAACTGCTGTTTGATTCATCCACCATCTTCTTACTTTCCGTGATTAGTTCCTTGCTCACTTTTTAAGAGCCAATGTTCACTTCACTATTAACTCTTTTAAATATCTGTTGAAGTACTTGCTGTTTGCAATTCTAGCTAGCTTTCTCTTGTACTCATATTTATCCCAAATAATTTTCCCACCTTAACTTTTTAGTCATTTTTTGCATTTTTAAAAAAAAATCTGTCCAATCTTCTGACCTGTCACAAACCTTTGTGCAATTCCAAGCTTTTTCTTAAGTTTTGATACAATCTTTCACCCTTGCACTGAATGATGATTATTAGCTGCTACGACTAATACATTACGGGAGCTGTCATGTCACCCTGCTTCTTTGGAATTAGAATAGAAAAAATATATTGAAAGAATTTGGCAATAAAATGCGAAATGTGCCATGTCTGAATCTTTTACACAGTTTAACTACAAATAGGTTTCTGGACAAAAAAAGTTGTTTGGGGTGAGACTTTTCTCATTGCTGATCAAAAGAATTCCAAGCCTCTGACTTGCTCCTGCAACCATAGTATATGTATGACCGGTCTAAGTTCAGTTTCTTTTCAATGGTAACCCCCTCCACCAAGATGTTAATTGTGGGGAAATCAGCAATGGTAATGCCACTGGGCATCAAGGGGGTAATTATTGGATTTTCTTTTGTTAGAGATGGTTTTTGCCCTACACTTAGGCCTGAATGTTACTTTCTACTTATCACCCCAAGTCTGAATGCTGTCTGGGTCTTGTTGCATTTGGACATGGAGTTCTCCTGTATCTGTGGGCCCGCAAATAGTGCTGAACATTTTGCAATCAGAGTATATCCACATTTGACCTTATGAGGAAGGAAGATCATTGATGAATCAACTGAAGATGGTCAGGCCTAGGTCACTCCCCTGAAGAACTCCTGCAGTAATGCCCTAAAACGGAGATCTCCTCCCTACCCCCCCACCTACACTCACCTTTACTGGCTCTATCCCCGCCTCTTTGACTTGTCTGTCTCCTCTCCGCCTATCCTCTCCTCTCCCCTATCCATCTTCTATCCGCCTCCCCCTCTCTCCCTATTTATTTCAAAACCCTCTTCCCCTTCCCCATTTCTGATGAAGGGCCTAGGCCCGAAACGTCAAACTTTCCTGCTCCTATGATGCTGCTTGGCCTGCTGTGTTCATCCAGCCCCACGCCTTGTTATCTCGGATTCTCCAGCATCTGCAGTACCTTTTATCTCTCATATACTGAGATGACTGACTTCCAATAACCAGCAGCGCGGTGGCTCAGTGGTTAACACTGATGACCCACAGCGCCAGGTACCTGGGCTCCATACCACCCTAGGGCAACTGTCTGTGCAGAGTTTGCACATTCTCCCTGTATCTGCGTGGGTTTCTGCTCAGTGCTCCAGTTTCTTCCCACAGTCCAAGGATATGCAAGTTAGGTGCATTGGCCATACTAAATTGCCCATAGTGTCCAGGGATGTGTTGGTTAGGTGGATTAGCCATGGGAAATGCATGGTTACAGGGACAGGGTGGGGATAGGCCTGGGTAGGATGCTCTTTGGTGGGTTGGTGTGGACTCGATGGGCCAAACGGCCTGCTTCCACGTTGTAGAAATTCTATGGTTCCCTAACTATCTTCTTGTGCACACTATATGATTCCAAATAATCACTGACATGAGACAGGTCAGTGAAAAAGCACTTCAAAGCTAATCTTGGATATTGCGATTGAAAATAGTCAGGTAGGCCTGGATGACAAAACAAATCTCCATTTAAGTGCTATTTACTGACTTTCCAATGGTTACCATGTTAAAGCTACTACACAATATGGTCAGTGCATTGAGTACAGGAGTTGGGAGGTCACGATGCAGCTGTATAGGACATTGGTTCAGCCACTTCTGGAGTATTGCATGCAATTCTGGTCTCCCTCCTATGGGAAGGACGTTGTGAAAACAAAGAATGCTGAGAAGATTTACGAGGTTGTTGCCCGGGTGGGAGAGTTTGAGCTATAGGGAGAGGCTGAATAGGCTGAGGCAATTTTCCCTGGAGCATTGCGGCTGAGGAGTGACCTTATAGAGGTTTATAAAATCATGAAGGGCACAGATAGGGTAAACAACCAAGTTCTTTTCCCTGGGATGGGAAAGTCTAAAACTAGAGGGGCATAGGTTTAAGGCGAGAGGGGAAAGATATAAAAGGAACCTAAGGGGCGAATTTTTCATGCAGGTGATTTTGATTTTGACTTTGACTTTGATTTTACTATCACGTGTACCAAAATACAGTGAAAAGCTTTGTTTACAAGCGGTGTAGGCAGATCACAGCAAGCAAAAGATGTACAGATCAAAAAGAATTAGAGGCATACAGGTTACAGATGGTGGTGCATGAATGGAAAGAGCTGCCAGAGGAAGTGGTGGAGTTGGGTACTGTTACAACATTTAAAAGGCGTCTGGATGGGTATGTGAACAGGAAGGGTTTAAAAGGATATGGGACAAATACAGGCAAATGGGATTAGATTTATATAGGATAGCTGGTTGTCACCGTCAAGTTGGACCGAAGGGTGTGTTTCCATGCTGTACATGTCTATGACTTTAATTGTGAGGGGAAAAAAATTCAAGACTTCTTTTTAATTCTTTCATTGGCTAGGGGAGCTATTGTCCATCTCTAATTGCCCTTGAGAAGATCTTCGTGAGCTTGAATCACTGCAGTTTGCGTGGGGTAGATGTTAGGGAGTTAATTAGTTAGGGAGTTCCAGAATTGTGACCGTACAAAATGAATGGAAGGATGATATTGCTCTAAGTCAGGATAATAAGTAGCTTGAAGGCAACTTACAGTTGGTGATGTCCCCATGCATGCGCTGCCCTTACCGAGAAAGACAGCAAGAACTGCAGATGCTGGAATCAGGGTCAATACAGTGTGGACCAGGAGGAACACAACAGGTCAGGCAGCATCAGAGGAGCAAGAAAGTCAATGTTCTGGGTTTACACGCTTCATCAGTCCTGAGGACACAAGCCCAGTCTAGCAGCTAAGGACTTCAGGTCTTGATCAGTTCAATCAGTAACAAATGTTACCAAAGCACTCTTGGCGACAGATGTGGAAGATCCCACTCAGGGTACACTCTGTGTTCTTACCAACCTCAGTGCTTCCTCAAAAGCTAGTGTCGAACATTGAGGAATACAGATTCATGAGCTGAAGAGGGGTGTTTGTGTGTGTGTCTTGATGAGGTAGGGGTGGTGTAGCAAAAAAAGAGAGATTAATCAACAGGAGGTTTCCTTGCTTTTGTTCAATCTCATGTCATGAACCATCCTGGGGTCCACCGTCAATATTGAAGATTCCCAGGGCTACTCCCTTCCAACCTCATGTGGGGTCTGTCCTGCTGGTGGGACAGCAATGGTGCTGTCTGCAACATAGCCATACTCACAGAAATATGCCTTACCAACAATGTCAGACTATAGCTTGACTGGTCTGTGGGGTAATCATGTAAATAAAGAAGAGGGAAGATTGTTATTTGCACCTTTAAACATGGTTTGCAATGGGTCACGAAAATAGTATTACAAGTAGATCTGTACATGGAGTATTAATTTGATATAAATACTGCTTCATCATAAAGTGCTTCATTAAAGTGCACTGCACTGCAGTGATAATGAGCTATAACAGATCCAGAGTATAAATCAGGACTCAAACCACATGTAACACTGAGGGATCTACCAGCAATATAACACTTTCACTACCACGTAGAAACATTTCAAAAAGCTTTGCACACAATGAATTCCTTCTGAAAATCGTCACGTAGAAATGTATATTCCTGCAAATAGCACTGGTTTGTCTGTCAAGTAGCACATGCCAAAACAACTCACTTTAGGACAATACCTTCTTATGTCAAAAGATTGTCATTAGTACCATTCTCGTTGCAAGGAAAAAAAGAAATCCTTCAGTGAGCTACCTTCCTCCTACACACAATATTCTGACACATTACTGCAAAACCAGAGGTTGCTGTCTTTTCCACCCATTACCATCTTTTAGCAAAGAAATTGCAGCTGATAAAGCATTTTAAAAATGTTTACGTCTAACAATCTATCTCTGCTCATTAAAGATCTCCTGGAAGTTCACCAACTTTTATTTAACCTTACATATAATACAGAAAAAAAGTCTAACCAGGAATGTTGTTTGCTGAATTAGATATGAAGAGGCCACAGTAACTTTCATTTATACAGACTGGTATTACCGGTTTTCAGGCTGCTAGCCAATGGAACCACTCCTCTCCACTACCTGCCAACAACGTTGAGCAATCTGAACTTCGATACTCGAATGCCAGCTTTTGCCTAAACAAGCACAGAATTAATTTAAAAAAAGACAGGAAGAAAATCAATTCAAAGAAAACATATAAAGAAAAAGAAATGATTAGGAAAGTGAGTGAAGTGTTCTATATTGAAAGAATATTCTATAAGGAATGTCTGGAAGGGTGAATGAACATAAACTGCTTCTATGTTATGTTGATGTGACGTGATATTCGTGTGACATTCACACTGGTGCTGCTGGTTTTCTGGTTGGACTTGGCAGGTCCGAGCTATTTTACATTTGGTTTTTAGACAGTCAAATATTACTGCGCCATCTCAGAACACACAGGTCTCAAGAGAGTGGAGAAACAACGACAGAGTACTTCCATCTCTGAGATCTGGGATATAATCAAACTGTTGACTGCAGGGGATTTAACTGACTGACCATTGGAGTTGGTGTGAGCAGTGATTCAGTGTTAAAATGCAAATCATTCCGTTGTCTACTGTTTACAGAGTTGAGCTGGAACAATTTCTCATGCTCCTAACACTGCCCCTCAAAATAAATCAGGAGAACACGTATACTTTGCCAACTAGTTAATAAGTTCATTGCCTGCTCAAGAGCCAGAGTGGAAAACAAAACACAAATTTGTTCATTTCCTTGAATCACATTGCATACATTTTCACACATTTCAACAACAGCTCCTTGAATTTATACAGCACTGTCAACGTAGAAAATTGGCGTAAGGAACTTTAGAGAAATGCAGCAAGCAAGATTTTTTTTTAAAAAAACTGGCACGCACAGCGAATTGGCAGACACTTACTTTTCTACAAAAAACTCTTCGGAAAAAGGATGGCTGCACAGTACTTTGCAGGTTGGAGAATCGCACCCAGACCAGGAAGTAAAGGGATTTCAGGGTGGGTGGTACCAATTGCATGCCTAAATAAACAGGTTTCTCAGGAGCCTTCTGAGAATGGCAGAGAAGAATCGCAAATTAAAATTGGTTTGGAGGAGACTTCCAGAGACCAGAAACACAGCAATTAAAAGATCAGGCTCCGACAAAGCAATGGTGGAGGCAGATGGCAAGCTGTGTAATCCAAAGAACGATGGCTGCAAAATATTATCCAAATAGGGTAGGATGAGGCCATGGAGGGGACCTAGAAACAAGGAGGCACACAGAATCACAGTAGGTGTTGAGCATGCAGGGTTTTTCACTGAATAGATCTTGAACTACAGTTTTAGATAAGTTGAATTTGGGAAGCACAGTTCATTTCAGCAGTTGGTCAATGTCTACATTTTTCAAAATCTTAATCTAAAGTCTACAAAATATTCTCATTGCCTCTTCCGAGTTCTGTTTTTCATACACAGTTAAACCATTCATGCAAACATGGCTGCTATCAGCAAATTCCTTCAGCGGGTACTTTCAGGAGTTGAAGGTAAATGGCTGGTAAAGTAATATACAGTAAGCCTTGTGGCATACCCTCCAGACTAACCAGCCTTTAGGAACCTGATAAGACTCCACTCCAGAGATAAAAGGTACTGCAGATGCTGGAGAATCCGAGATAACAAGCATGGGGCTGGATGAACACAGCAGATCAAGCAACATCATAGGAGCTTACCCCCTATGATGTTGCTTGACCTGCTGTGTTCATCCAGCCCAAGACTCCACACCAGCTTCACACAGACTTTCTGGGCATTCAAAGTGCCAGAGGTGGGACTAGCAGGAATACCAACAGGTGACAGTTTCAAAAGCCTTAGTGGTCCTCTGGGAAGATACCAAGGAATCAGCCGAAATTGTCTGGGTCCTTGTTTATTAGTATCGTCTC
The DNA here is from genome assembly GCA_024137785.1 of Ginglymostoma cirratum. Classification (NCBI taxonomy): domain Eukaryota; kingdom Metazoa; phylum Chordata; class Chondrichthyes; order Orectolobiformes; family Ginglymostomatidae; genus Ginglymostoma; species Ginglymostoma cirratum. Next base: position 2,309,857 of record JAHRHZ010000147.1, on the reverse strand, counting down.
CTTCCAATAAATTAGGGCCTTGTCATTATTCATTTACACTACCTACAATCATTTGCAGGCCTAATTTACGAACTGAACTTTTCATAGTGAGCACCAGTTGGTGTGTCTATAAGGGTAAACAGGCAATACAACATCACTTCATATGCATTCTGACTATTGCTGAATAAATCCTTACAGTCAATACACAAACAAAACTCCATTGATACACTGCCAGGAAATTAGCCATTAAAAGCCAGAATTCAAGCTGTGACAACTTAGTTACTCTTTGGATACAAGTGTATAGCTTAGAGCTCACTACCTCACTGAGACAACTATGTGGCAATTCCCCTAGGAAGGGAGAAACTGCAACGGTATTGGGTGGAGAGGTTTTAGAATGTTATATTTAAATTTGAATGCTTATTAGTTCCAATAAGGAAACATAGCCAATCATAATAATTGGAACATGTGATAACCCAAAGCTATTTTGTAAAGTAATTTTTCAGGAACTTCATAGTTTTTCCAATAGTCTCATTAAATAGCTCATTCTAAAAGATGCTCTCTGAAGATCATCACATGGAGATTGTGCAAATGACTTGTACACAAGTGCACATTACATGTACATCCCCACTCAGATAGGCAGAGACTGTAATCAACCATTTCCTGTCACATATAAAAATTGGTCAGACACAGGACAATGAACCTTGACATCCATATCAAAATACAGTATCTTACTGCACCCAGGTGTGAAATTTCCATTTTTCAGTGACTCTTCTAATCTCAGTGAACACAACTGCCAATTCATTATGAGCAGTTTAAAGTTGCAGGCTTGCACATGAAAAAAGTTCAGAAAGATGACCCAATTAATTTCATTCAAGACCTTGGAATTTAGAAGAATTGTAGCGTGATCAACTTGAAGCATATAAAATCCTGAAGGGGTTTGACTATAAAGATGCTGGAAGGAAAACAAAATGCTTGACAAATTTAACAGATCTGGTAGCATACGTGGAGAAAGAAAGAGAGTAAACATCACGTCCAGTATGACTTCTTCTTGCTCCACAGATGCTGCCTGACCTGAATTTCTGCAGCACTTTCTGCTTTATTTCAGATCTCCACAACCCACAGTAAATACTGGCAGGATGTTTCCCTTGCCTGACAAATCTGGAACAAGGCTCACAGTCTTAGACCAAGGGTTTAGCACTTGGGAATGAAATGAGGAGAAATTCAAATAGATGAATGAATATGTGGAATTCCCGACAACAAAGTTATGAATGCTTTGTCAATAAGTATTTTCAAGACAGATATTGATAAACATTGGTTACTAAGGGAATTAAAGGGCACACAGATAGTGTACTGTGATGTAAAAGATCTTTTGTTGAACAGTGATTGCAGGATCGACAGTTTGAATGGCCTATTTCTGCTCCAGTTCTTTTTTTTTGCAGCAAAAGGAAAGCTTCACTTCAGTCTAGATTGCATTAGAATCTAAACTGCACGAATAAAACAACATGAAAAAACATTGGTGATGGCGTGAGCTATCAATCATCTTAAACTCAGTCTTACTAATAAATCAGATGTAAAACAACATGCTACTCTATTCCGGTCTGGATCCCTACATAGTTTAAAACAATGGTGATCTCAGAAACCACCATCTGTTCAGGAGATACTTCCAGAGTCAGGAGCAACTTCAGACAAACGTCATGAAATACTCTCATACAGTCAACACCTAGGAATCAATTCACAGTTGCTCAGATACTGAAGAAGTCCAAGGCAACATTCAGGTTTGAATTGATGAGTAGCATGTAACACATGCCACACAGTGTCAATGACCATCCCTCCAACAAGAGGGAATCAAACCATCACCCCTTGAAGTTCAATGATGGTAGTACCATTTCTGAATCCCTCTCTATCAAAACCTGGGTGTTATCATTCACCATATAAACACTGTGGCTACAGCAGCAGGTTACAGCCTGGCAATCGTGCAGTGAGTAACTCACCTCCCGACTCCCAAAGCCTGTCCACAAATTTCAAGGCACAAGTCTGGACAGCAATGGAATCATCCCCACATGTCCCAGTGAGTGCAGTTCCAGCAACAGTCAAGAAGCCAAACATAGTCCAGGTCCTTTGATTGCACCTTTCAAACCCATTAACTCTACTGCTTAGAAGGACAAGGACAGGAGATGCATGGGAAAAATCACCACCTACAAATTCCCCTTCAAACTGCACTCCACCCTAATGTGGTACTATATCAGCATTCCTTCATTGTCATTGGGTAAAAGTCCTGGAACGCCCTTCGAGAAAACATTGTGGTGTGCTTACATCCCAATTCAAGGGGCAGCTCAGTACCATGTTCTTAGGGGGGATATTAGGGTTGGCCTAGCTAGCGACAGGGACACACATAATAGGCTTTTTGCAGGGAGATAATCCAAGAGATGGAGCCCTGACCTCCAGGGCCAATTAGCAAACCTGTTTAAAAATCCAGCACTGTATGTTGTGTATTTCCTCATGACAGCTTAATGTGGACATTTGGCTCTCCTGAATGAATTGCATGCCTGCAAGCAATGTGGCATCTTCTCCCCCGTTCCTGGATGAAGAACACTGAGCATTTCCACTTGACATATGCAGATTAGAAAACGCAGAACGGAGTGAGAAAAACACAACACCTGCAGATCATAAGAAACACGGCATTGTACCAGCTGCTCTCTGCTTTCCAAATGTCATCGAATGTTTTTGCTCCATACGTTACAGAATTGGGATTTTAAAAAAAACACTTATGGAAGACTATCTTTGGCTGGGACCTTTCCACAATTGCCATGAGAATCATCCTCATTCCAATCCCCTTTTGAAAAGCTGATGATTTATTATGTCTTGGCATTAAAGTTGCAAAGACATCCTTTCTCTGGGTGGGGTTTGGTGGAAAAGAGAAATAAGCAGACACCACCAATCATTCAAAACCTCAACAAAAAAGGTATTTCAACACTTGACTGGATTCCAACTCAAGTTGGGCATATTCCCAACTGTTTAACCAACAGATCATGCAGCTATTTTTCCCTGACCTCTGACATTTTTGAAACAAAAAAAAAACTCCTCAAACAAATTCAACATTACACTATTGCTTTCAATGTGCCCTATGACTTTTTACCCAGTTACTTACAACAGAATCCTGAAGATTAATCTTTTAATCAGAATCATAACTGATGCTCAAATACACTCCTACTCACTGCACTTCCTTCTCATCTGTCAATCAGATCCTAAAAAGATAGTCCAAATGCCAAGAGGCAGATTTCTAATACAGACGTCAACATTTTGCCCACCTCCTTTTCTGTCAATTAATGAATTTTCTTTGGAAAGTTAGGAAACCTCAAACCAGAGGCTCTAAGCACAGCCCTTCTCAGTCTCCCTGTGCAGTCTTAAAATTGACAAACCTGGCCTGATATGGCTAGACTGGAGTTCCATCTCATTCAGTCCGCTGGGAAGACAAAAACTGAATGCAGACACAGATGGTCTGTGTTGTGGTAGCACCATGACAGATTTAACTTGTTTCTCTCCTTCATTACTCCACTGCCCCTAGTAACCAAAAATGGTAGGGGAGAGGAAAGATATTGAAGTGCTTCAATTTCAAAAATTCATTACCTCATAGGTCAACGCTGCTGGATCCAGCAGATTACATTCATGAATTAGCTTTCACTTGGAATTCTTAAATATCCTGGGCTTGTGTACTGATGATAGAAATTTTAAAAAAACTACTGCCAACTTTGTTGCATTTGGAGCTGCACATTTATGACAACATCCCATCTGTCAGGATCAAAGATGACTTACTCCACTCTCGCTTGATAGACTTAAATCGGCCATGTCTGAATCTAAAGCACAAATTACTCTGCCACATGAAGGCCACTCTTGCCAATGCCTCAAGTTTGCCTCTGTATGCTGCAGATGGAGGTCTCTCAAGGCGCAAATAAACCTCCCTATTCGGGTTGGTCACAAACCTTAGTTCCAGATGATACAGTGGGTAGGTTTGGCCTCTTCAGGGATACGTTGAGGATGTCCCTAAAGCAATATTTCCTGTTGTCCTCCAGGCAGTCTCCAATGCGATCTAGTTCTGAGTAGAACATGTTCTTTGGAATGTGATGTCAGTCATCTGAGCAACATATTCTAGCCAGCAGAGCTGGTTTTAAATACTTCTCTATCTGACTGGTCTCCATTCTTAAATATTGTAACAATCATACAGGACTCTTCGCAGATGAGGGTAATGAGGTTGTGCAGCTCTACCAGCAGTGCACCTCCACTATGTTTTAAAACTGCAGCAGGGATCCCATCTCCTTCAGAAGCCTTGTTATTTTTTGGCTATTGAATGGTTTTTTCAAATTCGTTGCAGATCAAGATAGTGCCAAGACTGAGCCAGATGGAACATTAAGGAATGGGGTTGGGTCTTAGCTGAAGAATGGAAAATGCTCTCACCAGTGAACATCAACGGCTTCCCTGTCTTTGATGAGCTCCGCTTCATGCTTGACACTCAAAGCAATGGGCCCTTTGGTTTGTCAAGACAAATTTTTCAGCACTGTTGAGACATGTCCACGTTTTATTCTTAAAATGTCAAAGCGTTGATCTTCTTTCAGCCTCTTGCAAGACTGCTGAATTTTCTCTTAAGGGGCAGCGAAGATCCAGTCAGGGCAAGCTTGTTGCTTATTATCAGTTAAACCTGAGATACCTTGGATGTTTTCATCAAACCAATCAAGATGTTTCCTGATAAAGCAACCAAGGAGCTCTTAACAGATGCTTTTTACTGAGACTTTAGGTACAACTGGACCGGTGTAACATTGTAGCTCCTAGTGGCTGAAGGTTGACAAGTTGGCAGTGAGGCACTTACTGAGAATGTGGTCTTGGTGGGATTTTGGAGACCTTCAATGTTGTTTTGCTTCTGTTGCCTCTGCCAATTAGGGGAATCAGGAATAATAAACAACATTCCTTTTAAAAAAAAAAATGCTTTCACTTCACTAGTCAATTTTCTTATGTTAATTACAGTCATTTTTTTTCTTTGCTGAGCACAGGAGGAAAGCCATTTGCCCTGCCAGGGCTCACTTACTGCCATCTGGGCTGGAAGCTTCAACAACAAGCCATCTCAGCCTAGCTGGTTGCGTGCCATATGGAAAGAGTCAGGATCTCCGTAACAAAAGCACCAAAAGGAGCGTTGCAGCAGGAATCCCACCCACCCATGTATTCTGAACAGCAGAACTTGCCATGCTGTAGGCAGTGGCTTCACTTCATTTTTTTTCTTCAGCAACTGTACAAGGTGGTATGACAGCAGGAGAAAGGTGGAATACAAAAAACACCCATTTGACTAATTTTTCTTCTTTCTCTACCTTAATTTCTTGGTAGAATATTCCAAAATATTACTACATACCTACCCATTTATTTCAGGCTGGTAGAAGGGTCAGGTTGGACCTTAACCATTGAAACAATAAATTTCCTTCTCTTAAGTGTATTCATCCCTTGAGCAACACTGCAGAGATTGTCAATTCTTATCCGTTTTCTTAGACATGAACTTATAGAATTCTAAAGAGTAGTACCTTGTATAAGTTGGTACTTCTAAAAGGAGTTAATGCTCATGTTACGTTGGCTCCAACCATTCTACTGGTGTCACATCAGTCTGTGGGTGTAGTGGAGGAGTTCTACTGACTTTTGGAGGGAGCAGATGTAGTTGTACCAGTTCCCCAGGCTCCTGGTAATTATGTCTGACCAAACGTAATTATTTATTGATATCATGCAACAAACCACTTTGTTATCTAAGAAAAGCATCTTTCCTGTAGGTACTCTTCATTTGTACACTCTATCATTAATCACTAGATAGCCCCAAGACAAAGCAAGATTGGTGGCAAAAAATCTCAAACAACTCCTCCCCAGGACATACTGGTAGAAGTGATGAATACCATTTAAAAAAGGTACTGGGAATGGTCTTCTGGGAAAATAAATGGTTGTAGCAATGTGGATCTGAATCCTGCCACAGGCAGAAATTCAGAAAGAGATCACTCAAAATAGCATTACAGCTTTATGGCAACAAAGACAGTCTATCAGTCAGCAAATAAAAGTTGAATATCAACTGAATGAGAAAGTAGCAGCTACGGAAGGAAACAAAAAGACAAGTTCAGCTCTCCAAAGGAAAAAGTTCATTCAGAAGCTGCTTAGAACTTCTGGGGCAAGAGTGTGGGATTGGAAGTGAGACTGGAAAGCCAGTCACACTTAGAAAACAGAGGTGATTCTGTGAAGGTGGTTCTGGAAGGAGATGATGGTTCCAAGAGATGAAGTTAAAGTTTGAGATCCCAAAGGGAAGAAGGAATAAAAGGAAAACTATGCAAAGACCAGAAAGAGAAGGCGATCAATTTACGTTTAGAATAAAAGAGAGCGTTCTCACCTATCCACACAAATTGTTGCCAACATTAGGCTTCATGAGATTCTGCTGCAACAAACTGTGAAAAGGCCAGAAAATACGTTTAGTCTGGAGCTGCAAAATCAGGAAGGCCTCTACATCTATTTAAGCCGAAAATGAGCAAATCTAAGCAAAAATCTTGTTAGAGAGTCTAGCTGAAAAAGAAAAGCCGGGAAGATTAAGAAACTTAATAGGACTAGGACTCGAAACCTTAGAAAAAGCGAGCAGTGACTAAATCATTAAAATGGCAGGAAAATACAGCACACAGTATAGAAACACAGTAGTACATAGAACATAGAACAATACAGCACAGAACAGGCCCTTCAGACCTCGATGTTGCGCCAACCTGTGAACTAATCTAAGCCCATCCCCCTACACTATCCCATCATCATCCATATGCTTATCCAAGGACTGTTTAAATGCCCCTAATGTGGCTGAGTTAACTACATTGGCAGGCAGGGCATTCCACGTCCTTACCACTCTCTCAGTAAAGAACCTGCCTCTGACATCTGTCTTAAATCTATCACCCCTCAATTTGCAGCTATGCCCCCTCGTACAAGCCAACGTCACCATCCTAGGAAAAAGACTCTCACTGTCCACCCTATCTAATCCTCTGATCATTTTGTAGGTCTCTCTTAATCCCCTCTTAGCCTTCTTCTCTCCAATGAGAACAGACCCAAGTCCCTCAGCCTTTCCTCATAAGACCTTCGCTCCAGACCAGGCAACGTCCTGGTAAACCTCCTCTGCACCTTTTCCAATGCTTCCACATCCTTCCTGTAATGGGGCGACCGGAACTGTACACAATACTCCAAGTGAGGCCGCACTAGCGTTTTGTACAGTTGCAGCATGACATCACGGCTCCGGAACGCAATCCCTCTACCAATGAAACCTAACACACCGTACGCCTTCTTAACAGCACTATCAACCTGGGTGGCAACTTTCAGGGGTCTGTGTACCTGGACACCAAGATCCCTCTGTACCACCACACGACCAAGAATCTTTCCATTGACCCAGTATTCTGCCTTCCTATTATTCTTCCCAAAGTGAATCACCTCACATTTATCTGCAGTGAACTCCATTTGCCACCTTTCAGCCCAATTCTGCAGTTTATCCAAGTCTCCCTGCAACCTGCAACATTCTTCCACACTGTCCACCACTCCACCGACTTTAGTCTCATCTGCAAACTTACTAACCCATCCACCTATGCCTGCGTCCAAGTCATTTATAAAAATGACAATCCAAAACAGATCCTTGTGGCACACCACTAGTAACTGGACTCCAGGCTGAATATTTTCCATCAACTACCACTCATTGCCTTCTTTCAGAAAGCCAGTTTCTAATCCAAACTGCTAAATCTCCCTCAATCCCATGCCTCCGCATTTTCTCCAACAGCCTACCACGTGGAACCTTATCAAAGGCTTTACTGAAGTCCATGTACACCACGTCAACTGCCCTACCCTCATCCAAGTGCTTGGTCACCTTCTCAAAAAACTCAATGAGGTTTGTGAGACACGACCTGCCCTTGACGAATCCATGTTGACTATCTCCAATCAAATTGTTGCTTGCTAGATGATTATAAATCCTATCTCTTATAATCCTTTCCAAAACTTTTCCTACAACAGACGTAAGGCTCACTGTTCTATAACTAGCTGGGTCATCTCTACTGCCCTTCTTGAACAAGGCACAACATTTGCAATCCCCCAGTCCTCTGGTACTAAACCTATAGACAATGACGACTCAAAGATCAAGGCCCAGGGGATTTATCTACCTTCACACCTTCTAGAATTGATAACATCTCCCCCTTACTAACCACAATCCTTTCAAGTCTAATAGCCTGTATCTCAGTCTTCTCATCTACAATATTCTCCTTTTCCCGAGTGAAAACAGATGAGAAATATTCATTTAGCACCTCTCCGACCTCCACAGGATCCACACACAACTTCCCATTTCTGTCTTTGACTGGTACAAAGGAACAGATTTAAAGAGCCTGAAAGCAGTAAATTACTAGAATACAATTCCAAGCTCTATTGAAGAATTCAATACAGTATTGCAGAAATACAGAGTTAAAAAACTGGAAATAAATACTGTGGTACGGGTCTAACAAGCTCTACAATCATTGAATTTAAAACAGTATTGGTGAATGCAAAAATACACGTTTAAAGAACGACACATTTAAAACGTATCCCCATTGGCATTTCTTTGGGAACGAGTTACTCCAGACAATCCAAAAGAGACAGAACTTACATCAGTGGGCATCCTGTTGATTTTGTGTTTGATACTGGAAGTAGTGTTGCTGTTCTATCAGATCAGTTACCATGGCTGAAGTAGAAAGTTACAAGCAGAAGTAATACTACACAGTAACTGGCAAAAGCATAGGAATGTAACAATTTACACTACAACTTAATAGACAGGGGAAAATTGACAGTGTGTATGCTGTTCCCAATCAACCAACTTCATTTCTGAGCCTGCACACGAACTCAGAAGAGGTGGCGGAAATCTTCGAGAACAATGGGTCGAGAAACAAAAAGCTGTCAAAATTCTCATCCATTTTTGACCAAAATATCAACAGGCAACCAGCAGAAGACTTCATTGACTTCCCAGACTCATGGTGAACCCAAAAGAATGAATCAAATGAAACCACTTCTGTTGACGTAAAAGAGCTGTTTAACATTGTCAACATAAAAGGAAGTCAAGGACTCCCCAGGTCTGATGGAATATTCAATCTTCTCTCCGGAAACCGTTAATTCAGTGACAGGGATACTGCTAAGAAAACAGAAATCACTTAGTAACTCAACCGACAGTCTGAAAAAAAAAATTACTTCACCAGTGAAACAGCCATAAAGGATAACTGAAAATGTTCAGTCTGAATTAAAACCTGAGGGAGAGAAGCTGCATGATTCCATGGGAGCCAAATCTGTGTCCATAAAAATCAAGGTGCAGTCAAGAACACAAAACTGATTGGTCTAAACATTAATGATACTGCAAAAAGGAACACTTCTTCTAGGTCTGAAAGAAAGTGCACTCTGTGAAAAGTGTGAAACATCCAGACCCACCAGCATTTGTAAAGGCAGAGACCTGAGGGAGATGGCGTAGTGGTAAATGTAACATACACTTGTGTGTGATTGTATATAAGGGTTAAATTTGAGGGGAGGAGGGAGCAAAGAGGTTGGGCGGGGAGGGGGAATGGTGTATAATACAATGGGTTGGAAGGCATTAATGCTACATTAGCTTCACCCATTCTACCGATAATCACAGACAGTATGTGGGTGGAGACAACAACTTCTAACATCATGTTTGGAGGGGCAGATGTATATGCAACAGCTTCCTGAAGTGCTAATAATTATGCTTGATCAAATATCATTGTACCTCTTGCCATCAGGCAATAAAACTTCTTGTTATCGAAGAATGTGTGAAGTGTTCATGATTTTTAAAGCCTCGATCAAATCCCCTTGATTTTGTTTTATATATAGAGTAGAAAGAGACCCAATACACACACTCTTCCCCCCAACTTCCACACCCCCCTCAGTAATTAAGGTCTATGACAGTAAGTCATTCCAATGACCCTTTCCTGAACATGTGTCAGTCCCTCAATAACTGCCAGCAAACATCGAGAACATCAAAATCAATGGGGGGAAATTAACTTCATTTGTTAAGTTGATCTTTATTCATTATTAATTTAATTAGGAAAATTTTCAAGATAAGCCAGGTTCCAAACTATACATGTGGAAAATCATAAAAGGGACACACAGTTGAAAGATACAGTACTTGTGGTTACGTTTCTGAAAATTGTGACTTTAAGACAAACATAGTTTCCCACAGAAATCAATGTAAAACTGGAGTTGGATTCCTTTGGACATTTCTTGCTCTGATAAAACAAAGTACAGTTTGAAATACTGTACATCTGCAGTACTATGCATCTCTAGTTGAATGAACTTGCAAAATAAATCATTAGATATAAAAAGAAACACTGTACAGTCTGGTATTTCTGCACTCTTCAGCAGAGCATATTTAATCATACACGAAATGGTATACAATTCTAAATCTGACATTCATAAACAAAATAACATTGAAAATAACATTAAATTCAGAAATACAAAATAAATGTAAACATATGACAAAACTACACTCGCCTGATAACGTTTAATAGGCCACACTCCATCTAGTGGCAGAAGCTAGTCAGTGCAGGCAGACTACCTGCACAGACCAGCATGCTTTTTTGTTAGGTGGAGTCCAGGAGTTTAGTGCGAGTTCAGAACAGGAGCCTGAAATTTCAAAGGGTAACTAACAATAGAGTGCAGGAACAAGAACTGGGGAGGCGGAAGAGATGAAGAGGGATTGAGTGGGCAGGGGCAAGAAGTGAAGGAATGCCAGGAAAATCTGAGGACTGAGTGCAACAGCAGAAGCATGGGGAAGATCTGGAGAGAAGGTAGGCCACAAAGTAGGAGGTAGAACACTAAACAAGTATACTACCACTATGTTGTCAATTTAAAGCAAAACAACTTGAACTGAGTCTTAAAAAGGAGACTTTAAAGTATCAGCTTTTATATAGAACATGTAGATTCAAGAGTTGCCACTAGCATATTTGAGTGAATGAGCTGTTATTCTTGGTCACAATTTACCGTAATACATCACCTGAAATGGCCATTAGAATAGTTTTGGGTTTATTTGTGGACTGTTTGCTAATCTCAGAACAGATCAGAAACAAAAAAATAACAATCTACACTTCTGGGAATGCTCTCTTCCATTAATACTTCACTTGCAAGCACCCTTGTGGATATAGGCAAATACAATGTAAATATGTACATTAGGCTGTTAGTAATATAATGTTAGTTTAGGTCAGTCTTACACAACTCACATTTTAATTATTTGCACTACTTGATCTAAGTAGTTTAAATAAATATACATACAATTTAGTTTAATGCATTCCATATTGTTACCAAACAGTTTGTCCATTTACAACGCAAGAGATAATGAGAATAATAATTGGTTTCCTTGGTTTGTTTCTTTTTGCCAATGATGAAGCAATGAATAATGCTTGCAATTTCTTCTGAACAACATGACTGTGTTCACTGAAGCAAAGTCTCAGAAAGGGGCAGTTAAAGCACCAGCACTAATTAAACCTGACATTCAAACTCAGGAAGCCTAGTGTGCAGTCCTGTGTTGTTGCTTTGCTAATTGGAAATTAATACTAACTGTCACGTTTTCGGATTTTGAGATTTCTTTCCCCACATAAAGGATTTGGGAAAAACAATTCATTTTAAGTATCGTGTTTTAAAGCAAAGTTTATTCAAAAGCTTTTCTTAATAATAAGGTATCAAGGCAACAAGTTGTTGACATGTAAATAAGCAGTGAGTCAGAGTGTCAGAGATATAAGCATGGAAACAGACCCTTTGGTCCAACTAATCCACACTGACCAGATATGCTAAATAAATCTAGTCCTATTTACCAGCATTTGGCCCATATCCCTCTGAACCCTTCCTATCCATATACCCATCCAGTTGTATTTTAAATGTTGTAACTGTACCAGCCTCCACCGCTTCCTCTGGCAGCTCATTCCATACACACACCACCCTCTGCATGAAGAAGTTGCTCCTCAGGTCCCTTTTAAATCTTGCCCCTCTCACCTTAAACCTGTGCCCTCTAGTTTTGGACTCTCCCAACCCTGGGAAAAGACCTTTCGCTACTTACCCTATCTATGCCCCTCAATTTTATAAACTTCTGAGGTCACTCCTCAGCCTCCGATGCTCCAGGGAAAACAGCCGCAGCATATTGAGCCTCTCCCTATAGCTCAAACCCTCTAACCCTGACAACATCCTTGCAAATCTTTTCTGAACCCTTTCAAGTTTCAGAACATCCTTCCCATAGCAGGGAGACCAGAATTGAATGCAGTATTCCAACTGTGGCCTAGCCAACGCCCTGTACAGCCGCAACATGATCTCCCAACTCCTATACTCAATGCACTAACCAATAAGGCAAGCATATTAAATGCCTTCTTCACTACCCTGTCTTCCAGCGACTCCACTTTCAAGGAACTATGAACCTGTACTCCAAGGTCTCTTTGTTCAGCAACACTCCCCAGGACATTACCATTAAGTGTACAAGTCCTGCCCTGAGTTGCCCTTCCAAAATGCAGCACCTCACATTTATCTAAATTAAACACCATCTGCCACTCCTCAGCCCATTGGCCCATCTGATCAAGATCCCATTGTACTCTGAGGTAACCTTCTTGGCCATCCACTACACTGCCAATTTTGGTGTCATCTACAAACTTACTAACCATACTTCCTGTATTCACATCCAAATCATTTATATAAATGACGAAAATCAGTGGACCCAGCACTGATCCTTGTGGTAACACCTCTGGTAACAGGCCTCTAGTCTGAAAAGCAACCCTCCACCACCACCCTGTCTTCTACTTTTGAGCCAGTTCTGTATCCAAATAGATAAACAGGAGGCTGGAAGAACACAGCAAGCCAGGCAGCATCTGGAGGAAAGGAGCTGTCAATGTTTCCAGTATTACCCTTCTTCAGATGCTGCCTGCCTTGCTGTGTTCTTCCAGCCTCCTGTTTGTCTACCTTGCATTCCAGCATATGCAGATTATTTTGTCTGTATCCAAGTAGTTAATTCTCCCGCTACTCCGTGTCTAACTAGTCCACCATGAGGAACCTTGTCAAATGCCTTACTGAAGTACATACAGATCACATTCACTGCTGGGGCCTCAGCAATCCTCTTCATTGCTTCTACAAAAAACCTCAATCAAGTTCATGAGACACGATTTCCCACACAAAGCATTTTAGTATAATCAGATTTTAAGAAGTTCAATGACTGTGAGATATTGTTGTTCCAATGTGCTTATCTCACTGCCATATTGACTATCTCTAATCAGTCCTTGCCTTTCCAAATACATGTAAATCCTGTCTCTCAGGATTCCCTCCAACAACTTGCCCACCACCAATGTCACGTTCATCGGTCTATAGTTCCCTGGCTTTTCCTTACCACCAGTTTTTAAATAGTGGCACCATGACAGCCAACCTCCAGTCTTCCAGCACTTCACCTGTGGCTATCGCTAATACAAATATCTCAGCAAAGGGCTCTAGCTTCCCAGAGTTCTAGGGTACACCTGATCAGGTCCCAGGGATTTATCCACGTTTATGCATTAAGACGTCCAGCACCTCCTCCTCCGTAATATGGATATTTTTCAAGAGGTCTTTATTTATTTCCCCACATCCTCTATCTTCCATATCCTTCTCCACACTCAACACTGATGCAAAATACTTATTTAGTATCTCCCCTATCTCCTGCAGTTCCACACAGACAATCTTGCTGATCTTTAAGGGGCCCTAATCTCTCCCTAGTTACCTTTTTGTCCTTAATGTATTTGTAGAATCCCTTTGGATTCTTCTTAACCCTATTTGCCCAAGCTACCTCATGTCCTCTTTTTGCCCTCCTGATTTCCCTCTTAAGTATATTCCTACCGCCTTTACACTCTTCTAGGGATTCACTGGATTTCTGCTACCTATACCTACTGGCTTCCTTCTTGACCAAAACCTCAATATCTCTAGTCATCCAGCATTCCCTACACCTACCAGCCTTGCCCTACACCCTAACAGGAACATACTGAATCTGGACTCTTGTTTTTTGAAGGCTTCCCATTTTCCAGCCATCTCTTTACCTACGAACACCTGCCCCCAACCAACTTTTGAAAGTTCTTGCCTAATACTGTCAAAATTGGCCTTCCTCCAATTTAGAACTTAAACTATTAGATCCAGTGTATCCTTTTCCATCAATGTTTTAAAAATAATAGAATTATGGTCACTGGCCCCAAAGTGCTCCCCCATTGACACCTCAGTCACCTGCCCTGCCTTATTTCCCAAGAGTACGTCACGTTTTCCACCTTCTCTAGTAAGTATATCCATAGACTGCATCAGAAAATTTCCTTGTTCACACTTAACAAATTCCTCTCCATCCAAGCCCTTAACACTATGGCAGTTCCACTCTACATTTGCAAAGTTAAAGTCCCCTCCACAACCACCTATTATTCTCACAGGTAACAGAGATCTACTTACAAATTTGTTTCTCAATTTTCCACTGACTATTGGGGGTGTCTACAGAACAATCCCAATAAGGTAATCATCCCTTTCTTATTTCTCAGTGCCACCCAAATAACTTCTTGGACATATTCCCAGGAATATCCTCCCTAAATACAGCCATGATATTATCCTTAATCAAAAACACCACTCCCCTTCCTCTCTTGCCCTTCTTTCAATCCTTCCTATAGCATCTATACCCCAGAACATTAAGCTGCCAGCCCTACCCATCCCTGAACCACATTTCTGTAATAGCCATGATATGCCAGTCTAATGTTGCTAACCATGACCGGAGTTCATCTTCCTTATCCGTTAGCCCGCTTGCATTGAAATAAATGCAATTTATCAGCCCTACCTTGTTCTCTACTTTGTTCCTGCCTGCCCTTCTGTTTGACCTACTCCTTTTCCCAACCGTACTAGTTGCAGACTGATCTCTTTCCTCACTATCTCCCTGGTTCCCAAACCCATCCCCCGCTTTACAAGTTTTGAATCCTCCCAAGCAACCCTAGCAAATCTCCCTGCTAGTATATTGGTCCCTTTCCCAATTCAGGTGCAAACCATCCTTCTTGTACAGGTCACTTCTACCCCAAAATACATTCCAAGGATCCAAAAACGTGAATACTTCTCCCTTGCACCAGCTCCTCAGCCACGCATTCATCTGCTCTATCCTCCTATTCCTACCCTCACTGGCTCGTGACACTGGGAGTAATCCAGATATTACCACCCTCGAGGACCTACTTTTTAAGTTCCTGCCTGACTTCCTATATTCTCTCCTTAGAATCTCATCCCTTTTCTCTTCCTATGTCATTACTTCCAATGGGTACAACAACTTCTTACTGGTCCCTCTCCCCTTTGAGAATATTCTGCACCCTCTCAGAGATAACCTTGATCCTGGCAGCAGGGAGGCAACACACCATTGTGATGTCTCACTGTTGGCCGCAGAAACGTCTGTCTGTGCCTCTGTCTAGAAAGTCCCCTATGACAATCGATCGCTTGGAACCTCTACAAAAGCAAAACAATAAGTTTACACTTTAAAAAGCCACTTAGGCTTTGATGTTGTTTTGCCAATCTGTGAGTCAGATCTAAAGCCAGCAAAGTCAGTTTGGATATTGAAACAAAGTTGAAAAGACAACCATTGGTCAGGGTCAAAGAATCATGTAAGAATTTACTTTGACGGTAAATGCGTGAACTTATGGATGGAGCTTGTTACAGGGGT
This sequence comes from Ginglymostoma cirratum, assembly GCA_024137785.1. Taxonomy (NCBI): domain Eukaryota; kingdom Metazoa; phylum Chordata; class Chondrichthyes; order Orectolobiformes; family Ginglymostomatidae; genus Ginglymostoma; species Ginglymostoma cirratum. The sequence goes on along the minus strand of JAHRHZ010000147.1, from coordinate 2,294,157 downwards.
AAGGGAAGAGGAGGATGAAGAACTTAGTCCCTCAGGATTGAACTTCCACTCTAGGTCGATGGCTTCAAAGATCAGTCCAATGTGTGACCTGCAGAGTCTGTCACATACAGGGCAGGGGACCACTGAAGTGTTTGGACCCTCTTTACAATGCCCTGAACTTGCCTTTATGTGCTTCTGACGACGCCTCTCGGTAGTGAATGACTTCTCAAGTTGTTTTCCATTTCGATTCATGACAAACCAGGGAGTCCAAAGAAGCAGCAGCATTAAAATCAGAGTGTGCTGGAGAAACTCAGCAGGTCTGGCAGCATCTGTGGAGAGAGAAAGCAGAGTTAATGTTTTGAGTCCAGTATGACTCTTCCTAGGGGAAAGGAGTGTTTGATCTCTTTGCAGATACTTTGAGGACATGCCTAAAGTGCTTCTGTTAAACTCCTGGAGGTCGTCTGCCAGGTTCTGAGGAAAGTAGTTACTTCAGTAGTCTGCTGTAGCACACACAAACAGCTTGTCACGTCCAGTGGAGCTGGTTTTAAATAATTAAGCACCTGGATGCTCAGCATGTTGGCTTTGAAGATGATATTGCTGCTGCACTGCCTTTCTTGCCATCAGATTTGGAGGATTTTGTGAAGGTGACACTGTAGTATTTCTCCAGGGCTTTGAGGTGCTTCTTATATCTGCCACACAGCAAAGATGATATCTGCAATACCACTACATGGGTACCGCCATAAATAGATGATTGAGGGAGATCTTTGAAACAATCTTGCCTGTGGCAGACAGCAGGGAAGCTGCTCTGTAGTTAGCACAATCATCATAGAAGATACAGAAAGCCAACGAATATAGGCAGTGGATATGGAGTTTGATAACAAATGACACAGAAAGGGGGTTCTGGACAACTTATAATTTTGTTATAGACAATATAGTATGGAGCTGGTGGAACACAGCAGGTCAGGCAGCAGAAGAGCAGGAACAGTCCCAAACCAAAATGTCGACTTTCCTGCTCCTCTGATGCTGCCTGATCTGCTTTAATTCTCCAGCTCCACACTGTGTTGTCTCCGACTCCAGCATCCGCAGTTCTTACTATGTCCGAGCGATCTATATTTTGTAATGTAGTGTTAGGCAAATCAGCAAAGACGGAATAAGAAGTCACTGCAAGGCAAGACTGTATTTAAAAAGATTAAAGGCAGTTAAAGACTTGTTAGTGATTCTTGTATGAATCTGCATATTCAGTTTTTCCCCTCTGCATGCATTTACATTATTTAAAAATAAAAATAGTGGAGCACTCTTAAGTGTCTCCATGTTTGATGCTGATGAACCTGAAGCCTGGTCTCATTTTTCACGGTTTTTCTAGTCCCTAATGAGACAAGCAGCACTACAGGAAGCAGGATCGAAATAAATTAGAGTGCATAAATTTAGCACTTTCAAGTCATTTTCTGGAAAGGTATCCATGAAGTGATGTAGCTACTTGTTGTTGATGAGGTATAAGGAAGAGCCCTGAAGCAGAACAGTTGCAAGACCCATCCACCTTGTCTTCCTATTTTGTTCCATGTCCGCCAGTGGCCTCTTCCTTGTTGGTGACAGTTTGGTAGCTGATGCTCCGGTAAAGTCAGACTCAAAGTGCCACACAAGATGACCATACCAGACTCATTGGTACCACTGAACCAACCACAAGGGTGCGCACTCCATTGGTCTGATGTGGTGATGCCTGATCTCTACATTAACAGGGATTCTGATGTAATTGACAAGCCAAGGTCAAACTGCTGCACAGAAGACTGCTGGTAAGGAGAAGTACCAGGGAGAATGCGCCTGTCACACCAGTCTGTTCAGCTGGAGGTTGCTGACTAGTCCGAGAGGCTGCTGGTCCTTTCTGGTCTTTTCCAGCAATTCGCACATGCAATGAACAAAGATCTGACCAAGACGCTGGAAGCAGTAAGTAAATAGGCCAAGCCAGCAACATCCTCCGCCAAATCAGCTGGAGAGCCCAGGCTGCTGCTCCCAATTCACAGGCTCCAGAAAGGGGTGGTGCAACCTCTGACTAGTCCTGAGAATAGGGATGGTGTTGACCAGGAAACAGATATGTCTTTGATTGATTGAAAAGCAGGAAATAATAAAAAAAATCTGATTTTTCAAAACAAAGAGGATTTTTTTCAGCACATGATCATTTAGTATTTTGTGAAGTGATCAAGATTCAAATACACTGATTCACATATTCATTATTTTGGTGTTAACCCATATTTAACTAAATTGCAAAATGTATTGTAGAGCTTTGCTTTGAGATTATTACCTGTGTTGCATCTCCATGGATGAGACAGAGCTAACACACAGCTCACAGCTGAAATGTACCTGTGTACAGATTTTGACTATATTCCCAACATCATGACCTTGGCTACTTGGTTGTCATGGAGACTGACAGTTAACAGGTTTCCCTCCTGCATCATCTCCATGACACCATGGGTCCAGCAATCAGCACCTCCTTCTCATGCCGTGCAAGTTACTGTTGCCGTTCGAAGTTTGGTTTCTTGTGTCCTAACCCTGACGAGTACATGATGAAAAATTTAGACTTTGTGGAGCTTTTTAGCAATTATTTATGGTCCTGTTAGGAAGGTGCATGAGCGTTTAAGACACTTACAGATCAGACGATGCACTAGATTCCTTCTAATTTTTTCCTGTCATTGCACATGTGCAACAGTGACTTCCAGAATTAGAAGTCAATACATGCATACTTTAACTGCACGCCAACCACCATGGGTAGGCCTTCCGAGTGCTGTACAGCCACTGACATGTATGACATATGACTGACAAACACAAACGGGTCCTCCAGCAATACAAATTAAGAATAATTCTGCTTTCTAACTGAAAGTCATAATATCTGATGATTCTTCAAATGATCGTGCGGCAATGAGAATGCAGTTGATGAAATGCCAGAAGGCAGAATCTGTCTTCAAAAAGATCCCTCAGACCAAATGTGCCATCAGAATGGGGACCAGCTGCTGGTCTGATCTTGAGAAGCGTATATCGGAATGGGTTCTCAAAAAAAAAAAAAAAAAAATCACTGAAATGGTTTCATCATTACCAGAAATGCCAAGCTTGTATACACAATAAAGTAGACTAGATCAAACCCATTCAGCTAAGATTTTAGACTAACGGTGAATGGCCAATTACTGGAACAATACAGTGTAGAGCTGTGACAGAAGTCTGACTCTCATTAAGTCACTTCAGCAATACGGGTGAAGCAACAATGGATTCTGATACGCTCTGCAGCGGGCAGGCAGGCAGGCAAGGTTTGAAAACCGCTCTTGTGCAAACAACGGCACATGACAAGATTCAAAGTGCTACTAGCATGCGTGGCCAACAGAACAAAATTAAAGGCAATGCTAATTTTCAAGTGTAAAACCATGCCAAGCATCAAGTTCCCTGAAGAAGACTGTGTGTGTGTGTGCGCGTGCGCATGTGTATCTCCATGTGCATGTCAAAGCCTGAATGAATGAGGATGTAATGTAATTATGGATCAATACTGTAGAGAATAGGTGGCCGACATAAAAACACATTTTATTGGGTAACTCTTCCATAAAACAATGATTGGACTTGTTTTCTGCTCCATCACCTCCAAAATATCAAAATGATTTTTTAAGTCAGGTATATAAATCCAAGCAAGATTTTTAAATATGACATCTTTGCATATGGAGTCAACAATGATCTGATAACTGTCCACTTTGCAACCGCTTGAACAGAAGTGGAGTTAAGCTATAATCAACAAAGCCGTACAATTGTTGATCAGGAATACCATGTCAAATAAAATAGCAAAGACACAGGATGGGAGAAGAGCCATGCATAAATTTCCCACACATATGGTAATAACATGACGTCAGATTTGACAAATTATTTCAGTGCATCAGGTGTCTGCAAACAAGTAAAGATTTGCAAACACTCTTTCATGGCAACACAGCCACATTTCATACTCATAATTCCACGAAATCATCTCAAAAGCCAAAGATCTCCAACTGCAAGTTTAGTATTCAGAAGCTGAACAAAACTCTGCAAGCCTTCTTGTTAAAGCAGGCAGCGTTAGAACATGATTTTTCTAATTTGATCACATAGCTACTGCAAATCCTGATAATTAAACACATTTCTGTTGGTGCGTCAGAGTAATAAAAGCCAGTTGGGCAGACTACAGGCGTTATGTACGGTACAACAGGCAATCTAACTGCAGGCTCTCCAGATAAAACTGTTAATTAGTCAAACTTGCGGTACCCATTTCAAAGATCAGAGACTGGCTTTCCCGACCATCTGTCACAATCAACACAGAGCTTTATCCTCCACTAAACATTTCAATGACTTCATCCAATTACTAATTTATTGTCACTGGATTTAAAATGTTCAATACAGCATAAAGTTTGTTTCTAAATGCTATTTCTAGTGCGCAAAAAGGAAAGTCTACCAACCCTTCACCCAAGGTATCTTAGACTACATTTTTTTTTCGGTCTCAAAACAGTACATTATTTCTCCAAGATATTCTTCATCATCATCATCATCATAGTAAGGTAAATAAGTGGTCATATTTATCTGGAGGTTTTGAAGACCACCTCAAGAGATCTTTGTTGACCAGACCAATAATAAAGGTCAGTATAGATGAAGAAACAAAGGTTTCCTAACAGTGGCTGACAAATTTTATGACCAAGGGCAGCCTCAGCTATATTACATGATGCAGTAGTTAAAGTCTCATGACATAGATTGAGTCTAATGGTGACAGTTAGCAGAGGTAAACTGAACTTAACTAATTTCACAAAGAACCAGATCTTTCATAAGTTCAAACAAAGGATATTTACCCAAAATTGACCTGCACTGAAATGATGCAGATGACAAACAGACCTTCTATCACTTGTACAGTAAGAGGAGGAAAGCTTATTAAAGTTTAAGGAAAACCAATTCAAGATGGTGTCTGCGTGGATTTCCTCCGGGTGCTCCGGTTTCATCCCACAGTCCAAAGATGTGCAGTTTAGGTGGATTGGCCATGTTAAATTGCCCGTAGTGTTCAGGGATGTGTAGATTAGGTGGGTTACAAGGGGACGGGCGTGGGTGGGATGCTCTGAGGTTCGGTGTGGACGCGTTGGGCCGAAGGGCCTGTTTCCATCCTGTAGGGATTCTATTCTATGAGTATCAGGATTGCAGCCTCCCAGCAAACATTGTTGTAGTGCAACTCCATTCTTGGTCAGCTATTGCCCCATCTCCCTCAATTCCATTTCTTGCACCAAAAAAAAGTACATTTCCTGAGAATTGCTGAAAAAAAGATACATTTTGTTGAAGTTTTCCTTCTTGCACTCATCAGGGCAATTCACGGGAAATACCAACGTAAAGGGAATATAAATATAAATTACTCAGTGGCTTCCTCTGTACCTGTTTTGCTGCAACTCCGATCCTGAGCCCATGACTCCTACTTCCCTATTGCTTCTCCACACCAATTTAAAAAAAAATTCTTTTCTCTTTAATTCTATGAGACCCCTCTCCTCTGACACCATGCTTCCTTTCATTTCTCCGCTCTCAGGAACTCTGCCTTCCCAATTCCCCACCAGGAATACTGTAAAATAAAAGAACAGGGCATGACCACCCACCACTTACATCACATAATAATGCTCCCCATATACCCGGCACAGGGGTCATCATTGGAGCAAGCAGCAACAACTATAGCTTTATTAGCAAAACTTGTGTTTCTGTGGATTTTGTTGAATATAAAATGTAAGATAAACATCAGTTTCTCCGGTTTCTTTTTGTGATATATATTAAAATGTTGAAGCAAATGGGTTTTTTGTAGTACTACCATTTATAATATAAAAGTGTTGTTCCTGGCATGAATTAATATTCAAAAGCAATGCTATTCTTTATGTTCTATCCATTTCAGGTCAAAAGTGGATAACTTCATGTTTGCCACAGTCGCCCTTTTCTTAATCTGTTATCATTTCTTTGTAATGCTACATTTACAGAGCAGCCCATGTGTCATTAACCAAACTTGAATATGTGGCTTTCTACCCCATCATCCAACTCATTAATACAATAAACGGTTGAGGCCTGCACACAGATTCCTGAGAGACACCATCAATCACATCCTGTCCACTATCCCTATCGGTCTCCTGTCAATTTTCTAACCAGATCAATTATTTATCTTCAATCCTTGGGATTTAGCTAGCAGTGTCTTATGAAGCACTTTATTAAATACCTTGCAAGTTCATCAGCCACAGACTTTTTGTGAATTAGCAGCTTGAACTAGAATAATATGATATTTAGGTCAAAATCAGTTTTTAAACAAATTAGGGAACAAATGCAGTGAATTGGTCCAGACTCCATCAGACAAAATTCCAATTCAACTATGACCTTTCTACAGAAGGGCCCCAACTGCCACTCCTGCTACCTGCACTGCCACCATTCAGGAGAGTGGCTGACTATAACCACATATTCCTACTCACACAATGTGTCCCCATTCACTTATCGGTGATGGAACACATGATGAGACACATTTGTATTGGTTCCACTTTGGTCTGAATTCTAAGAGATCCATGCTGATGAACTGGCTCACGTGACAGACACTGCTAAATGTGGCTTCTTTACCCTGGTAGCAGAGTCAGAGTGTAAAAATAGAACAATTTTTAAATCAGTATGCATCTTTGAAAGAACTTGCATTTTAATATTAACTTAACATACAAAGTTACAATGTGTGCATGACAACATGTATGACTAAGCCAAATGGTGGTGAGTGTCTTCTGGCACATAGAACTAAAGATCTAAAGTAAAGAAATGTGCAGCCAATGAACTCAACTCACATGCTAACCTGCACACACAGGAAAGACTCCAATCCATTTTGTGTTCCTTATAATTACTAAAAATTCAAATTACCATTTTATCCCCAGTCGAGACATTTTTGAACAGAAATCACATGAGACACTCCAAAATTAATTAATACTATAATTCTAAGAAATTTTTAAGTACCAATTAGACATAAACACAGGAAATAGACTTTCAGCACCTTGTGAATCTACAATCAAATCAGTTGGTAAGCTGTTAACCAAATTAACATAAATCAGCAGCATCCATGAGCATTACAATCAAATAACAGTATACGGTGCATAACTACCCAAAGATGTTGTGCTTAACATTTCACAGCACGAACGTGCAGTTTCTGTTGTATCCCAGAATGTCTGTGCTGTCAGAAGGCTTAAGGTAGCAGGACCATGATTTGCCTCCATATAAGCTATTTTCAAGGCTCTGGGTTGCACTGTGACCCAGTTGTAATGGTTATTTGGTTACTGTCATCGTCAATTACAGGGCATCAATTACGGATCATGCCAAAAAAAAAAAAAGATGAATAACTGCTTAACATTTACTAAGTGACTTAATGAGTGGTTCCTACCTTGATGTAATTATTCAGGACTGGATACACCCGATACATCGCTATGAGCAGTGAGAGGAAGGTCGTGAAAGGAAAAGTCGTCATGACAACATGTGTGACGTCTGGGAAGGAGATTATCTTGAAGCCAAATTTCTCAAAGAGTTTGACCAATTCTTCAGATGGCTTCTCATCTCCCTCACTCAGGATGCTGCCTGCTATATATCGTAGTTTCTCTTCTGCTTCCTACAATCATAACAGGAGTTCACATTAACATGTATAAAATTCCACACAAGGCCAGCCAGCATCATTACATACAAAATTCCACTGATGTTAAGTGTTAAGGTAACTCTGCTGTACCATTGCTACACAATAAATGTTTAATTTTGTACAATCCTGAAGCCTACGAGTTGCCCTCTCCACACCAAAATCATAGAACAAGAAAAATGCTGATCCAAAACCAAATACAGCAATGTTGGAAATCTGGAATTAAAACTAAGAAAAGGCTGGGAACACGCGACAGATTTGGCAGTTTCTATGGAGGCAGAAACAACTGACATATCATAAAGTGGTGACATGTCTGAAATAGTAACTTTGTTTTGCCCCTTTCTCCACAGCTATTGCCAGGTTTGTTTCAAAATTTTCAGCATATTCTGTTTTCATTTTAGTTGTACAATTTTAGATAAACAACATAAATTATTCATTGTGCACCATGGTTCTCCACGAGAAGATCTGAACAAAACTGTATTAGCTTATCACCAATAAGAGAGCGCTCTTGGTCCACAAATATATAAAAGTAAAATGATGTTAAATTATGGACAATGATGTTAGCTTAGTGCCTCAAATGGATAATAAAAGTTCTCGTTTTACATTGTTCTTAAACCTGCAATTCCTCCTCTCCAAACCAAAACTATGGTGAATTCGATAAGCAGGAATGAGGCAGCAAGTTAATTCCTGGAGCACAAATCTACCCCTGAAGGGGAGCAAAAACGTTTTATCACTTTTACAGAGGCAACCTGTCAATTGATCAACAAGCCGATTTTTGATTAGTTCTCAGGGGTCTGGAGTAAAGATAGATTCATTGAACTATCAGCCACTTTATGACTCATTTCATCAGATACTTGCACACTAAGATTTAACACAAAGGCTGGCAATTTTAAAAATTCCACATTCTAGACAGAAATAACAGAGAATCTAGGGACCAGTGCAAATGAGTAACTGCAAGATGATAATATTTGTAAAATAAAACAAAAAAAAGTGGTACTGGAGAAACTGATACGATTCCAGGTAGTTCAGTCTGCTGGACTGAATGGTGTACACCCAGAGTGATAAAAGGAGTGCCAGTAGACACTAGATACATTGATAATCATTTTTCAAAACTCTATAGACTCTGGAATGATCCCTGCAAAATGGACATTGACAAATATAATCCAAATTTTTGGAAATGAGGAAGCAAGAAAATTGGGGGACTACATGTTAAATACACACAAGATAGAAGATGTTTTTGATCAAAGTCCACATTTATGAGAGCTTTACTTCAGTTAACCACACTCAAAAACTTCAACCCATTGATAATTAGCTCACATCTGTACAACCAATTCACATTCATTTAACTGTAATTAAAACATCCAATACCTGTTCCCTCATTTCATCAAGTCTCAGGCATTCCTTCACGACAGAGCTAGTAGCCTAATACTAGTCAAAGGGAAAATGCTAGAATTTATAATAAAGGATGAAATAACAGTGTAGTAACAGTACAGTCTGAAAATAACGACAGACTTGGAAAAAGGTATCATGAATTTACAGAAGGGAAATCATGTATAACAAATTTGTCGGGAGATTTTTTTGAGGATGTAACTAGCAGAATAGTTAAGGTGCCACGAGTGAACATGCTATATTTAGATTTTTAGAAGGCTTTTAATAAGGTTCCACCTTATTTCCAACATAACACTCTTATTTCAAAAGAGACAAAAACAAGTAACTATAGATTAGTTAGCTCAATATCTGTCATTAGTAAAATGTTGAAGTCTATGATAAAATACATTTAGAAATAATAATAAAACAGACAAATCGTGGTTTCATGAAGGGAAGCTATGCCTGGCAAATATATGAGAATTCTTTGAGGAAGTATCAATCAGGGTAGCTAAAGGGCAACCGCAAAGTGTAATATATTTGGATTTCCAAAAAGCCATTCAATAAGGTACAGTACATAAAGTGGTCCATAGTATGTTAGCATGGATAGAGAATTGGCTAACTAATAAAAGACAAAGAATTAGGATAAAGGGAGTATTTTCAGGATGGAAACCTAACAGTAGTGAAGTGTAAACAGAATCAGTATTGGGTCACAATTGTTTACAATATATACTAATGAATTGGATGATGGAAGCAAATGTACAACAGCCCACGTTTGAGAATGACACAAAAAACAGGTGAGAGGAGCAAGTAGTGATGATGACACAAAAACTACTGAGGAACATGGACAGATTATGAGTGTGGACAGGTGGAGTTTAATGTTGGATGATATGAGGTTATGCACTTTGGCAGAAAGATTAGGGGACCTAAGTATTATTCAAATGGAGAAAGACTACCAGAAATTGCAGAAGGAAGGAATCTGGGGAACCTCATGCATGAACTACAAAATGCATCCACCTAAGTTTAGTGGATAATAGATAAAGCAAATGGAATATTGGCCTTTATTTCAAAAGGGAACAGAGAATAAAATAAGGGATGGCCTTCTAAGATCATACAAGACTTTAAGGAAACCCAGCTGAATTACTGTCAAGAGTTGTCGTTTTCTTATCTAAGGAAACTTATACTGGTATTGGAGGCAGTGCAGAGAAGGTTCACAAGGTCAATTCCAGGTATGGATGGATTTTACGACGAGGAGAGGTTGAATAGATCAGGCTTGTACTCATTGATATTTAGAGGAATGAGAGGAGACTTGACAGAAACACTCAAGATTCTTAGGGATCTTGACAGGATAGATGTAATAAGATTGTTTTCCCTTGTGTGAGAGTCTAGAAACAGGGGCATAGTCTCAGAGTAAAAAACATCTCTGTCCCCCTACTTAGACAGCAGAAAATCTGGGGAATTCTTTACACTGGAGGTGTTGCGAGGCTGAGTCACGAAGTATATTGAAGGCTGAGATAGTCAGATTTCTCATTATTGAGTGAAGAAGGCAGGATAGTAGAACTGAAGATATTCAGAACAGCCATGATCTTATTGAATGGCTGAGCAGATTATATGGACCAAACAGCCTACTTCTGCTCCTACATCATTTGGTTTTATGGTCTATGAGGCTGATAAGCAAAATTAGAGCACATGGCATTGAAGGTAACATACTAATACATATTGATAACTGGTCAACAGATAGAAATAAACAAGTCATTGTTATGAGTGGGATATCACAAGGAACGTGTTCGGGCCACTGCTGTTCAGAATCTACACCAAATGATTTAAGTGTATGGACCAAGTGTAATATTTCCAGATTTGCTGATGCCACAAAACCAGTTAGAAATATGAGTCATGACAAAGATCCAGAGAGGCTTCAAGCAAACATAGACTGACTAAGTGAATGGACATGTCATGGCAGATCGAATACTACGCGAAGAAGGGTAAAATTGCCCACTTTGGTAGAAAGGCAGTACATTTCTTAAACGTTAAGGTCTCGAGAACGGTTGGTGTCCGAAGAGACCCGAGTGTCCTTGTTCATGAATCATTAAAAGCTGGCATGCAGATGCAACAATTAATAAGGAAGGCAAACGGTATGCTGGCCTTCATTGCAAAGAGAGTCGAGTACAGAAGGTATCTTGCAGCAACTGCAGAGACCCTTGGTGAGACCACAACTGAAATATTGTGTATAGTTTGGACTTCTTATCTAAGGATAGACAGGAATACAGAGGAGGCTCACCAGACTAATCCCTGAATTGGTGGGATTGTCTTAAAGACAGATTTAGAAAAATGACTGTATTCTCTTAGAGTTTTGAAGCTTACAATGTTCTCACGTGGTGTGACAGAATACATATGGGGTGTTTCATCTGGTTGGTGAGCCTAGAACCAGAAAACTGGTCTCAGTATAAAGGGATAGGCTAACTAGGACTGAGATAGTGAAGAATTGCTTCACTCAGAAGATAGCGAATTTTTGGAATTCTCTACCTTAGAGGGCTGTGGAAACTAAAACATTAAGCAGATTCAAAATGGATATCAAGTGTTTCTGGAAACCAATGGCATCAAAAAGGTATGGAGATTGCATGGGAAAAGTACCATTGGGATAGACAATCAATCACAATCCAAATGAATGGTGAACTAGATTTGATGGGCAGAATAGCATACTCCTGTTATCATGCTGATCCAGCCAGAGCATCAACTCACCTAAAACAGGAGGTCTGATCTGAAATATAGACTGAGTTAAATCCCATTTTTAAGATTATTGTTTTATTTTCATCTCTTTGTTGTTTCATGTGCGTGATAATGCGGATTGGTTGAGAGAGGCTGATGGCACTTTAAGAAGTTCAGAAAATACACACCTCAAAATACAGACATATTGATTACAGACAAATATATAAAGGATCACCTCATATCAGTCCGTGACAAATCGAAGGCTGCATCCAGCATTCATTTCATTGCAAAAGAAGCCAAATTTGACTTTAAAGAAATTGAAAGTAGAAGTGAAAATTAACGCCAAGATGTTGAAATAACAGAAGAAATTGCAGTAGCAAGCTTTGTGAAGAGTAACAATAGAAGGCAAGATGGTCACTTTCCATATACAAGCATTTCTGCAACAAGAGGGCTTAACTTTGCAAAAATTAGAACTGCTAAACATAGAACCATGAAAAGCCCATAGCTAAGTGGTTAGCGCTTAAATTATACAATAAAGATTGCTGATCCAGAGGTTCTAAAGATGCTGACTGAGCGCTTGGAAATCACTTCAGATTCTGAGCAGATAGAAGAAAAACAACCAGAAACAGACCACTTCACCATTGCAAAAATTTGCTTCGTACAACGGAGGCTAAAGTTAGGAGTTTCAAGCAATGGAGAAAGAAAAGCCCAGGAAAAAGACAGAAAACCAAACAAGGAAGCAAGTGCATTCCAAGACAAAAAACTTGGAGATGGAGTTAAAAGCACGGGAAGGTAGAGAACTGATGCAACCGAGAAGAATCTGACTTTATCTAGTGACCATTTGAATTCCTTCAGCCCCGAGATAACTTTGGATTTTGAGAGATATTCAAAATTCATCCCCAAATGTGATGAGGAGGATGCAGAGATTTTCTTTCCAGCCATTGAAATACTGGTAGCTAATTATAGTGGCACAAGAGTATTGGACACTCATAATACATGTCAGATACATGTCAGAAAAGTCCAAGGGGTTTATTCCTGGCTACCTGGAATTTCTGCTAATTACAATTAGATAAAGGCTGATGTTCTCAATGTCTAGAAATTACTCCCAGAAATGTACCTCCAACAGTTCTCGCGCTCATAAAAAATTCAAATGGACTTATCTAGAAATTCAAAATAATTGAACACATAGCTTTTGACTGTTCAGTCTAAGCTTTAAAATTAGGCCATATTTACGAAGACTTAACAGGCTTTTCCTGCTGCGCAAGTTTACAAACACTGCCTCGAAACTCAAATGCAAGAATAAAGTGTTTCCAAAGTCAAAGCAACAACAACCATCGCTGATGATAATGATATGATCCATAAATCTTTAAGCCAAAGTAAACTTAGGTCAGATAACTCCCACCATCAAGAGAAAGATGAGGTGGTAGAAGGAAATCCTCGTAATAATATTTAAGTTAACTCACTTCCAACAGAAGGACCCATTGTCTAATGTTTATAAAATAGGTAGGGCTGGGTTCTTGTTACAGATTTCCGTATTTCAACCTCAGAAATGACCCCAACCCACCCATTTCTGAGATGCATCACAGCAGTGAAGGGCAAATCTTGCAGCAGTAACTAAATACCCAAAGGTGGACCATCAAATACGGGCACATTCTTTGTAGGAAACCAAGAATAAATGCACTCAACGCAATACTTCTTCAAAAAGCTTCAACGTTAGGAGATGGCCATAAAGAGCCGTGAGGTCATGTTGCAGCTGTACAAAACTCTGGTGCGGCCGCACTTGGAGTATTGTGTGCAGTTCTGGTCACCGCATTATAAGGAGGATGTGGAAGCATTGGAAAGGGTGCAGAGGAGATTTACCAGGATGTTGCCTGGTATGGAGGGAAGGTCTTATGAAGAAAGGCTGAGGGACTTGAGGCTGTTTTCGTTAGAGAGAAGAAGGTTAAGAGGTGACTTAATAGAGACATACAAGACGATCAGAGGATTAGATAGGGTGGACAGTGAGAGCCTTTTTCCTCGGATGGTGAACGAGGGGACATAGCTTTAAATTGAGGGGTGATAGATATAGGACAGATGTCAGAGGTAGGTTCTTTACTCGGAGTAGTCAGGGCATGGAATGCCTTGCCTGCAGCAGTTGTAGACTCGCCAACTTTAAGGGCATTTAAATGGTCATTGGATAAACATATGGATGATAATGGAATAGTGTAGGTTAGATGGGCTTCAAATTGGTTTCACAGGTCGGTGCAACATCGAGGGCCGAAGGGCCTGTACTGCACTGTAATGTTCTATGTTCTAAAATGCGATTTAATCTGTGGCCTGAAATGTACCACATAATTACAATAGGAAACAGTAGCAGCTGAATAACACATTACTCAGGAGGAGATCTGACCCATTCAAAAGATAACAGAAGGAGAACCATATGGACTCAAGTGGAGCAGATTAGATTGAATAGTACAAGTAGAAAAACAGACTATTACATAAGGAAAGCTCAGACCAGAGGAGTTCATCAACGGGGCTTGTCGATAGGTAAACATTACATCACACAGAAGAATACTTTGGAAAGTAAGAAATATTACTGAGGTAGACTCCCTGGGATAATAAAGTTAGAAAGCAAGTTTCTTTCTGGCTTGTAAACTGATCTCAACACGATCAACAAATCTGCCATCGTGAATCAGTTTTGATTCCACGTTTCCATTTTAGACTTTTTACTGTAACTGTGCAGGACAAAGTCCATGGATTCCAGAATCAATTCTGTCTTCCCGTGGATTAGTAATGTAGCTGAAAGTGCACATTGAGCAAACAGCCTGAAGAAAATCAGAGATCAGATGCACTATCAATTAAAAGGTAAATAAACTGCACCAATGTATACAAGGAGAACTACACAGAACAACACGGAAACGCAAGTAAACCAGGGTAGCATAATGTGGAATAAAAGCAGAAAATGCTGGAAATACACTGCAAGTCAGGCAGCATCTTTACAGACAGAAACAAGAGTAAATGTTTCAAGTTGAACAAGACTTATTTCGAACTGAAGGAGGGCAGAAATGTGATGGGTTTTATGTTATCGACAGGGAGTCGGGTGGGGAATGCAGAATGAACAGATGGTCTGGGGTAGGGTGAAAGGCAGGAGAGATTAAATAACAAAGATATCAAAGGCAAAAGGAGCTGTAATGATCATAGTAGAGAAACAAAGTATCTGTCCTAAAATAGAAATTGCTGGAGAAACTCAACAGGTCCAGCTGCATCTGTGGAGAGAAAGCAAGTTAATGTTTTGTAAACTTCTTCAAAGCTAATAGCAGTTAGGAAAAGCAGATAAGTGAGAATGGCAAAATAATGAACAACTCCTTTTTCTTACTCACAAGAATGATGATTTGAACCAGTCCATGGCAAAAAAAAAAATCAAAATGGGGACAGAATACATGAATCATAAATTCCCTACAGTTCAGAAATAGGCCATTTGGCTTTTCAACTCTGCATTGACCGTTCAAAGAGCATCCCACCTAGACCCAGCACCCCATCCTAACCCTGTAACCTTGCATTTACCATGGCTAATCCACCTAGCTTGCTAATCTTTGGACCGTGGGAGGAAACTGGAGCACTTGGAGGAAACCCACGAAGACCTGAGGAGAACGTGCAAACTCCACACAGACAGTCACCCAAGGCTGGAATCGAATCCAGGACCCTGGTGATGAGAGGCAGTAGCACTAACTACTGTGCCACCCTTGTTCTGAAGTTATTGAACTTAATGTTGAGTCCAGAAAGCTATAAATTGCTTAATAATTGAGCTTCACTCTAGTAGGCAGACAACCAAAATACAAACATGAAAACAAGATGGTAAATTCAAATGGTAAGCAATTAGAAGTTTAGGATCATGCTTGTGGACTGAGCGGAGGTCTTTCACAAAGCAGTTGTCCAATCTGTTTACAGTCCCTCTTGTGTCAAAGGGACTTGACCAGTAATCTTGCTACAATATTGCAAAAGTCTGGAGGAAGTTATAACCAATCTTCCTATTTTAACTTCACCTTTCTAGAATATTTGATTTTTGACAGTCAAAAAAGAAGCAAGCTGAAAAGATGGAAAAAAAATTGAAAATACAGAGCAGATATCTATATAACTGAAAACAGAAGTGACACATCAACATCCCAAAAACTGATTAAGGGTCCATTCCCAGAATATTAACTTGTCTTTAACAAAACTTTGCATTTATCTATAAACGTATTTCCATTTAGATGCATGATTAGATATAAATTGAAGGGATTCCAAAGTAATAAGGAAAGACAATGGGGAATGGAAGAATTGCTGACTAATATTCTCTGCTATTACAAATGAATCCTTTACTAAAAAATACATTTTTAAAAAAAATAAAGACAGATCATTGTAACTGGGAAGGAACTGAAGCAACTTCAGGTGTAGCTAAATTGATAATTTGGAGCTAAATTGATAATTTGGGTCCAAATTGAATTTTTAAAGCACACTCTAATTTACATCAATGACTTGGAATCAGAAACTCAAAGCATTCTAATTACATTCAAAGTAGAAAGAGTGGATCACCAATAACAGAATAAGTTAAGTGAAATACATATTATATGGTCAAAGAAAATGGAAGATGAAATTTATTGCAGACAAATATAAAGCACTGCATGTAGAAACATATTTGGTAGATTTTTTTTGGTTGTTGAACGTTAACTGACAGCTTCAAAACAGCTGACAGCTAAAAACGTTATAAATTTAGAAACTAACGCCACACAGAGACAAAACACTCCAATAAAAATGAGTGGGATATAAGCTGGTTATAACCCAAAATACTCAAAATCTAGGAGTTAGCAACAGCGATAATTTAAAACTTACTGGACATAAGCATAAAGATGAAAGCACAAAATTAGGTTTCTAGATGAAAATCAATGCAATTGAAGCAAACGGAGTCTAGGACCCGAGGGCACAGCCTTAGAGTAAAGGGAAGACCTTTTAGAATGGAAATAAGGAGAAACTTCTTCAGCCACAGAGTGAAGCTATGGAATTCACTGCCACAGAAAGGTGTGGAGGCCAGCTCATTGAGTGTATTTAAGACTGAGAGAAATAGGTTCTTGATTTATCAAGGGTTACGGGGAGAAAGCAGGAGAATGGGGTTGAGAAACTTATCAGCCATGATCGAATGGTGGAGCAGACTCAATGGGCCAAATGGCCTAATTTCTGCTCCTATGTCTTATGTTATGGTCTTAACTAGATAAAGGCCACATGTCCAACAGTAGTGATAGAACTGGAGGGAGGATGTAATAAGCAAGCCATTGGCTCGTATTATTAGTTTTTTGAGCCTGGATTTTTTTTTTTTTTAAATTGACCAGAGGCTCTTACGGCTCCAATACTTAAGAGAATTCAGACCTTACAACATTTCTGGTCAGTTGATTTAGCAACAGTTCCAGAAAAGGTGCTTGACAGCATCATTAACAATGTGACTTAATTACTAGCAAAGAGATCCTGCCTCACCAACCTCCCTGAATTCTTTAAAGAGCTGAAGCTAGTTAATGACAACAGTCCACTTCTTGCTGCATAACTCAGTTCCAGAAAGCTTTTGCATGCTGCAAAAAGGTTATTTGGTAAGATTTGCACAGATGGGTTCGGTGGATGGAATTTTGCCAACTATTGAATTAAGACCATGTGACCATAAGACATAGGAGCAGAAATTAGGCCAGTTGGTCCATCAAGTCTGCTCCGCCATTCAATCATGGCTGATAAGTTCCTCAACCCCATTCTCCTGCTTTCTCCCCGTAACCCTTGATCCCCTTGATAAATCATGAATCTATCTATCTCAGTCTTAAACGTACTGAATGAGCTGGCCTCCACAGCCTTCTATGACAGTGAATTCCATAGCTTCACCACTCTCTGGCTGAAGAAGTTTCTCCTTATCTCCGTTCTAAAAGGTCTTCCCTTTACTCGAAGGCTGTGCCCTCGGGTCCTAAACTCTCCTACCAGTGGAAGCATCTTCCCAACATCCATTTTGTCCAGGCCATTCAGTATTCTGAAAGTTTCAGAATTGCTGGCATTCTTTTGATATACCATATTCACCAAAGGGTTATCACAGGATCAAGTCAGATGTGTATTCCTCCAGGAATACATTATGTATCTTCACAATTTTCAGAAGCTTGTTTGGGATGAAGACATTTAATGGAGCTATTCACCAGTTTACCAATAAAGTAAAAATATGCATGTCTGAAATAAGGACCAAAACAAATAGTAAATGTAATCAAGGTTTTAAGATCAAGAAGGAAAGGATCTATCTGACCGAATACCTCATTATAGCTAAAAGGAGGATGGAGTGGCAAAAGCAATAAATACCAACAGCTGTACTCTACCCCCCATTTGTCCTTAATTATACATTATAAAAGTAGTCAGCTCTGTTTCCTCAGATTCAGAAGGTTGCAAATTCAAATCCCACTTGAGATTTGAACATATCATCCAGGCTAGCACTTCGGTGCAACAAGGAAATGCTGTACACTCATTGGTGCTGCAGTATGTTCTGTGAATCCAGTTTCCCCATCTGTCCTCACATGGCCATAAATGCTCCTGTGACATTATTCAAAGCAGAGTAGAGACATTCTCCTTTCTAATAGTCAACAATTAGTCCTAAACCAACATTTTAAAAATTGCCAGGTTATGTGATCAACTATAGAAGTCTGCTGGATACAAATTGGATGTCATGTTTCCTTCACCGCAACAACACTTACACTTCAAAGTACTTTTCTGAAAAACCAATTTGCAATGCCCTGAGATGATGAAGGAAGCTCTACAAATGCAATTCCGTTCTTATAAAGGGAGAGGTGGGCTTTTCACAAAGATTGTCAAAGCATGCAGCAAGTATGGATTTCCCTGCACCTTTGAAAGTCCTAGGAGATAAGGCAATTTCAAGCTTCCAAAAAATACTTTAGTGATTAGCAGATATCATTAATAACAGAAGAGCTGCTGTGATCTCCTACATTGGTCTCCCCGTTATTAGCAATTTTTGAGTGGGGCATTTGGAGGACCTGCTCTTTGATAAATAACAATAGGAGATCTTTCAGGATCAACTGAAACACCAGAACAGCGAGATGAAACCTCAGTTCAACACTGCATCCAAAAATGATTTGCCTAAAGATGGTAATTTATATTGGCTGCTTTAATTTTGCTACTGAAGACAACTTTATATTTTGTATTAAGTGTTTGCCTCCTGTTGAATACATTTAGGAATCAATATGTTGTAGTTATATGGCCTTAAGTGAAAACAAAATTTATTGACCCACAAAAAATGTGCGGCATTGGCATAAAATCTGCTATAGAAGCAAAATGTAGAAAAAACCCAACTTTCTATTTCTATCTCACCTCCTCCGCTGTGTTCTCTTTTGATGGTGTCACACATATGTCTTCAGAGTAGAAAACAGTTCATGTGCATTATTACACATGGTGGGGGGGGTGATGTAGTGAATGGTGTAAAAGGAGACCGAAGCTGACAGATTAACAGACACTGCCACGCAGCTCAGCTTTTGTACCAGCTGCCTGTCTGAAATGTGCAAATTCTGCTTTGGGTGTTACATTTATTTTTCGATAAAGAAAAGATGAAAAACCCACATGTCAAGAGAAAGACAACTCCAGGACACATCAACAGTCCTTGACATATGTGAAAGAGCAGCAGTCTTTCTGGGTTGTTCCACTGTACTTGCATCACTGCTTTGCTAAAAAGTTAAACCACAAATTCAAAAAACACTTACTTTGCGGTTTAGCTTTTCAAATTTTTAATAATCACTACAGCACCTTCCATCCAGTCATTCCAGAAATTGCGAAGTACTGTTTGAAAAAGACAATTGCAGCAATCTTGCTTCCTTTCAACATCTTCATTACATCTGCAATTTAAAATGCTATGTGTTTCTGTGGCAGAAAACATTCAAGCACAGATTTTCGGTGTAGTTTTAGAGAACCAGAACTTCCTGCAAGGAAAGTAGAGCTGTTAGTTCAACTTCATTTGGCTGTTGAAATCTTTCCATGGAAGAAAAGCAAGATTTTGTAAAGATAGTCTACAAACTTCATGCCCATACTTCTGATGCTTTAAAGTGCAGTCATCAAATTTATTAAACTCCATGCAACGAACAACTGTGAGGGTAACTGAGTTTCTCAGAAAGCCTTGATTAATGATTTGCACACATTTTACAGCTCTCACACTTGGAGGTGGTGGTGGGAGAAACGACAGATTACGTTGAGCAGGTGACCAAATGGCCTCAGGCCAATCAGCCAGCCATACAAACATCATTCGGAATATGAAACTGCCAGTTGATGGACCCTCGCTTCAGTTGAATTTCATTCCCAATATCAAAACCCAAATCTCACAGCTTCACAAAAGGAAGAAGGTGGAAGAACAATTTACACAATTCTTTCAGAGATAACAAGCATGGGGCTGGATGAACACAGCAGGTCAAGCAGCATCA
>JAHRHZ010000147.1:2243907-2273603 GCA_024137785.1 Ginglymostoma cirratum | reverse complement strand
AGGCCCGAAACGTCAAGTTTTCCTGCTCCTGTGATGCTGCTTGACCTGCTGTGTTCATCCAGCCCCATGCTTGTTATCTCGGATTCTCCAGCATCTGTAGTACCTTTTATCTCTCTTACATAATTCTTTCAATTTGGTTTGTTATTTTGTGATTCACATCAGCTCCACACTGGAGATACCAAAATGTAGAGTGGGTAACTGCTTTGCAGAATGCCCTCATTCAGTGCACAGCATGACTGCCAAGCTTCCAGGGGGTTAGCATTTTAATTCTCCACTTAAACTAATCTTTCTGACCTCGGCTGCTTAAGTATTTCAATGAAGTTCATAGTAAGCTTGAGGAACATCGCCTTATCGCTCACTGTGTTGCCTTCCAAATTCCAAGATTCAATAATTTCAGATTGTAATCTCTGCCCCTATTTTGATGCCATTTCAGTCTTTACCTTGACCCCCCCCCACCACTGCATTTTGCTTTCAGACTGTAGCTGTTCATTACTCCAGCGTTTACACCTTACCTGGAAACAGTATTTTTTGTGTTTGTTTATCCCATTACCATTCCTCTTGGCGGTGCAAATTAATCCCATCCACCATGGCCCTATCACAGACCTTCCCATGTATCATTTTACTACTGTTCCCTATTCCATCTGACTAAAACCTATTACATTTGTAATAGGTATTAGCTCCCTCTCTCTCTCGGTCTCTCTACACAGGCATGGCCTGACCCACTGGGTATTTACAACATTGTCAATTCCTTTTATTTCCAGCATTTGCAGTGTTTAGCTTTTGCTAAGGAACATGCACTATGTGCTTCATCTGTAATCAGAGAGGAAGAAGAAAGGGCAAATAAAGAATGTGGAAGGAGGAAGAGGAGACAGAGGGTTTTGTTTTATTTTGTTTTTTCCACCAGGCAGCATCTGTTGCCAATCCCTAACAGTCTTTGAACAGATGGTAGCGAGCCACGTTCTTGAAGCTCCATAATCCTTACCGTGACTCCCCAATCAGAGAAAACGAGAGACAGCAAGAAACTGGAGTGTTTAATGGGGTGAGATAAAAGGTACTGCAGATGCTGGAGAATCCGAGATAACAAGCATGGGGCTGGATGAACACAGCAGGTCAAGCAGCATCATAGGAGCAGGAAAACTTGACGTTTCGAGCCTAAACCCTTCATCAGAAATGGGGGAGGGGAAGAGGGTTCTGAAATAAATAGGGAGAGGGGGAGGTGGATAGAGGATGGATAGAGGAGAGGATAGGTGGAGAGGAGGCAGACAAGTCGAAGAGGCAGGGATGGAGCCAGTAAAGGTGAGTGTAGGTAGGGGGGTAGGGAGGAGATAGGTCAGTCCAGGGAGGACGGACAGGTCAAGGGGGCGGGATGATGTTAGTAGATAGGAGATGGGGGTGTGGCTTGAGGTGAGAGGAAAAACAGGTTAGGGAGGTGGAGATGAGCTGGGCTGGTTTTGGGATGCGGTTGGGGGAGGGGAGATTTTGAAGCTTGTGAAATCCACATTGATGCCATTGGGCTGCAGGGTTCCATGCACATGGTAATGTTCCCAAGTTCTTGTTCTTTAGGTGCCAGTGGTCACGACTTTAGAAGATGCTGCTAAAGAAGTCGTGGTGAGATCCTGCAGTACAAATTGCAGATGGCACACACTGTTGTTACTGAACATTGGTGGTGATGGGAGTGGATGTTTGAAATGATGGGATGTACTGACAATCAAGTGGGCTTTATTGTCCTCAGTAATGTCAAGTTTCTTGAATCCTGGAGCTGCACATATCCAGGAAAGTGGGGAGTGCTCCATCACCCACC
Organism: Ginglymostoma cirratum; assembly: GCA_024137785.1. Taxonomy (NCBI): domain Eukaryota; kingdom Metazoa; phylum Chordata; class Chondrichthyes; order Orectolobiformes; family Ginglymostomatidae; genus Ginglymostoma; species Ginglymostoma cirratum. Next base: position 2,271,802 of record JAHRHZ010000147.1, on the reverse strand, counting down.
TCAGTTGCGCTTTATAAATGATTGCCAGGCTTTGGGGAAATCAGGAGCAGACTTATTCATCACAGAATTCCCAGTCTCTGACCTGCTTCCTGGCCACAGTCTTTATTGGGCTGGTCCAATTAATTTACAAGTTACTGGTAACCCCCGAGGATACTGTTGGCATCAGTCAGCAAGCAATTGTTATGAAATGCCACTTAATAGCACCAACAACAACACATACACTTGTTATTCTGATGATTTAAAGTAGACTGTTGAGCAGTAATTGTACTGAATTTCCTCTTTTTGTTTTAAAATGGACAGGACATGCCCAGGCAATTTTCCATATTAACAATTAGATGCTAGTGTTGTAGCTGTACTGAAATACTTAGTCAAACATGTGGCAAATTCTGGAGCATAAGTCTTCAGCCAGGAAGTTATCAGGACCTATACTGCCTTTAGCTGTATCTACTGCCTTCAGCTGTTTCTTGATTTTATATGGGGTTAAATCAAATTGTCATTAGACTGACATCTCTGATAAATGGGGATCTCTGGAGGAGGCCTAGATGGCTCATATATTTAGCATTTCAGTTGTTGCAAATGCTTCAGCCTGGTCTTTATACTGACTTGCTGGACTTCCTCATCACTGGGATGGAGGTGTTATGGAATCTCTCTCCAATGAATTGTTTAACTATCCACCCCACTCACAACTGAATGTGATCGGATTGCAGAGTTTTGATGTGATCCATTGGTTGTGGGATCACATGGCTCAGTCTCCAATGTTTAGTATAAATGTTATCCAATGCTGAAGCTTCACCAGGTCAGCACCTCACCTTTAGGTATGCCTGCTGCTACTCCTGTCATGTCATCCTGCTGAACCAGGGTTGATTGCTGATTTGACAGTAATGACGGAGTGGGGTATACGGTACACCAGGAGGATATATTATGGTGAATACTACTGCTGACTGTCCACAGCAGTTCATTGTTGCCCGTTTTTGAATTGATGGACCTGGTCTAAATCTGTTCCATTTCAAACACTGCTGGTACCACACAGCTCGGTGTATTCAATGTGAAGTCAGGAATTCATCTCCTAAGCCACATGTAGTGACCACTCCTACCAATAATGCATGGGCAGATGCATTAATAACAGGTTGATCATTTTTTTAACGCCTCACCATGTACCACTGGGCCCAGCCTTACAGATACATCCCTCAAGACTCAGTTAGCAGTGGTGCTATTGAGTAATTCCAGGTGATAGAGCTGAAATCCCCTTTCAGAGTACATTCTGTGCCTTTGCTAATCTTAATGCTTCTTTCAAGCTATGTTCAACATGGAGGACTACAGAATCATCAATTGAGGACAAGCAGTGGGTGGTGAACAGCAGATTTTTTTTTTGCCCATGCTCCAACTTCTGCAGAAGTCAGCAGTGTCCTGAGCCAGCAAGTCCACTTTCAAGTTTCACTCCTGGACCTAACGGCTAAGGAGGGTGTGTTCAAACTGCAAATCCTTCCAACATACACCAGCAGCAGCTAGCAAGAGCGGCAGAGATTCCCAGTCAGCCATGTGATGGTGTAAATTGGAGCCTGTACCATTTCTAGCATAGCTCCAGACAACAACAAGCATGGAGAAGTTTAGCAACTGTGACACTTTCAGGGACCAGTTTGCTCAGTTGCCTGGTATGGATCAGACTGGTGCTAACAGCTCAGGGTTCAATCCCTATTCCCACTGGGAAGGATTTGGGAACTGCTTCTTCACCCTGCCTGCAGTAGCATTTGCAGTATTGCAGGCCAGACCTGCACCAGTCAGGAAACTGAAGATGATGTCATGAGACACCGTGACTCTGGGGTACCACAAGCTCTGTGAGTAACACCTGCCTCATTGGCTGAGATAGTGATGGAAGGGTCCAGAACAGTGGCAGTAAGCTATTATTCCGAGAGGATGACTAAGTCAAGCTTATCCAGTTTATGGGACTGCTCTTCCACTTCTGGCACAAGTCTCCAAACACCAGAAATGAAGACTTTGCAGCATTGAGTATGTGGGCTGTGCATTTTCGTTTCTGATGCCTAGGTCGATGCTGGGTTGTCCAGTTTGTTACCTTTTTGAATTTTGCCATCTATAAAAATATGGTACAACTGAATGGCTTGAGAGACCATGTGCTGTAGATCTGCTGTCACATGTAGATCAGACCAGGAAAGGTCAGAAGATTTCCTTCTTTAAAGGACACTGGTGAACCAGATGTGTAATCTGATTGTTTCTTTGGACTGTTCCTGAGACTAGCTTTTAATTCCAGATTTATTAATTAATTTAATTTAAATTCCACCAGCTACCATGATGTGATTAAAACTCCACAGCATTAACCTTGGTCTCTGGATGACATGTCCGGTAACATTATTGCCTTGCCACCACCTCTACAGTTGAGAAAGCACAGGAGAGAAAGAAAGGGAAATAAAAGAAAGTAAATCTATTTTTCCTGACTGACTACCAGCATACTGTGGAAAGCAGATTGGAGTTGCAGTTTATTGATTCTTTTTAATCGAACAAAATAGTAATACTTCCAAAAGAAAGTCCATTCAAACCCTACTTTTGTATAACGCAGTATTCATTCATGTGAAATATTATGCCTAATACTGTGTAATGGATTAGTGAATGAGTACCAGTCTATTATCCAGCTTTAATCCAGCCAGTTGAGGATATAGATGCAATCTTGGGTCACAACACAAAAGCATCGCCCGGATTTAACAGTCATTATTCATGTAGGTACTGTCAGCAATAATTTTTTTAAACATTTCATTATTGATTGCGATTCTTCAGCATGAAAGTCAATTACCTTCAGTTTTTAAAGAACTCCCAATTTTAACATCTTGTTCACATCATGCAATTTAAAGTACATCTATTTCCCACGATGTGAATAGAGGACATAGCACTACAGGTCAAATGCATTAAGATCAGATCTGCTAAAGGAATTAAAGATGCTGCAAGCTGTGAATCTAATATTTCAACCCTGTGGAGAGTGAATATTAAGTACAGTTCAGGATCAAGTTTCCATATTATCCTGGGGCAGCAATTAATGAAGGCTATTTTTTGGCTAGGAACACATTAGTCATTCCTGATCAGATTTATTCAGAATTGACCTGATGATTGAGTAAACACAAACACTCAGTCCCGAAAGATTGTTCATTTTCTCACAACTGAGACAAGCTCCACAGTATCATTTAAAACAATCACCAGGAGGTTTGCAAGATAAACCAAATAGATTGTACTCTCTCCAACGGTATTCCAGGTCATCGGCAGCACTTCCTTCCAAAGGACTTTGAGAAAAAAGTATCACACCGTTTAAAAGCAGCTTATCCCTGACCCAATTAATACGAATTAATAACTATTTCATTTGTTAATTGAAAGTATATGAGCATAACTGAACAAGATCAATGAAACAGGACAGGAAAAACATTTCCTCCCATCTTGGGTTTTTTCTTAATTGACTGATGTTTAGACAGGAATTGAAGTTTTTCTTTGTTCCTTCACAGGATTTGGGCTTTGCTGGATAGCCCAGCATTTATTGCCCATCCCCAAGTGGCTCTTGAAAAGGTGAATCCGAGATACCTGCCCGATTTCCTGCAGTATACTGACTTGATACCTTGAGGGCAGTTACCATTGCTGTGGGTCTGAAGGCACATAAATCGATCAAACTGGTTAAGGACCATTTCCCTTTCCTCAAGGACAGTAGTGAGCCAGACGGGTTTTTCTGACAATTGACAATGGATTTCATGGTCACCATTAAATTCTCAATTTCTGGTTTCTGTTGAATTCAAATTCCACCATTCTGCCGTGGTGGGATTTGAACCCACATCACCAGAACATTACCTGGGACTCTGGGTTAACAGTCCAGCGATAACACCACCAACCTTCATCCCCCCCATACGACAAAATAAAATATAAACAAAATAAAAATTATAAAACAAAATATGACACCAAACCACAAAAAAAAATTATGGTAGATGATCAAAATAAGTTAATGTTGAGGAGTTTCTTCATGAAAGGGAGAGGAGGAAGACAAAAGCTGAAATGGGGAAGAGAAAAAGGAGGGGTTGGCGGGCGGGGTGGAGGAAGAGAGGACCAGAGCGATGGCGTGGATTAGCAAGGTAATCCTAGGAAATTATGGTCAAGACAGTTGAAGGCATGGTCATCGATGGTACATCAATTTAAAAATGCAAATGGAAAAGAGGCCAGAATTAGAGCAGCACAAATATCTTAAAGGGCTCAGGGACAAGTCTACAACTCTGACAAAAGGAACTTGCAGGAAATCAAACTTCACTACTCGGAGTTGTATCCAAAGTATAAATGCCTCACCTTTTCACCAAGGCAGTTCATTTGTTTCTCTTTAATACTGCTTTCTAGAACAACAGCGTTCTCCAATAACTACAAAAATATTTTATTAGAAACAAACTTTTGTTTTAAACTGGCTAAACTAGCTATCGCCTGAACTACCATGCAGAACTGGAAATTTCCCCCCTTTTCCCAACACACACACACATGCATGCACAGACAAGATGACAAATGGCTCTTCACAGAATTGTAGGCAGGAAAAACATAGGCAAAATAAAGGAACAACAAACTCCTGTGGTTTTGAATGCAGAAGGTAGAACGGGTTGACTTCTCACGGGTCCTTTGATTTCCTGTTAACGAGACCCAATTTTTTGTTTTATTCACTCATGGGACATGGGCATCGCTGGCTGGCCATGAAGTCAGTTGCTTGGTCGGTCAGAGGGCAGTTCAGATCCAAGCACATTGCTGTGGGTCTGAAGTCAGAGGCTAGAACAAGTGAAGATAGCGGACTTTCTTTTCGTTAGGAAATGAATGAGCCAAATGCTTCTTTTTTTCCTGACAATCAGCAATGATTTCATGGTCATCAGTAAATTTTTAATTATAGATTTTCTTTTATCTTTATCTTTTGAACCATTTTATCTTCCAACACCTGTCACGGCAGGATTCAAACCAGAGTCCCCAGAACATTAGCTGAGTTTTTGGGTTTAACTGTCTAGTGATAATACCACTAGCCCATCTCCTCCCCTCGCTGTCAGCTAGAGTGACCCACAGTCTGGGTGGACAATCAGTTAGAGTCAAATCCTTGGATTAGGTTATTAGTTAAATGTCCAGAGTCTGTGGGGAGACCAGAGATGCCAATTCCTGGAGTTTTCTTGAATACTCAAAATACTAAATTGAGTTCTCTCTTCAATAGGTTCTAAGGGTTATCTTTTACTCAAAAAGACAGAGAGAAAAAAACATTGAACAAAAACAAAAAGTTACTGGAAAATCTCAGCAGGTCTGGCAGCATCTGTAAAGGAAAAATCAGAGTTAACATTTTGGGTTCGGTGACTCTTCCTCAGAACTGAATTTTGTTCCTGATTTACAGCATCCACAGTTCTTTTGGTTACAGAAAAGACATTGTTTCCTTGTAAGCCTCTCCACAACTGACCAATTCTCAGGACTGTGGCAAGAGAACCCAAAGGTCCAGAGACTATTGCTAGGCAATAGACCCTTTTCAAAACTTTGACTGTCTACAATTATAGCCATTAAGCACTCTCTCTCTTCTTTTTATAAAGCTTTTGTCCCAAAGTCTTTTGACCTTTTGTAAGCAGGAGACAACTCCCAGTTTTTCCGACTCTCGAGTTCCAAAATGGTAGATCCTTCAGAACCCAGGAACTGTCTTTAATCTTTCACTTTCCATTTCTTATATCCCATAAGCGTTCCCAACAGGAATTACAGGGATATGAGAAAACCAGGACATGGAGGGATTTGAAACAAAGGATAAGCATTTTATAAATTGGGATATTTCTTAGCTGAGAACCAATGCAGGTCAGCATGCACGACAGTGCTGTGCGATTGGGACTTAGTGAGAGTTCGTACGTGGACAGCAATCTAAAACAACCTCCAGTTTAGACAGGATGGGACACTTGCCAGGAATGCATTGGAACAGTCAAGTCTAAAGATAACAAAGCCACAGATGTGACTTTCAGCAGATGAGCCAAGCCAGTGCAGTGTCAGATGATGTTACTGAGGTAAAAATAAATGATCTTAACGATAGCAGGAGCATGTGGTCCAAAGTTCACCTCGGGTCAACTAATGGCAGTAACGTTGGGAACAGTCATGTTCCGCCTGAGACAACTGACGAGTAGAGGGATAGAGTTATTGACTAGTGCACAGAATTTGTGGTAAGAACTGAAAGCAACAACAAATGTAGGATAAGCAATCTGACAACTGAGAGGGTCAAGAGTGGTGTCTTTGGGGGAGGGATGTGGGAAAGAGAGGCTCCAGGTGCTTTGAATAATCTGGAAACTGGTATGGAGTTAATTTTTCAGATCCATGACCTGGCATCAATAAAGTGGACAAATCTATTCACTTTATCTCTGCAAATTGCATAGATCAATCTCTATAACCAATGATGACTGGAGGTTACGCAGCTGAGGACTGTACTGGTCACTGTCCCTGACTACTCCGAAGATTATCTTCACTGTTAATTGGAGTATAGATGGTAGGGTTAGATAAAATTCCCACAGTGCAAACTAATTCTTTCAGTAAGTCGGTAAATGAGTTTGGCAAACTTTGGAAAATAAAGAGGAAAGGAGAAAGCTACTCAAAGGCTCAGAACCACAATTGAAGTTGAGATGAAATGCACAGGAAACAAAATTATTTTGTTCAAAAGAATTTCTTTATTTGTAGATGTGCACAAAAGCGGTTGCAGACATCATTTGAAAGAACTTGCTCATTACCAGGATCCTGTAATTGCAGCTTTTCCTCCAGAGCTAAGCACCTCACAGTCCTGTCATAAAGTGAAATATTTATAAGCTGTCAGCCATGAAACACAGGCTCAGGAGGCCGTTTAATCCCTTAAAACCCTTTCCACCATACTATTGCTGATATCAGACGCAATGTCACAAACCCTGTTTTCGCCCATACCCTTTCGCATTTTGCAATATCAATATCTATAAATTTTGGATTTGAAATTAACAAGTGATCTGACATCAATCACTATTTGTGGGAAACAGTTCCAATCTCCTGATACTTTGTGCGTAGAGATGTTTCTTAATCTCACTCCTGAAAGGTTTGGCTTCAATTCTCAATCCATTCCAAGTCCAAAAGTTCTGGGTTTAAGTCCCACTCCAGGAGTTAAGCACAAAGATCAAGGCTGACACTCCAGCATCGAGACATCACTGCACTGCTGGAGATACACTTTTTGGATGAGATGTTAAACTGAGGTTCCACCTGCCCTTCAGAGCAGATCTATACAAGATCCCATGGTACTGGTTCAAAAGAACAAGGATCTCTCCCAATTGTCCTCATTAATATCTATCCCTCAAACAAGGACAAAAATCAGGCTCTCTAGTCATCATCACAACACTGTTTGTAGGAGTTTGCTTTGTGCAAATTAGCTGCCATGTTCCTCGAGTACAATCATAACTACACTGCAGAAGTATTTAAAAGGCTGTATTGCTTATCATGTCCTGTGGCCTTGAAAGGCACTATATAAATGCACTTTTTTATTTTTAAACTGCATCACCTAATACTTAATCACCAGAATAGTTTCTCTCCATCTATCATATCAGGTTCTCTTCAATATCTAATAAAGATTGACAATATTTTGTTGATAATTTTGTAACTTTCATTTACAATTTAACTCATAGTCTAGGTAGCATTCTGCTGAATCTACTTTGCACTCCCTTCAAGATCAGTATAGCTTTCTAAAGATATGGTGTATGGAACTGCTCACTGTACTCTAGGTCTAGTCCAATGTGGAATTTGTATTGTGAGAAAATAACCTCTTGTACTCTAGTCCTTTAGCTATAAAAGCCAGTGTTCTGGTATTCTGTTCTCTATACCTGTTCCTACTATATTCATAAACCATATACATGAACCTTCAAGTCTTTTTGGCCTCTTGTTTCAGGTTTTCACCTGTGCCATGCTTTAAGACTAAGTGGATAACGTTACATTTGCTAATATTGAATTCTATTTGCCAGTTTGTCCATTCATTTAAACTCTTACTATGTTTTTGTAATGTTATACTTCCTTCTAGATAATGCTTACAATGCTGCATATCTTCGTATCCAAATTTGTTGATGACACGGATTTCTAACCCACCTGTCATTCACAGATATGGTGGATAGAGGAGGCCACACACTACAAGTCACATTCTGCCAATTAAAGAATCTTCCCGTTATCTCCACTTTGTCTCCTTTCACTCAGATACTTTCCAAACCAGGTCAATCATTTGTTTTCAATTCCATGAGTTTCAACCTTTGTTAACAGTTTCCCATGAAGAACTTTATCAAATGCCTTCTGGAAGCCCATATTAATATCCATAGACATTTCCCTGCATGGTCTTTTGGTCACCTCTTCAAAAATTCAAATTTGATGCATCAGTGACATCCTACCCTTAAATTCATGCTGGCTCACTCTGATCAGCTGGACATTTTCAAGATCTCCAGTCATTCCTTCCCTGGTTATGAATACTAGTCTAACTTGTCTGCTTCCCTCTCATCTTTCTTTTATAAAAAAGAATCACATTCAATCTCCCTGCTGACTGTAAGAAGGATCAGACACCATAGAGAGAATAGAGGCAGTATTCAACAAACAATAATTTCCTATTTTTCATCAACAGTATCAGATTTCTATTGGCTCCTTCAATGTCTCAAAAAAGACTGACAAGTCACAATTTATCCAGGTATCATTCCGATAAATCCACATTGCCTTCCCTCCTAGATCTCTGAAGTCATTGCTCCTGACCACCCTCCATTTTTATGTCAGATGTTTAAAAAAAACTTTCAAACTTGACACTTAAGTTTTACTTCACGCCCCATTTTTGTAAAAACAACATTCAGGGACTGAGAAATACGCATGTAGCAAATTCTGTATGTTCTTCAAATAGAGATATTGGTCCTTTACAATCTCATTGCTTACAACTATCAGGTGAGAGGCCACGAATTTTTCAAAACAGCATTTAAAATCTCACCAGAAAAAAAGACCAGCAACAGTTTAGGGAACCATCCAATGTGCACAATTAATTGTATATCACAGCTAAATACTGTATTTAACAAAGCAGCAATGGCCCATTGCAGTTCACTGGGAATTTCTGATGTATCCAGGCAAGTATAATAATCCACAATCTATGATCAGTGTCATGAGTCAATTCTTCATGGAAATGAACCTTCCTGTTCTTGCCTCAACTAACTCAGCTTTCCTGCTTCGCTTCACTTTGTCAACAGAATTATTAGAAGCTGGAGAGATGCTGAAGCTGATCTGCATTGAGCTTTTTTAAAACAAATACAAGTTGGAGGGGGGTTGGGTTGGCTAGGCTAGGCTAGGAGACAGAAAGGAGATTCAAAATTTGAAGTGAATGGTAAAGTTTTCATAATTTTACCAGGCATAGGGCTATTATTTCATTACAACGAAACAATGGGTGGTGGTTTAACCTGAGGGTCATCATACCTCAGCCAAGGGGACAGGTTGCAAAGGAATTTGTTTTTGATAACCTCATCCAGTGCAAGAATTAAACCCATGCTGTTGGCATCCTCTGCTTCACAAACCAGCATGGGAACATATCATTTTAATAAGAACAGAAAAGGTGACCAGTAGCAGCCCATTCCACTTCTTAATGCATGTCCAATCTCATCCAATAGGTCAAAGTTATTTGCTGCAAGATAATTAGCTTTCCACTCTCCAAATTACAATCTCCCGTTCACACATTGTTCTGCCTTTTGGAATGAAGCATGGTGTTGAACTGGCGTTAACAGGTGAAAACGTCAAACATTCAACTTGATTTATTTTGTTGAGGAGTTTCACAAGTCATTGATTTATCTTTATATTCCAGGATAATTATAACTTTCTTCTGATCTTTGCCAATTTGTGTGGCCTGTTTTGACCATTATAGGTAATTTGCACCACGGAGATATTTGTATGATCCATTTTAAAACGCAAGGGGATCATATTTACAGCTATTTTAGGTTCGAGCTTTCATGCAACACATCTTCCTTCAAAAATCTCATCACAGTCAGATCAAAGTCAAATTGTTCAAATGAAAAGATTTACGCATCGCTGTTATTTAACAAAGCAATGAATCAATTGCAATAAATAGCACAATCTCACATGCAAAACAGTGTGCTCGTACATATGACACTCCTGTTATAAACACAGCAGATCAAAGGTAGATATCTTGAGTGAAGACTCATGCAGCTGTTTGTGGTTTTGCTGGGATAATTGTAAGCAGTTTCAAGATCCGGTGAAAGGAGAGAGAACCAGGTTCAAGAAGTAAAAGTATTTTTGCTAGCAGATGAGATGCTCAAATCATTTCTTAGTCAGATATTTTATCCTGAAAACTATCAAATCAGTTTCAATTACTTCAGAGTGTGCTAACACTGCCACCAAGTGGTATGAATAGAAATGTCACTGGATAACAGAAAAGACTTTTGTCAAAGTGATATGTACCATTATTATTCTAGATAATGCTAGCAGGTCATTCAGGATCTAGTCAATTGTCTGCTTTCTCCATGTGCAAACTACACGTGGATTCAATTTTCTGAACTTTGTATTGATTATTCATTTTGACAGCAAAAACATCCACAGCCCAGACTGTAAAGAAACAGACAAATAACTTGTAGCATGTCTGATCCCCAGTCTGAAGGTACACCATAGAAAGAATGAAAGACTGACTGATTTACCATATCAGAGGGTAGGTGGGTGAGGGGCGAGGGATGAAAGTGGGAGAGCTTGGAGAAGCAGGGAGAGTAGTTGATGTAATACTGTCTACTTTAATGATGGTAGGTCAGGCACCAATGATACAACATCAATTCTTCACCAGAATTTCAACATTATGCATAAATTAAAAAGAAGTTATGACTTGCTGACATGGTGATCATTTCAAATGGTTAGCTGAATCTAGATTTTGAGACAGCTGACAATGTTGCTGCAATTTTTAGCTTCCTGTATTACAATTGTGCATTTTAAAAATCAAGGCACCACCCTATGTACAAATTCTTCTGCCTCCTGATCAAAGTGCTCATTCCTCTAGCAACGTCCCTGTCCAGGTTATCGTGCACAGAGAACAAGGGCTTGTTCTAGGTTAATGACCTTTTGCACTGGGCACAAGAAAAGGAGTATCATCTGCAACGAATCCAAAATTATAAAGACAGTGAGGAAGTGATAAGTTCCAGATCATATACCACTTGTTACATAAATAATTTATCAATGATGGACACAGAATACATATATTACACTAAATAGTGTCCTTTCTTTCAGGGTGTACTTCATTCCCAATTGAAGCAAATCAACTTGTATCATAAACTTTATTCAACCTGTTTCTGGAGACCCACATAAGAAATGGAAACGACAAAAAAAATCTGAATTTATATTGCACCTTCTCCATCCTCAGATGCCACAATGTGCCTAATAGGCAAATAATAATGCTTGAGGTGTTGTTTTTAACACATCCAATTTGTGTAGAGCAAGATCATACAAATGAGATAAATGACAAATTGAGCGATTTTGTTGATGTCTTCCTTTGGTCACCTGTCCTAAGATTTCTACACATTGTCTGGTGTCAAAATTTGATTGTTGGTGCTGGTTTCTGTTAAGCATTTGGACACCTTTTCAACTATAGCAAAGACACTATACAAATGAAAGTTATTGCTTTGGTTGAGGGACAAAATGTTGATCAGAATACCAGTTGTATAATTCACCTGCTTTTCCTCAAGGATGTCTGTTATACCCACACAAGCTGACAACAAAAGAGTCTAAAGCCTTAAATGAAAAACAGCTACGTAGGCAGGACATGGAAAAACTCACCTTAACACACAATGTGTTCATTTGTATTTAAAAGTATACACTCTAGAATCCTGTACCAGATTAAAAGCTTTTAATAAAGAGTCCCAAGCACTCAATTCCTAAATAATATAAATGCTGTGAGGCTGGACCCCAAATATACAAGAACTAAAAACAAAAAATGCTGGAAATCATAGCAGACCAGGCAGCATCCATGGAGAGAGAGCGAGCAAGCTAACACTTCATTTTCATTGACAAATATGTATTAAGAATGGAGGAGATGAAAAAACAAACAACTGCAGTCCTCAGGAGGTTGTTACTGAACTAATTCTCCCCTCCCTAAGATGCAAAAGCTAGTTAACCTTGAAACCCACCAATTCAATTAATCACTTTCAAGTGAAACAAAAGTTTTCTCTACTCTCTCTAACTCCACGAAAGTTAATGAAGCATTTCTGTCACACCGAAGGGAAGTGCTCTTAGAATTACATAGAATATACAGCTTAGAAACTGCTTAAGGTCCATTTTGTATTCATGAAACCAAATGAAGTACTTGGGTTCCAAAAATACTACCCTTTGGACAATTACTATAGCAATTAAAGCTGAGGTGTTTAGTAAAACCTTGATATTGTGCAGAAACACATTTAAGCAGTGGTTTACAAACATCATGACCAAGTGGCTAAGGGAATTAATGTTCCTCATGCTAGTCTAAATTTTAGACAATGGCCTGAATTTGACAGTTGTGGAACAGTCAGAAAGAATGCTTATTCTCAACCTGCACAAGGCAACTGATCCCTATGAAATAAACTGAAACTGAACTAGGACATTAGAAACAGGATGTAAAATAGCAGCTGCAGCAATAGAAGCAAACAGGATTGGTGTAATAAATGCTGCCCTCTGGCCACAGATTCAGGCTTTGCACTGGGTGAATCACATACCAGTTCATATATTTCAGGCGCCAGCAATTTTCCAAAACTCTGTTGCCACGTTTTATGGGATTCTACAATAGGACAAAGTCCTGTTGTTCTAGCTCACTTACTCACTGATGGCATGCTGTCAGGTGTCTCATGCTTTCTTTTCCCATTGGCAAAACAGACCCATATGCTGATAGAAAATCAACTTCTCTTTACCCCTCTCTATACAACCTTTAACATTTTTAAAACTCTGTTTCCCAGATATACTTGCATCTTTGATCTTGTTCCTAACACCATTGCATTTCCTTTTCTTCCAAAAAGCATCTAGTTAAAAATCCCTTCCCAGCCTCGCCCACACTCTACATCTGCAAAGTCCTCCAGCCCTATTAGTCTTTTGCTCTAGGATCCTGAGCATTGCTATTAGACTTGCTTCCCCGCACCAACGTGGTTACAAAACTTACTACTCTATCTTCACACTCATCCTCCTTGCCTCTACTAGTTTGACCACTGTCATTTTCAAGCTACCTCTTTACATCTAACTGAGGCCTCTCTTTATCCCTGTGGGAAACATCTTTGGACATTTTAATCCCTTCAAACGGCACAGAAAGTCCAAGTGGTATTTATATTCTGTCTTTCTCTGCATACGGGTACTTTTAAATCAACTTGTTCAGGCACATTATGATACAGCTCTGAAAGGTGGGACTTGAACCCAGGAGTTCCAGCCAGAGGTAGGGCACTGACACTGCACCACAAGACACTTCCCGCCACATATAACCTTTACAAGTCCTCTCTCCTGCAAATCAACATAAATAACATGATCGAAATAGAAGCCGCCGGAAAAGGCCAGCAGGGTCTGGCAGCATCTGTGAAGAAAAGAAATCAGAGTTAACATTTTCAGGACCAGCGACATTTCAGAACAGTTCTGAGGAAGGGTCACCGGACCCGAAGTGTTAACTGATTTTTTCTTCACAGATGCTGCCAGACCTGCTGAGCTTTTCCAGCAACTTCTGTTTTTGTTCCTGATTTACAGCATCCACAGTTCTTTTGATTTTTATTTACAAATAACTAATCATTCATCCTCCTCATTAAGGTAGATGGGAGGGTTATTGTTACATCACAAAATCATTGGTGACAGGCATGTGTAGATTATGGTACACATGGACTGTGCTGACCACTGGTCACTTGTGTTAAAACCAATTCTGTTTTTTGTGGTGAGAATTTGTATGGGGTACAGCGCAAATTTAAATACAACAAACACATTTTCCCAGGAAGTCTTATGGAAAGTGTGTTTCAGAAAGCTTTTATCATTTAGTGAAAACAGTTAGAAATAGTGCATTTCAATAATTACACCTCGGAGTGTGAAGAGAGGAAGTACTTGGAAGTTTAGACTCTTCCCCTCGATAGTTTCAGATTCAGCTTCAGTCACCCCTAAAAGCAACTCCCTTGTGCCTTGCATCCAAGAAGTTACTCAGGTATAATGCATACATCAACACCTTTAGCATATCACATCACAAACGTAACTTAAAAGTTTTTCAAAGGCAGATCATGAAAAAATTTGCAGACAAAGTCAGATATGAATCAATAAGTTGCTTCCTCCCGCAGCTAGCAAGCATTCAGACCCACAAATGATAATTTCTTAGATTACTACTTTTACTGTGCTTGAAAAAACTTCATTGGCCATAAATCACTGAGACATCCAGTGGTTATGACAAACATTAAATAAATACAAGGGTTTCCTTTTCAGCCATTGTACTATATTCAATCAGCTAATAATACGAAATAACAAACAAGTAATACTGGGTTATAGTGGGGGTTGACTTACTTAGCAAGCTAAGTAGCTCCTAGCTACCACTCTCCTAAACTCTGAGATCAACTTGGGCTTTCCCTCAGCCTTCTGTTCGAAGATCTCACCGAATACCTATGTCTTTTTCTGTTTTTAGCCTCAAAACAAAACCCAGAAAGAAATTCCATATTAGGGAAAGAGGTGTCAGGAAGAATTTACAATATTAAAGAAGCCGACACAAGCCTGTCAGAAATATTACGTGTGAACTGGACAAAGTGGGGATCAACAGTCCATCGAGAAGAAAATCATAACTGTCAATCAAAACAATGATAAAACTTCCTTTCTCATATCTCTTTAAGCCAAGATATGAAGTAATAATTGTCAAAGCAAGAATAGGCTCAGGTAGCCCTGGGATTTAAAACTTTCCCTACAGAAAGTCAAACACTCATTCACTTGGTGACAGATGTAGTTTTAATAGCTTTTGAAAGCACTCCCCCTCCAAGAAATGTTGCTTCTTGTCAGCTTCAATTTAAAATTGTATTGCAGTATAGCACAAGGTCATTTTCCCTCAAACAGATGTGTCAAACTTGTCAAGATGCTGTCTTCAGATTCAAAGTAGACATCCTTCACTGAATTAATGTCGAGCACCAGATTTTAAACATGGCTCTGCAAACTCTGTTGACAATCTTAGCCTTTTCATAAATCTTTTGGATTCAATTTTAATAGACTGAGCCGGAGAAGCTATCTTTTCAGGCTTTCACAGGGCATTCCCCTGCTTTTCAAAGGTAGAAATGTTAACTTATTCGAGGAACAAAAAATTCCCCTCTATCCTCATGTGGAAATTTATAGGAACAAGTCTAAAAAACAATCTCATTATGTCATTGTGAACTGAAAGCTTTCCATCACTGCAGTAAAAATTAACTACTTTTAAATATTAGAACAGTTTGATTAATAGCCCAGCTAAACAAACAACCCAAAGATATCCAGACAATACGAATAGGGGCTCACAGCATACAGTAACATAGAAATTAGGAGCAGCAGGAGGCCATTCAGCCCTTCTAGCCTGCTCTGCCATTCTTCACGATCATTGCCGATCATCCAGAATCTAATCCTGCTTTCTCCCCATAACCTTTGATCTCATTCGCCCCAAGTGCTATATCTAGTCACCTCTTGAACGCATTCAATGTTTTGGCTTCAACTGCTTCCTGCGGTAATGAATTCCACAGGCTCACCACTCTTTGGGTGAAAAATGTCTCCTCATCTCCGTCTTAAATGGTCTACCCCGAATCCTCATACTGTGACCCCTGGCTCTGGACACACCCACCATCGGGAACATCCTCCCTGCATCTACCCTGTCCAGTCCTGTTAGAATTTTATAAGTCTCTACGAGATCCCCCCCTCATTCATCTGAACTCTAGCAAAAACAATCCTAACCTAGTCAATCTCTCTTCATACATCAGTCCCGCCAACCCGAAAATCAGCCTGGGTAAACCTTCACTGCACTCCCTCGACAGCAAGAGCATCCTTCCTCAGAAAAGGAGACCAACACTGCACACAATATTCTAGGTGTGGCCTCACCAAGGCCCTTTATAACTGCAACAGCACATCCCTGCTCCTGTACTCAAAACCTCTCGCAATGAAGGCCAACATACCATTTGCCTTCTTTACCACCTGCTGCACCTACATGCTTACCTTCAGCGATTGGTGCACAAGGACACCCAGGTCCCGCTGCACACTCCCCTCTCCCAATTTACAGCCATTCAGGTTGTAATCTGCCTTCTTGTTTTTGCTTCCAAAGTGAATAACCTCACATTTATCCAAATTATACTGCATCTGCCATTGATTTGCCCACTCACCCAACCTGTCAACATCACGCTGAAGGATCTCTGCACCCCGTCACAGTTCACTCTCCCAACCCAACTTGGTATCATCTGCAAACTTGGAGATGTTACATTTTGTTCCCTCATCCAAATCATTAATATATAGTGAATAGCTGGGGTCCCAGCACCAATCCCTGTGGCACCCCACTAGTTACTGCCTGTCAATTTGAAAAGGACCCATTAATTCTTACTCTTTGTTCCCTCTCTGCCAACCAGTTTCATATCCATCTCAATACACTTTCCCAATCCCATGTGCTTTAATCTTGCACAATAATCTCTTGTGTGGGACTTTTGTCAAATGCTTTCTGAAAGTCCAAATATACTACAATCGACTGGCTCCCCCTTGTCAATTCTACTAGTTACATCTTCATAGAATTCTAACAGATTTGTCAAGCATGATTGCCCCTTCATAAATCCATGCTGACTATGTCTGATCCTGCCACTGCTTTCTAAATGCTCTTCTATAAAATCCTTGACAATGGATTCGAGAATTGTCCCCACTACAGACGTTAGGCTCACCGGTCTATAATTCCCTGTTTTCTCTCTACCTCCCATTTTGAATACTGGAGTGACATTAGCCACCCTCCAATCTGCAGGGACTGTTCCAGAGGCTATAGATACCTGGAAGATGACCATCAATGCATCCACTATTTCTAGAGCCACTTCCTGAAGTACTCTGGGATGTAGATTATCAGGCCTTGGGTATTTATCCACCTTCAATCCTTTCACCATTTCTCTACTAATATTGATCTCCCTCAATGCTTCCCTCTCACTAAATCTTGCATTCTCCAACATTTCTGGTATCTGATTTGTGTCCTCTTCTGTTGAAGACAGAACCAAAGTATGTATCCAGTTGCCCAACCATTTCTTTGTCCCCTATTACACAATCGTCCATTTCTGTCTGTAGGGGACCCAGAAGTGCCCTCACCACTCTATCTCTTCATGTACATATAGACACGCCTAGCATCAGTCTTTATGATCTTTGCAAGTTTACTTTCGTACTTTATTTTTCCCTTCTTAATCAATCCCTTGGTCCTTCTTGCTGAATTCTAAACTGCTGTCAATCCACAGACATATTATTTTTCTTGGCCAATCTCTAATTTCCTTTGTAAGCCATGGATTGGCCCTCTTACCCATTTTGCTTTTGGTACCAAAGAGAATAAACAGTTGCTGCAGTTCCCCCATGCGTTCCTTGAATGTTCACCATTGCCTATCCACTGTCATCCCTTTAAGTAACTCTCCCCAATCTATCAAAGCCAACTGACACCTCATATCTACATAATTTCCTTTATTACGATTCAGCACTCTAGTTTGTGAATCGACTATCTCACTCTCCATCTTGATAAAAAATAATATCTTGTTATGGTTCCTCATCCCCAAGGGGTCATGCACAGCTAGGTTGGCAATGATTCCCTTCTCATTACACACCACCCAGTCTAAGATGGCCTGCTCTCTCGCTGGTGCCACCACATATTAGTCAAGAAAACCATTCCAGGAATTGTGGCTAATTTGATTTGCTCAAACTATGCGCAGATTTAAATCACCCATGATCACCAATTTTCCTTATCACTTGCATCTCTAGTTTCCTGTATAATACCATTCCCAACATCACCACTGCAGTTTGGGGTCTATATATGACACCCACTAATATTTTTTGCCGCTTGGTATTTCTCAACTCTACCCATACAGACTCCACATTGTCAGAGATAATATCCTTTCACATTGTTGTGTTAATTTCCTCTTTAACCAGCAATGCTGCTCTGCCATCTTTTCCTTTTTGCCTGTCCATCCTAAATACTGAATACCCTAGGACTTTCAGTTCCCAACCCCGGTCACCCTGCAGCTATGTCTCAGTAATCCCATTTATATCGTACCCGTTTACATCTGCCTGCGCATTTAGTTCATCCACTGCATTGCAAATGCTACACACATTAAGGCACAAAGCCTTTAAGCTTTTCTCTTTAACATTATTTGACCCACTCTTATTTTCCTAAATAGCCCTGTTTGAATTTTGTCCTTGGTTTCTCTGCCTATCACTTTTCTTATTCCCTTTTCTACCTGTTGTTTTTGTCCTTGCTCCTTCTTTCTCGGACTCCTTACATTGATTCCCATCCCCTGGCATATTAGTTCCTCTTGGGAGAAGGGTCCAAAAGTTGTCAAATGGAGTACAAATGGGAAAACTTAAAGTTGTTTGTTTTGGAAGGGAGAACGAAGGAACAGAATATTATTTAAATGGAGAAAAACTGCTGAAAGCTGCAACACAAAGGGACTTGGGGGGACTTTTGCACAAAACACAAAGCTAAAACACAGGTGCAGCAGGTATCAGGAAGGCTAATGGGATGTTGGCCCTTATTTTAAGGAGGTTGGAGTATAAGAGTAAGGAAGTCTTACTGCAACTGTTCAAGGTGCTGGTGAGACCACATCTGGAATATTGTGGGCAGTTTTGGTCCCTTTATTTCAGGACAGATATTATTTCATTGGAGACAATTCAGAGAAGTTTCACTAGACAATCCCAGCACAGAGGGATTGTCTCATTAGCAAAGGTTAAAAGGCTGTGACACTACTCAGAATCACATCTATATAGTCTTACAGCAGAGAAACAGACCCTTCGGTCCAACCGGTCAATGCTAACCATAATCCCAAACTAAATTAAACCCATCTGCCTGCATGTGGCCCAAGTTCCTCTAAATCTTTCATATTCACATACCTGTCCGAATTTATTTTAAATGCTGTAACTGCACCTGCATTCACCACTTCCCATGGAAGTTCAATCCACACATGAACCACTCTGTGCAAAAAAATTGCCCCTCATGTCTTCTTTAAATCTTTCTCCTCTCACCTTAAAAATATACCTCTTCGTCTTGAAATCCCCCACCCTGGGGAAGGGACACTTATCATTCATCTTACTTATAACCTCATGATTTTATAAATCTGTTAGGTCACCCCTCAACCTCCTACTCATTGGAATTTAGGAGAAAAAGAGGTGATCTCAATGAAACATGCAGGATTCTGAAGGGGCTTGACAGGGTAAATGCTGACAGAATGAGAGAGTCTATTCTGAGACTATGTCCTCTTGTCCTAAAGGGGCGCCAATTTGAGACTGAGATGAGGAGGAATTTGTTCTCTGAGGGCTGAGTATCTAGAAATCCTTGCCACAGAGAAGTGTGTGTGTGTCTGTACGCGTGTGCATGGGGGGTGCTGGTGTCAAGTCCTTGTGTATATTTAAGGCAGAGATAGATTCTTGATCAGTAGGGGAATCAAGGATTATAGAAAAAGGGAAGGGAAGTGGATGTGAGGAGTGTCGGATCAGCCATGATCCTACTGAGTGGTGGAGCAGGCACAAGGGGGCAAGTGGCCTACTCATATTTCTATTTCTTCTGTTCTTAGACACCCAACGCCAACTGTAATTTTTACCAATGTTACTGTCAGTAACCCAGACACAGGAGCAGGAGAGGGGAGGAATGTGGTTTTAATAACTGGAGATGAACATGTAATGTTACGGGACAGGCAAGAGTGGCTGATTTCAACCAGGACTACTTTGCTTCTGAGTTTCTCGTCTCCATTGTGCATGAACTAGTGTGAATCAGAAGACTTTATGAAAGGCACAGTCAAGTGGTAAAAGCAGGAAGGGAGGTTTAGATGTCAGGAAATGATGGTGTTAACAATAACAGAGGCAGAGGAAAGAAAATGAAGGCTGGCCCTAGATTTCCTGAATCTTCTCTGGAAATCCTACTAGCTATAAAATGTCAGGATAGCGGGCCTGCATCCCAGCTGTAAGAGAAAGAACCCTGCTGTCACACAAGCCGCGTGCAGGCTGAGCTACAGCAGCTAACCTCAAGGAGTGCACTGCAAGATCCAGTGTTACAAAAGGAAGATCGATCTGACCAGCTCAGGAAAGTTCAGTAAACTTAAAGGTGCACAAACACCTGAGGGAGTTTTCACCCTCTCTCACCATTATCTAATGCATTTATTCACAGCATTCCTCATCAGGACATTTTTTTTTTTAAAACTCATTCGAGGGACATGGGCATCACTTGGCCAGCATTTATTGCCCATCCTGCAGTTGCCCTTGAGAAGATGATGAGCTGCCTACTTGAATCACTGCAGTCTGTGTACTACAGGTATCCTTCTGTCTGTTTGCGTATTATTGCTCACCATCCTTTTCCTTCCTCCCTCCACTGATGGGAATACTTGTAGGATATTTGGGGAAGAGAGGTGGGTTCCCCATCGATCATACAGCTTTACCTGATAGAGGAACTGGCACTGGAAATTAGCATCATCTTGATCTCTCTGTCCATACTGGAGTCAGGCAACTGCCCTTAAACTCAAACTCCCATCTTTTACAAGACAAGCAGCTTGCAATCTCTTCAGTGCTTTAATAAATACAACCACCCCAGTTGCATGCATGTCAACAGTAGTTGAAATCTAACCCTTCACTTCTTCAGGCCTATCACATTAAAAACATCAGCCTCCCCCACCCAAACACAACAAGGACTGTTCAGGAAACTCCACGACTGCTGAAGGCATAATGCCACAGGACACATGCTTTGCAGAAGCAGCACAATACAAGGGCATCAGTTGTGTCTCTTACACAACTTGATGGGATGTCGCCTGGTCTGTGTCAGGGACAGATGGGCTCAGCTAGTCAGAAATGCTGAACACAAGGGATCAACAGACAAATACTAAAGGCTCAGCAGCAGCAGTTGTACGGGGTCCTCCCAGTCCTGCTACGCACAATCATAAGGCACAGAGAATGAAGCATTTGTGGACAGACATTGCAGAGTAGTTTTCTTAAACTTTTAAACTTTACAGTCATCCACTGAGAATCTGACTGACTGTATGAGAGGTAAGAAGTTGTTTTACCACAAGAGAATGAATAATTTGCTGCCCTCTGCCAGGGTATCTGCCTGTGTTTGCTCAGTGTTTCATGACACGCCAAACAGGATTCCCTGACAATGAAGGTTGGGAAAGGTAACCACAAAACTTTAACCCATCGCTGGGAAACTGAAATGTTGTCCCAGCCAGTTAAGTTCCCCTACCCACCTTTCTAAAAGCTGCAGGCAGGCCTGGAAGATTCTGCCCAAAATGTTGTGACAACTGAGGTTGGAGAGTGCACGACACTGCACAGCCAATTACATACTTTCTCTAACTTTGGTTTAAAAATAACAGATCCATCAACCTTTAACAAACAACAACAAAATAAATCATTTAGGAGACTTATTCAACAAAGATGCAAAGCTGATGAACACAGATGGAAAAATGAAAGCATAAATATTTATCCCTCTCAATAATGCTACACACACACAAATTAAAGAAAGAAAATTTTTAAAAAAGCCATATCTACAGCCATTAAATTTGGGGAAAAACACTGATCAAATAAAGGTTAGTCCTGGAAGGAAAGCAAGGAAATAAAAATGAAATATTAAAGATGGCTTTCCATCTACATTGTCACACTTAGATTGATATCACTGGGATGTTTGCAGACACAGTTCATTCAGCAATTGTCGGTAATTCCGAGGTGCTATAATATATGACGCAGCACATAGACTTTATGGATTTGTACTGCTCTGGCCTGTGCCCTATTACTGAATGGCGACTGCCTATTCTGCATTCTGTTTGCTGGTAGAGGTGGAGAATTGTGTTCTGATCAAGAGTCAATACCTGAACCTGATTCGCTCTCTGCAGATATCACAGACCTGTTGAATATTTCTGGTACTTTCTCTTTCTATTTCAAATTTGTAGCCTCCATTTAAGAGGGTATCCTTGTTTGTCCAAAGTCAGTGCAGAGGATCATGGGAAAAAGATGACTAGCATTAAAGGGGAGGCAATGGCCTGGTGGTATTATCGCTGGACTGTTAATCCAGAGACCTGGGTAACGCTTGAGGGATCCAGGTTCGAATTCTGCCATGGCAGATGGAGGAATTTGAATTCAAAAAAAGAAATCTGGAATTAAAGTCTAACAATTACCATGAATTCATTGCTGATTGTCGGAAAAACCCATCTGGTTCACTAATGTCCTTTAGGGATGGAAACTGCCATCCTTACCTGGTCTGGCCTACATGTGACTCCAGACCCACAGCAACGTGGTTGATTCTGAACTGCCCTCTGGGCAATTAGAGCTGGACAATAAATGCTGCCTGGTCAGCGACACCCATATGCCGTAAATGAATAAGAAGAAAACACTGCAGGATTCAATCAATTCTGAAGAAATAGAACATTGGCACTACAAAAATGGAAGACGAATAAACCCAGGAAAGTCAACTGAGAGGTTTTGTTTTTAGAAAATCTATCTTCAACTGGAAAACTCAAAGTTAAAGGATTAAGGTGGCTGGTTGGTTAGCGATAAATCAAAACTTTATTTCTGGTACGTTCAGCTGTTGTTTCATCAGAGGCATAGCAGGGTAACTCAGTACTCAGTTGATTGCATGCCCTAGAACATATGGGAATTTGAAAATGGTCCTCACATGCCGAAAGAATTATCGACCGGCACCCAGTTCAGAGCTTGAGTAATAGCTAACATCACTGTACTGAGTATGGTCTGGGAGGTGCATATTTTTGGAGGTGGCCCACCCACGGTTTATGGGTGCACAGGCAAAGAAGGAATGGGTGATTTCCAGATCGGACCAAGCAGCTAGTGCAGGAGTCCCCTGGGGGCAAGTTGTTTACAAACCAAAATTTAGTTTTAAACATCAGATGATGGCTGCAGTTCTCTGCGAAGAACAGCCACAACCAAGTTCGTAGTACCATCAGTGGCTGAACTATACAGGAGAAAGATCAGTAATAGTGAGACAGGATTCAATGGTATGAAGAGCATGAAGTTGTTTCTGCAGCTACAGGCATGAGTCCTGGGTATAAGTTACTGACTTGGCAACAGAAGTTTTTACAGAATTCAAAAATTCGTGGCATGACTGATACCACAGAGAGTAGCTGCAAACTGCAAGAAATTAGGAATTAACTGGTAAGGTGGGCAGAAAGTGGCATATAAAATTCAACCTGGAAAAGCCTCTTGACATTCACTGGCATTACCATCACTGAATCTCCCATTAACAACATCCTGGAGGAGGGTTATCATTGACCAGAAACTATATTAGACCAACTGTATCAATATTATGGCTACAAAAGAGAGTAACTGCATGGGAGTAACTCAACCCTCCGACTCTCCAAAGTCTGTCCATCATCTACAAGCCATAAGTCAGAATTATGATGGAATACTCCATATTTTCCTGGATGAGTGCAGCCCCAACAACACTCAGACACTTGACACCATCCAGGGCAAAGCAGCCCGGCTAATTGGCACTACATCCACAAGCATCCACTCCCTCCACCACCGCTGCTCAGTAGCAGCGGTGTGCACCATCTACAAGATGCACTGCAGAAATTCACCAAAGATCCTTAGACAGTACCTTCCAAACCCACGACCACTTCCATCTAGAAGGACAAGGACAGCAGATACATGGGAATACCAATCCCTGCGAGTTCCCCTCCAAACCACTCACCATCTTGATCTGGAAACGTATGGTCATTCCTTCACCGTCACTGGGTCAAAATTCCCTGCCTAACTCCCTGCTTAACAATACCGTGGGAGTACTCGTGACGGAGCTCAGGGTGAATATCCAGCAATCCCTGATAGTAGCAGGACAGGTCAATAAGGTGGTTAAGAAACCACATGAAATCCTTTCTTTGATTAGGCACAGCACAGGTTTTAAGAGCAAAGAGGTTACATTAAAACTGAATAAATCACTGTTAGGCCGCAATTTTACTGATGTGGCAGTTCTGATCATCTCATTATAGGATGGATGTACCTGTACTATACAGAGCACTGAAAAGCATTACAATGATAATGCCAAGACCAGAGAATGCAGCTATTAGTAAAGATTGGATAGGCTAGGGTATTCTTGGAGCACAGGAGACAGTGGTTTGAGTGAGTTTTTTTTTAAATTCATTCATGGGCTCTGGTGTGACTGGCTAGGCCTAAGTTTATTGCTTATCCCTAACTGTCCAGACACTAGTAGAGTCAGCCCGTACTGCTGAGAGCCTGGAAATCAGACTAGGGAACAATTGCAAAAAACAGACCCAAAGAACTGTGGATGCTGGGAATCAGGAACAAAAACAAACTGCTGGAGAAACTCAGCAGGTCTAGCGGTGGCTAAAAGATGTTCTACTGAAGAGACCCTGGACCCAAAACATGAACTCTGCTTTCTCTCTGCCCATCAAATTTTGAAGGGCATCACAACCTACAGATAAAACAGGAGACATATGCTCAATTGGCTTAATGCCCTAACTGCATTCCAACATCATATGATCCAAAACATGTAGGTGACTCATACTGGCCTGACACATCTTCCTGTACTACAAAACGAAGCTGCAACAGACTCATTTCCATGTATTGTTTCCTTGCTCCGTGTGGGTGTAAATAATGGTACCCGACAGCTACACAGGTTATGTTCACCTGGCAGCCCCACTGCACCAATGGGAGTCTGGGCTCTCACTAGGGTCTGACGTCAGGTGACCAGCATTGGCGGCACGTCTAGGCCTAAGCCTGGGCCCTGGCCCTGAGATGGGGAGGGGTAGCAGGCAGGACCCGGTAAAACCTTCCCAATGGCCTTACCTGCTTCGGGTTGTCATAGTAGATGCCGATGGAGCTCAGCTTGGGCGCGATGCTGGTGATCTCAGTGAAGAGCCGGCCTGCTTCCCGGTACGGACCCTGCTTGTACTTGTAGGCCACGGTGAAAGCTCCAATGGGCGGCGGGCCGGAGCGCACTGTCACCTCAGACAGGAGGCCCGAGTATATGGCCAGTCCCAGCAGGCTGATCAGCAAGAACGCGGCCAGCAACAGGGCACTCAAGGCCAACAAGTTTAGCTCGGACATGTCTGCAGAGGAGCGGGTGGGGCTCCGGGAGAGAGCGGGTACAGGGGCCACCCGGCTCCAATCACAGGGGCAGGAGCAAGTCCTGGGGCGTGGGGGGGGTGGGGTAAGTGGCGGCCCCGTTCCAATCACAGGGGAGGAGGGTGGGGCAGCGGGCGGGGCAATGGGCGGTTCACGCCTATCACAAGGGAGGAGGCGGGAATGGGGCGGGGTACGGTGCGGCATGATCCAATCACAGAGGAGGAAATGGGGAAGGGGCGGGGAAGGTGCGCATGCCTCCAATCACAGGGGTGGTGTGTGAGGCTCGGGGCGGGGAAGGGGCGGCACCTTGGCGGGTAGGGTGGGAACAGGGTGGCACGGCTGTCTTTGGTGAGGGGGTGGGGCAAAGGTTGGGACGGTTCTCCAATCCGTGACCATGGGCCGGGCGCGCGGCCAGGTGTATTTTCTGGGATAGGTGCGGATCGGCTCCTAACACGGGTAGTGGGCGGGGCTTGGGCCATGTGTGTGGTCTCTGGACCAGGCCGGTTCCAATCAAAGGGTTACGGGGCGGGGCCCTGCGTGTCCCCTCTTCCGGCCTCAGGCATGGAGGCGGGGCCTGCGGCGGGTCCGCACCCATCACGGGGACATGAGGCGGGGCCTGCGGCGGGCCGGCTCCAATCACAGAGAAATGAGGCGGGGCCTGCGGCGGGCCGGCTCCAATCACTGGGACATGAGGCGGGGCCTGCGGCGGGTCGGCTCCAATCATAGGGACATGAGGCGGGGCCTGCGGCGGGTCGGCTCCAATCACAGGGACATGAGACAGAGCCTGCGGCGGGTCGGCTCTAATCACAGGGACATGAGGCGGGGCTTGCGGCGGGCCGGCTCCAATCACAGGGACATGAGACAGAGCCTGCGGCGGGCCATAACAAGGGTTGGGTGTCTCCCCCTGGGGGCGGGTGGTGGTCGTGCTACAAGGTAAAGGTTCTGTCCTGTCAATTAAAATTAGAGAACTGATATCCGGACTGTGTAGTCATCAATAACATTATACAAAGAATGTTTCTGATTGTATTTGCACACCATAAACTGACAGATTTCTCTTAGACAACAATTAACAATCAATGCTTTTGATTTTTTTTGTTGAACCATGAGCTGACCTCGCCTTGTGCGTCATGAGTCAGACCATGGTCTGAGCTTTCTGATGTGTGCTGCTGCAAATATAGCAGGGGTTTGCTGTCAGGAGATGACATCCTGGTAGTACCATCCCCACACACCCACTGCAGCTCACCTTTAAGTGACAGGGGACCAGATCTGAACAATTCACTGTTTCTAGAGGAATCTATGTGCTTCCCACACACTGTCTTTTGGATAAATCCATATATGGTCTGTAGACCCTCTAGGGGAAGTGAAAGAGTAAACAACAGGTGGAAATAGCACCTAGAGAGAAAACAGTTGGGTAGACAAAGGAATGGGTAAAAGTCAACCTGGGAGAATGAGTAACAGCTAATGGGGACCATTGGTGGCTGACAATGGGTTGTTCATGGGAACAGCCCATGTGATGAGAAGGCCTGGTGTGTTGGGGTTGGGGTATGGTCATGGAAAGGTGCTCAAGGCCTAACATTATTGAACTCATATTGACTTCTGAAGGCTGTAGAGTTCCCAAGCTGAAAATGAGGTGCTGTTTTTCCAGTTTACGCTAAGCTTTGCTGGAGCATTGAAGCAAGCCCGAGGCAGAGATGTTGGCTAGGGAATATGGTGGTGTGGTGTAGTGGCAGGCAACAAGAAGCTCAGGGCCGCTTTTGCGGACAGAGTGTGAGCATCCTGTAACGCAGTCACGCAGTCTGCATTTCGTCTCCTAAATGTAGAGGACACCACATTGTGAGTGGTGCATACAGTAGACTAGATTGAGTGAAGTGCCGGTAAATCATTGCTTCACCTGGAAGCTGTGTCTAGGTTTTTGGATGCTGAGGAGGGAGGAAGTAAACAGGCAGGCATTACACCTTCTGTGATTGCATAGGAAGGTGTTGTGGGTGTGGGGAGGTGTTTGGAGTGGAGAAGGAGTGGACTAAGGTGTCCTGGAGGGAATGATCCCTGCTGAAGGCTGACAAGGGAAGGGAGGGGAATATGCATCTGATAGTGGCATCCCGCTGGAGTTAGTGAAACTGTCAGCTAAAGATCCTTCGGATGAGGTTGTTGGCAGGATAAGTGAGGACAAGGATTACCTTATCAATGCTGTGCGAAAGGGATGAGAAGGGTTGAGTGCCAATGCGCAGGAGATGGATCAGACATGGCTGAGGGCTCTGTCAACTCTGGTGGTGGGGAATCCTAGATTGAGGAAGAAGGTGGGCATTTTGGAGACCCTTTGTAGAAGCTGGCATCATCAGAACAGATAGAGATGGAGAAACAGGGAAAATGGGATGGATTCTTTACAGAAAGAAGCGTGTGACTCTCCCTGACCTTTACCCCCCTTCCTTTGTCCATCCAATTGCTGTTTTCTCTCTTTCTCTGGGCTCCATCTCCACCTATCATTTACGTTCCCCCCCCTCTTCATACTCCATCTTCAGCATGTATACCAACCTTTTCCTAGCTACAATCAGTTCTGCAGAAGGGTCACTGGACCTGAAATGTTAACTCTGCTTTCTCTCCGCAGATGCTGCCTTTCCTACTGAGTTTTTCCAGTAATTTCCAGTTTTGT
>JAHRHZ010000147.1:2231091-2243507 GCA_024137785.1 Ginglymostoma cirratum | reverse complement strand
CAGGCCTAGACCCTTCTTCAGAAATCATTTCTGAAGAAGGGTCTAGGTCTGAAACGTCAGCCTTCCTGCAACTCTGATGCTGCTTGGCCTGCTGTGTTCATCCAGCTCTACACCTTGTTATCTCTATAACCCACTTGACCTTGATCTCACCAATCTATCATTTAAGAAAGAAATGCTTACATTTATATGGTGCCTTTCATCTGTGCAATATTCCACAGCCCGTGAAGTACTTTTGAAGCGTAGTCACAATGTGATAATGACCAGATTGTATGTTTTAGCAATGTTGGCTGGAATAAGTATCAAGCAGGACACCTGTTCATCTAAATTGTCTGTTCATCTTCAAATTAATACAATAGGTGACCATTTCCATCCACCTGAGAGGGTAGCCAGCTTAACATTTTATCCCAAGGATTCCCTCCAGTACTACACTTGAGGGTCAATCTTGATTGTCATGCTCACGTTCTGTAATGGGACTTACTCAGAGGAACAAGAACCAACTGAGCAGTAACTCAGTGATGCATCTGTCCGTGTAAATATTGGAACAAATAACCACCTCGAAGTCCCTGAGGGAACAGAGCTTCCCTTTACATTGGAGATATTCTCCATCCTGTTGTGTGGCACTAACCAATGTGCTAAATGGGATAGGTTCAGAACAGATCTAGGAACTCTAAATTGGCCATTTATGAGGATTTGCTGGCTATCAACAGCATCAGGATCATATTCAACCACAAGATGTAACCTTATAGCTAGCCACATTCCACATTCTACCATTAGCACCGACCCAGAGGATTAAGCCATGTTCATTGAAGAATGTAAGAGATCAGCCCCAAAGTAGCAGAAGACTCTCTAACAATGAGATACCAACCTGATGAAGCTATAACACAAGAATGCACGAATGCTGAGTAGCCCAAGCAATATGGTGTAGATAGAGCTTAGCCATCCTTCAGCTAGTGATTCAGATCCAAGCTCTGCAGCCCTGTCACATTCAGGGTGAATGGTGATGGTCAATTCAGTACTAAATAAGACAAAGGGGCAATATGAACAACCTTTAATAATGACACAGCTGATCTGGAATTTAGCTTGAGGTAGTTTGCAATTAGGTTCAGTTAGAAATTACAAGTGGATGATCCTTTTCAGCCTCCTCCTGAGATCCCCGCTTCTTAGTCACTTCAATTCACTCCATGTGATATCAATAAACAGCTGAGGTCACATCATAAGACCATACGGTGTAAGAGCAGATGTAGGCCATTCAGCCTGTTGAGTCCAGTCCACCATTTGATGAAATCCTGGCTGATCTGATAATGATC
This sequence comes from Ginglymostoma cirratum, assembly GCA_024137785.1. Taxonomy (NCBI): domain Eukaryota; kingdom Metazoa; phylum Chordata; class Chondrichthyes; order Orectolobiformes; family Ginglymostomatidae; genus Ginglymostoma; species Ginglymostoma cirratum. The sequence continues at coordinate 2,242,200 of JAHRHZ010000147.1, read as the reverse complement.
AACTCAATTTTCCTGCCTGTTCCCCATAACCCCTGATTCCCTTACTGTCTATCACAGCCTTGAATAAACTTAATGACCGAGCCTCCTGTAGTGAAGAATTCCACAGATTCTCAATCCTCAGAGAAGAAATTCCTTTGATTCTCTGTCTTGAATGTGTGACCCTTTATTCTGAGATTATGTTCACGGATCCTAGGCTCTTACACATGGAGAAACAACCTCCCCACATCTACCTTGTCAAGTCTCCTAAGAATCTTGTGTTTCAATAAGGTCTTCTCCTAAACTCCAATGAGTAAATGCCTAATCCACTCATCCACTTGTCAAAGACAATTCCTGCATACCCAGCATCAACCCAATGAATCTCCTCTGGACTGCCTGCTATGCCAGTATATTTTTCCTTATATAAGGGACCGAAAACTGTTCACAGTATTCCTGCTGTGGTCTAACTAGTATCTTGCATAGTTTTGGCTTAACCTTCTTATTTTTATACTTCACTCCCTTTGAAATAATGGCCAACATTCCATCTCCCTTCCCTATTACTTGTTGAACTTGGATGTTAGCTTTTTGAGATTACAAATGAGGATTCCCAAAACCCTCTGTTCTATAGCTGTCTGCAATCTTTCCCTGTTTAAATAATAATCAACACCTCTGTTCTTCCTGCTAAAGTGCATGACCTCACATTTTCCTACCTTATATTCCATCTGCCAAGTTTTTCTCACTCGATTTGCCTACCTATATCCCTCTGTTGACTCTCTGTTATCCTCACCAATTGCCTTCCCACCTGTTTCTGTGTCATCCTCAAACCTGACTGTAGTACATTCTGCATGAGAGTCATTGCTACTTGTTACAATGTCTGGAAAGCTGTAGTGTTTGAAATGTGCTCTAAGGCTTTCTATGGTCTTCATTGGCAGCCATTGATGTCTGTTGGTTAACCCCCCGTAGTCAGAATGACAATTGATGATGATAGATAATCAGTTCATGCAAGAGTGAAGTGGTCTACTCCAAACCTCTACTCCTTCACCACAGCCTGTCTTGATGTCATGCAACTATTTTCACCTTGGTTACTTTGGTATTTGTCTGATATGGGGACATAATCTCAATGTTCATATTTAGCCAGTAGAGCCACATCTCTTGTCATCCTTAGACTAGACTCATTTATTGGTGGTTTACATGGATTCACTTCAACATCTGTCTTCAGGATAATGACTCTATTTCATTCGTACAACATACCATCTTGGGCTATCAATTCATTTCTGGATGGTCAATACACTCTTTAGGCAACAGATATGTCCTGATGGTTTTAATGTCACCATTTCATCACTACATCCTGTAACACTTGGAGAGTTCTATCTTGTTGCATAGTTTGATTGATTTGCCTTTCAGATTCATTGGTATTGCCAGGTTGTGGACTTGCAGAGAAAGCTAAGCTGTTGTTTCTCGTTGAATCTTGAATATTTCACATTCTGTCTGAGCATCTTCTGATGTCTTCATAGGGAGTGCTGCACTCGACAGCATGTTGGCAATGTACATCTGTTTTGTACATCACTTCCAAATTACACCTCTGCAAACAAAATGATGTTCTTTGCAGCTGCTTTGGAGCATATAGAAGCAGTTTGAGAAAGATGCTTTTGAAGTGACCTATGGTCAGACCTTTCTGTCATTTTGTCTCTCCTAAATAGGATTCAAATTCTTGCAAGCAAATACAATAGCCAGGCACTCTTCCTCAATCTGTATACAGCATTGTTCAGTTTGTGTTAATGCCCTCGTTGCAAATACAACTGATTGACCTTGCTGCATAAGGGTTGCTTCAAGTCCATTTGTCTGACATTATTCTGTGACCTGAATTTCTGTTGACATCCTGGTATCTCAGCAAAGGCACTGCCTTCATTAGTTGTTGATTCTAATGAAATGTGTTTCTTGCTGTGTATCCTAATGCCGTTGCAAATCCTTAGCTGTGAGCATGCATTGGAGGTTCTCACTCTGTTGACAAATTAGCCAAAAACTTTGTCAAGTATTTAAAAGATTAAGCAAATTGTTGTACCACTAGCAGATCTTTTGCTAACCTCATCTCTGCTACAGCACCCAGATTGTCAGGATCTTGGGTAATCCATTCACTACCCGTACATGATCGGTGTACTTGACTTTGGGCATCTTCAATTGCCTATTTGTCTTGCCAGTAACCATCCTTCAAACCTATGAGTGGCAAAAATCTTGTAATAAATGTCTAATTCTTCAATGTCATGATTTCCACCTCTAGTTTCTTATGTTACAGTAGATAATATGAGCAGTGCACATCAAGTAAAACCCTGTTGAGGACAAACCCACTCCATAGTAGCAGCAATTGTCATTGTTGACTGACTCTAATATCTTGTTGGTAGTTATTTGGAAAACTAAATGAAGATCAACTGGATAATAGCTTTGGAGAAAGTGATTTTGGAAAAAGAGTTCTTTACCTTTACTAGCATCATATTCTATGAGAACAGATCTGTAGATAGGACTTTGACCACCAGAAAACAGCAAGTAGCTTTTTGATTAGAATGTAAGTTCTTTAAATATGAAACAAATTTCTAAGATTGCATTATTTAAAACTTAAAATGTTGAAGTATACTTCTGAGCTGGGAGACAAAACCGATGCAATGAAATACGGAAAGCTGAAAGGTAAAACTGCTCTGTTTCTGGCACATTCATGTCAGTTTGTCTCGTAATATCAACTGCAGAGTCTTTGTCATTAAAAGGAGGAACAATTTTAAATTTAGACAGACACAAAGTCAGGGGCATGTAGCTGAAGGAGGCATAGTCCAATGTTTTAAGATAGAATCATGGAAAGCAGAAACCTCATTGGGTATCCAGTGACCCCTCTCACTGAATTACATCTGTTCAAACAACAAATGCAGTTCTTATTTGCAGATCAAGCTTTCCCAAGAAAAGATCTCAAAGTTTTGGTTGCCAATTGGCAAGGAGGGACTTTGTGGAATTAATATATCCAGTTTATCCATGAATGATCAGAAAGATCCAGAAAAGATTTGAAAGGTTCTCAAAGACCTGTTCAAGGTAAGAATTAACTTCAGGATTAACAGACTTTAACTCATGGCACATAGTCAGGAACCCCAAGAATTTAGTGATAAGTTTTTCAGAAGATATAGAGCAATGTGCATGAATATGATTTTTCCAAAAATGAATTGTCAAAGAAACCTATTGAGTTGGTCATCCCCTCTACTAAAGTCTTTGGGAAGGATCTTTTAGCAAGGTAATGGGACATACCATTGACCTTAGGATGGATGCAAGTATGAATTCATTGTGATGACCAACAACAATTACAAACTTTAAGTACAGCTAACACTATTGCTACAGTTAGCAGAGTACACCAAAACAATAAAATCTGGAACAAATGCAATTTGTCATATCTTCCCAAAAGCTGTGCAGCTTTTCTTGATATCTATACAGCATCTACCGTCAAGAGATATTGGGCATGCTTAGGCAGGAAAAGGCCAGGCTAGACCCTACTGCACAAACAAAGCTGACCAACAAGATGTTACAACACCTCAACATTAGTAACAAGAAACTGCATAAATGCAAACACATTAATCTTTCAGACCCAACCAAGTGAAAGGGAAATTTTAGATGAAGACCAAGTTTTCCATTTTGTAAACCTCACACATCACATCAACAGTGTTAGGCAATCAGAAAACTTTTATAACTATTGACATCATATATCCTGAAAAGCAGGGCAACACACAAGAAAAGCTAAGATCAACACAGGAACTAGAGCCAGCATATTACCACAATGAATCCTGACAGAAATGCACCTCAACAAGTGGTGCTGTATGGTGCACCTACGAGAGACTATCACACAGATTATAATGGATCACCAACTTCCTGCACTGGGAGCATCACACCACAGTACCAATGTACAAGTTCATCTTGGCTTCCTAAAAATTCTACTTGGCACCAATGGTCCAACAATAGCAGGACCATCTGCATGTATAGACAACACAATTTCTGAGATTCGAAACATATCCATTGTAGTGAACAGACGACATCTGATGCAACTGAAACAATGATCTAAAAGGATATGACTTTGAAGTGAGATATAAACCAGGTCCCAGGATGATTACAACTGACACCCTGAGTAGATTACCCAACTCACACAAAAACCGAGATATTCTTATTTTACATCTACACGTTGACCACAAAGAAGAACAGGGACGTCCAGTGGGATTCAGTGAATTTACCAGGATGTTGTGTGGGCTGGAGAGTTTCAGTTATGAAGCAAGATTGGACCGACCGGGGTGGTTTTCCTTACACCAGAGGAGATTGAGGGGGATTATGATTGAGATGTATAAAATTATGAGGGACATAGATAGGTAGACAGGAAGAGACTTTTCCCCTTGATGGAAGAATCAATGACCAGGGAACATAGACTTAAGATAAGGGGCAGAAGGTTTAGGAGACATGAGGAATTTTTTTCACCCAGAGGATGGTGGGAACTCACTGCCTGTAAGGATAGTAGAGGCAGGAACCCTCGCAACATTTAAGAAGCATTTAGATGTGCACTTTTGATGCCAGTGCATACAATGTATGTGCTAAGTACTAGAAAATGGGATTTGAATGACTGGTGCAGACTCCATGGGCTGAAGGGATTTTCTCTAAGCTGTAGATCTCTATGACTCTATGTTCTCGATATTGATCTGTTACAATTTGGCCAGAGCCAAAAGTGATAGTTGAAACTGGCAACTGACAAAGATGAGCAACTACAGAGTTGGAAAATCATGATTCAGTATTAAAGTAGTATTTGAGAAGATTTGTTCATTATGACCATACGAGGACAAACCTGGCAAGTCATGACAAGTCATTTGAGGGCAAACAAATCGAATACCAAAACATTACGCCAAGATGTCATGTTCATTTTACACCAGGGAAATATGGGTATTGAATGCATTACATGGTTAACGCATGAGTCTGTGCACTGGCCAGGGATAAATTGAGATATTTGACTACTCGGAAATGCAAGTGAGGTATGTCAAACATTTCAACCTGAGCAGAAAGAGCCTCTGCATCCACAAAATGCTCCTTCCACTCTGTGGATGAAAGTAGCAACCAACCTATCTTCATCACAAGGGAAAGATTACATTCTTGTGACAAATTATTTCTCTGAATTTCCCACTGTTCGATAACTTACTAATAATGACATGACTGTTGCTGATAAGAAGAGCACTATTTTCAGATTATTCAGTGTTCAGATCAGATAGTGTCTTACAAAGTATTTTAGTACACTGGCAAACCATCTCAAGATGGGGTACTAAGTGGGAAGTGACACATATCACAATTTCGCCATACTATTTGGAACACCAATTGTGAAGGGATTACTATCCCAGCATAATTAATGCTCAGAAGGGATAGGATAATTGGGTGGGTCTGGATGGGATGCTCTTTGGAGGGTCGGTGTGGACTCGATGGGCTGATTGGCCTGCTTCCACACTGTAGGGATCCTATGATGCATTCCAAAATCTCTCAACACTATGATAAATGCATCCTAAATCTCTTCCAGTTGATCTTCACCCATGTCCCGTCATTCAAAATATCTCAGTCGCTGCAGGAGCCTGTCTCAGCCCCATGCAGTTTTCAAATATGAGCAAGAATGTTCTCTCTCATCTGGAGTCTTATAAATTCTGTGGGTGCAACTGATCTGGACCAAGAGCTTTATTGTCTTCGAATTGTTTAGTTTATTTCATAAATTTCTTTTTAATTTTAAGTTCACTTGCCTTCTTGTTTAACTGCTGTCACTGTTATAACAGAGTCAAATGCAGCAAGCAATTTGCAAATAAATGGTTGAAAAGGACAAATGAAATCAAAGATTTAACGAAATTGCAGAAAACAACATGCTGGAGAAGGTTAAGGACAAGAGATAGGGTTGAAATGGGGTGATTTTTGATGGGAGTGGGGTTTTTCAACTTCATGCTAACAGTGCGAACATAAAGTATCGCCACTCCATAAGCCTACCGATATCCAAGCTAATGTTACGCTGCGGTTAAGGCGATGTGCTCAGATGCTGACCTGCTGTGTCTGCCCCTTAATCCAAGCAAATCAAGAGCCTCTTCTGATCATGCAGTTCACACTCCTGACATCCACATAATATCTGTAGCATGGAAAATAGTCCGAGAAGCTGCAGAGTATAAAAACAAACTGAGTAGAAGAGATTTGGAGGTTAAGGGAGAAGACTGAACAAATGAGGTTTACTGAGATCTTGGTCAGTGGGTTTTGAGATTTAGGTAGACAGCGGGCTCTGATTCAGTGTTAGGTTCTGCGATCCATGGTGGAGGAAGGTTGTGCTGCAGGTCGAATTGAAAAGAGCAGGAGTAGGCCATTCAGCCCTCATGCCTGCTCCACTATTCAGTAAGGTCATAGTCAATCTGAACATTGTCCAAATTCCACTCTACGGCCTGTCCCCCAACACTGCCCAATAACCCAACTCTCTTGGAGATCACAACTCTGTCCAACTCAGTCTTGAATATATTCACTGACCCAGCCTCTACTCCTCTCTGGGAGACAGAATTCCAAAGACTCATAGCCCTCTGAGAGAAGAAATTCCTTCTCATTTCTGTTTTCGTTGGGAGAACCCTTACTTTGAAACTGTGCTTGCCACAGCTAATTCTTCTGCCTAGGGTAACTTCATCTCAGCATTTACCCACATCAAAACCCCTCAGAATTGTGTATGTTTCAATAAGGCCTTCTAAACTTTCCTCATAAAATATTTCCTTCATCCTAGAATTCAACCAGGTCAACTACTGAAGTCTTTCCAAGACGAGTATATCCCACCTCATGTAAGGAGACCATGCTATACGTAGTATCTAGATTATGGTGTCACCAATGCCATGTACAAGTTGCAGCAAGGCTACTTTTATAAAAACCGAAAGAACTGCGGTTCTGAGGAAGGGTCACCAGACCCGAAATGTTAACTCTGATTTCTCTTCACAGATTCTGCCAGACCTGCTGAGTTTTTCCAGCAACTTCTGTTTTTATCTCCTACTTTTATATTTCATTACCTTTGCAATAAAATTCAACATTCCATTTACCTTCTTAACTACTTTCTCTTCCTGCCTGCCGAGATTTTGTGATTCATGTACAAGGACAAGCAGATTCCCCGGACCACAATATTCCACAGTCTGTCTCCATCTAAATGATATTCTTTTACTAACCTTCCTGCTAAAGAGGACAACCTCACATTTTCTCATTTTATTCTTAATCTGCAAAATATTTTGCCCACTGACTTACCATGTCGATATCCCTTTACAGACTGTCGGTAGAATTTAATGAGGCCCTCAGTAATGGGCAAGAGGCCTATGGGCCATACAAAGCAATGGAACTGAGGGGTCAAGTGCCCAATGCTGTACTGATCCAGTAGAGCTCCATCAGTGGCAGGATGATGGAGGATGACCATCTGACCCCAAATTGAGGGCCTTGAGTGGCCAATTAAGTGAGTGGCCATCACTGACATTTTACCAGCAATGAGTAAGCCCTTCAATGTATGGAGAGACACACAGGCCTGGCAAGTCCCAGCAACTTAGCTGTGGACTCAAGTAGGGGGCACCTCGTGGTGTATGGAGGACCACCCTGGTGGCAAGGGCTGATTACTGTTCCAATGAAAGCAACACCCTCCACCCTCCCTCCTAAACTGAATCCCTGAGGATAGGTGCAGACCCAGATATGGCCACTCCTCCCAGTGGCACTGGTGGGATTGATGAGCTGGCTTTATGTCTGGAAACTCTTGAAGGTGGGGTCTCGTACTTTAGGGAGACAGGTACCTTTCGTCAACTCACAAAACTCCGGATTGCCACAGAATCTGGTTCAGACTCCTCCAAGTGATGGAATTATGTCACCCCTGACTTTCCAGTTCATCATTCAGGGAGGCCAGTGCCACCTTGACAAAATTCAGCTTTCTTTGTATGCTATTCACAACTTCTTATCATACTGATCTTTGTATCATCAGCTTTGACAATACAGCTGGTTCCTTCATCAAAGTAATCTATATAGATTGTATATAATTGAGGCACCTGCACTGACCATTAAGGTTTGCCATCTGTACCAGTTTCCCAATCTATCAATCAAACAATCCATGTATCTCTATTCTCTGATTCCTGTCAGTTAGCAAATCCTCTATCCAATGTACCATCCCCAATACTAGAAGATCTTATATTGCGCAGTGACCTTTAATGGAGCATCTTATTGAATGCCTTTTGGAAATCTAAATACTCTATGGCCAGAATTTCTGCTCCCAAGCCTAGAATGTAGAGTTTAAAGATATCCCTGGCAACACAAATGCAGCTCAGGAGAAAGTTGCCAGGTGGAGAGATTTTCATTCTGGGGAGTCACCTCACCATCCCGGGAAACAAACTGTAGGTAGTCTCAGGCACTGCCTGGTGTGGAGGCGGGCAGAGTAAAATGCCTAATAAAAACTGAAAGAACTGCAGATGCTTTAAATCAGGAACAAAAACAGAAGTTGCTGGAAAAGTTCAGCAGATCTGGCAGCATCTGTGAAGAAAAAGTCAGAGTTAATGTTTCAGGTCCGGTGACCCTTCCTCAGAACACCTAACATGACTAACTTTGTTCACTATCACTTGCAAACAGAAAAATAATATCAATAAAAAGCCCACTAGCCTTAATACTCACACATGCCCAGTTCATGCCATCTGAAGTCCCCACTCTGCCAGTGGCCCCTCATACTATCCACATGGATGTTTGCCTCTCAGTCCCATGGCCTTTTATAGCTTCTATGCCAACCCAGTGCCAGTCATGCTGCACAGCCACCACCGTTTTGGTCTTAAACTCCATATACCAACTCACCAAGTATGGCAAGCATCAGGATGAAATAAAACAAAAATTCTAAATATCCACTTACAACTTGACCATGTTTGAAAATAAAGCTCACATTGTTTAAACCTCATTCAATACATTTAAATTCATTCAATGCTTAATCCCTTATAGAATCAACATTTCTGTTCATTGCCCCACAACAAGGACTTGACAACCATTTGGAGCTGTCAATCAAACTGTGAACCAACAAGCACCCACTGTGATAATGAAAGGTTGTGAAATTAACCATGCAGGACAAATACTACAGACAGGATTACGTCATCAAATGAAATAGAAAGCTCCAATTTTTTTTAAACTGCAGAACATTTTAAAATGGTCAAAAAATTAGTGAGCTTTACAGTTGCAAAGTTATTGACAGTTCCAAGGGGTTTGAAGTGTTTTACAGTTCCAACTGGTTTATTCACTTCTTACACACATTCATGTCTACATGATCCCAAAGGGCACGTGACCTAACCCAAAGTGTACTTGACCTCTCCCAAAGTGTATATGCGCTTTTCCAGAGGTATCCCTGGACCTATCCCAAAGGATACCTTTCATTTTCCAAAGAACTCCAATAATTTTAGATCTTCTGTTAAAAAGTATAAAGCTCAAGTTGTATTTGGGATATCCTCTTAAAAAATTTGTTTCTGTTTGAAGGTAACAGCAATGTTATATTGTGCAACTGCCTCTGTGAAGTCAAGGATGTGCAAACTACACAGAACACGTTCAACACCTTCTGCCACTTAAAATGGTAGGTTCGAGATCTGGGGTGAGACTTCCAGAACCTGGGCTCAGGCACTATTTTATCTAAGCTGGAGAATCTCTCCTTTATTGCAAAATGCAGATCGACATCTACTGATTCCTGTTTATCAGGTCTACATGTTGCACCTTCAAATGACTTTAATAGATCAGTGAATCATGGCTTCCCTTTCATGAAACTGTATTGTCTCTGCCTGATTATACAATGTTTTTCTAAATGTGCTGCTAGTACTTCATTTATTTCAGAGGGATGTCCTGGGATGTACATCCTGGGACAAACAGCATGAGGCCATGCAGGGATCATGATTTTAGAATAATTTTGATAATGTTTCCCTAATCCTCTCTCCCTCCATTCCTCCTCTGTTAACCTATTCCTCTCTCCTCACTGCTGAGTTTACAGAACTGGGGTATATTCCAGTACAGCTACCACCATTCTGCTGGACTAAACTTCCCACTATTTCCCATCTCTCTGACTATAACATTTGATCTATCACAAATTAGCAGCACCATTGTTGGATTATGTTTTTACAGTGCAAAGAGGAATCCAAAATGCACTCACCACCATCATTAATGTTATTGCACAAAGTGTATTAGTCAAGGACTTTTCAGAAAAGCATAGTGGCATTGTCACCGACTACTGACACTGAATAGAGACCCAGGCTGGGAACACAAGTTAAAATCCCACTATGGCAGCTGGAGGAGTTTAAATTCAATTATTATATCTGGAATTAAAAGCTAGTCTCAAGGATAGTCATCATGTAACCATCATTGATTGTTGTAAAAACTTATCTTTTTCACTAATGTCTTCAAGGGAGGGAAATCTGTCATTCTTGCCTGGTTTGGTTTACATGTGACTGCATACCTCGATCAATGTGTTTAACACTTGAAATGGCCTAACAAACCACTCAGAAAAGTTTGGGGTGGTTAACAAAAGCTGGACTTACCAGTGACATATACACCCTAAGAAAGAATTTTAAAAATTCAAGTAACCAAGAAATGGAACATCATTCAATATTTATTTTAGAGGTAAGTGTTCATTTGTTATCACGGCTATACAAATAAAAACTCTACCTAAATCATTATGTCATTGCCCAATGTCAATGTGACCGGTTTGAAAATTAGATTTATCGAGATGCTCTGAAACACTGTAGAAAATGCAACATGATAAAAAGTATAACACTCTGACAATGACATTTATGTATACAATGCATTGATTGTATCATGAGTATATACGTGAGGACAAGCATGGGGCTGGATGAACACAGCAGGTCAAGCAGCATCATAGGAGCAGGAAAACTTGACGTTTCGGGCCTAAACCCTTCATCAGAAGTGGGGGAGGGGAAGAGGGTTCTGAAATAAATAGGGAGAGAGGGGGAGGCGGATAGAGGATGGATAGAGGAGAGGATAGGTGGAGAGGAGGCAGACAAGTCGAAGAGGCGGGGTTGGAGCCAGTAAAGGTGAGTGTAGGTGGGGGGGTAGGGAGGAGATAGGTCAGTCCAGGGA
>JAHRHZ010000147.1:2126001-2222029 GCA_024137785.1 Ginglymostoma cirratum | reverse complement strand
GAAGAGGAAGAGGAAGAGGAAGAGGAAGAGGAAGAGGAAGAGGAAGAAATCCCCCTCTCCCCTCCTCAATTGGACTGACAACTCTGTTTCCTGGTGCCTTATCACAGGATGTCCCACTTTTAACTGCACCAATCAACATCCCGCAGTTCCTGCCACTTGTCCACCCAATTGGGCCCAGCTCGCCGGGTACCACCTTCCGACACTGATTGGATTCAACCATATTGACTTGGTGATCCTTAACTGTCAATCAAACAGTCCTTTCCCTCAAGGAAGACAGCAGTGAAACAATGCAGGACTGAAAATCTGAGATGAAAAACAGAAAATGTTGGAAAGTAAATAAGACATTAGTTGTGGAGAACGTTGAGAAAGGCAATATTTTAGGGTGACGAGCAGGAATGGAAAACATTAAGTATCAATCTGGTTTAATTCAAGCACAGGGGCAGGGAAAACTTTGGGTGGAAAACACAAGAAAAGCCCTGCAATAGAGTGGAAAACAGGAGACAATTCAGAAGAGAATTACAAGGATGTTGCTGGGAATTGAGGGTTTGAGTTATAAAGAGATGCTGGATAGGCTGGGACTTTTTTTTGCTGAAGCATAGGAGGTTACGAGGTGGCCTTACAGAAGTTTACAAAATCATGAGGGGCATAGATAAGGTGAATAGCAAAAGTCTTTTCCCTAGGGTTGGGGAGGTCAAAACTAGGGGGCATTTTTTTCGGTGAGAGGAGAAAATTTTAAAAAGGTTGCAAGGGAACAACTTTTTTACACAGAGACTGGTTTGTGTATGGAATGAACTGCTAGAGGAAGTACTGATGTAAGCCCAGATACAACGTTTAAAAGGTATTTGGATAAGTACATCAATAGAAAAGGTTTAGAGGGATATGGGCCAAATGCAGGCAGGTGGGACTGGTTTAGATTGAGAACATGCTCAGCATGGACTAGTTGGACCAATGAGTCTGTTTCAGTGGTGTAATGCTCTGTGACTTGATGATGGTGCAAAGCAGAAGGTGATGGTAATGAGACAAGAAACAAAGGATGTCTCTAAAGGAGGTGTGATTGGAAATAATGAGAATTATCCAGGCCTGAGAGCTAAAAAAAATCCTTAAAGAAATAAAAATACAATAAAATGGACCCAATAGTATTGATCTGAAATCGCTGAACTCAGTGTTGAGTCCAGGATTCTGTAAACAGCCTGCTTAATGAGCTAGTGTTCCTCGCTGAGCTTCATAAGAAGAGTATAGGATGCTGAGGACAGAGAGGTCAGAGTAGGAGTCAGACAGAGAATTAGCATGACAGGCAATTGCATTGGAATGCTGGATCACACATAATTTTTTTTTAATTAATTATTTATTCATTTGTGGGATGTGGGCATCACTGGCTTGCCAGCATTTATTGCCCATCCCTAATTACCCTTGTGAAGGTGGTGGTGAGCTGCCTTCTTGCTGCAGTCCACCTGCTGTTGGTTGACCCACAATACCATTAGGGAGGGAGTTTCAGGATTTTGACCCAGCAACAGTGAAGGAACAGCAATATATATCCAAGTCACGGTAGTGAGTGGCTTGGAGGGGAAATTGAAGGTGGTGGTGTTCCCATATAGCTGTTGCCCTTGTCCCTCTAGATGGCAGTGGTCATGGGTTTGGAAGGCACTGTCTGAGGATCTTTGGTGAATTTCTGCAGTGCATCTTGTAGATAGTACACACTGCTGCTACTAAGCGTTAGTGGTGGATGTTTGTGGCTGTAGTTCCAATCAAGCGGGCTGCTTTGTCCTGGATGGTGTCAAGCTTCTTGAGTGTTGTTGGAGCTGCACCCATCTAGGAAAGTGAGGAGTTTTCCAGTGCGTTCCTGACTTCTGCCTTGTAGATGGTGGACAGGCTTTGGGGAGTTAGGAGATGAGTTACATGCTGCAGTATTCCTAGCCTCTGACCTGCTCTTGTAGCCACTGTGTTTATATGGTGAGTCCTGTTGAGTTTCTGGTCAATGATAAACCCCAGGATGTTGATATTGGGACATTCAGTGATAGTAATGCCATTGAACATCAAGGGGCAGTGGTTAGATTGTCTCTTATTGGTGATGCCCATAGCCTGGTATTTGTGTGGTGCACTTGTCAGTCCAAGCCTGGATATTGTCCAGTTCTTGTTGCATTTGAACATGGACTGCTTCAGTGTCTGAGGAGTTGCAAATGGTGCTGAACATTTTGCAATCGGTGCTGAACATTTTGCAATCATTGGCAAACATCTCCACTTCTGACCTTATTGTGGAGGGTAGGTCATTGATGAAGCAGCTGAAGATGGTTGGGCCTAGGACACTACCCTGAGGAACTCCTCCAGAGATGTCCTGGAGCTGAGATGACTGACCTCCAACAACTATGACCATCTTCATATGTGTTTGGTATGACTCCGACCACCAGAGAGTTTGTCCTGAGATACCCATTGATTCCAGTTTTGCTAGGGCCTTTGATGCCCCACTTGGTCGAACGTAGCCTTAATGCCAAGGGCTGTGACTCTCACCTCACCTCTGGAATTCAGCTCTTTTGTCCATATTTGAACCAAAATTATAATGAGATCATGAGCTGAGTGGTCCTGGCGGAACCCAAACTGGGCATCACTGAGCAGGTTATTGCTGAGCAGGTGCTGCTTGATAGTACTGTTGATGACACCTTCCATCACTTTACCGATGATCAAGAGTAAACTGATGGGGCGGTAATTGGTCAGGTTAGCTTTGTCCTGCTTTTTATGAACAGGACATACCTGGGCAATTTTCCAAATTGTTGGGAAGATGCCCAGTGTTGTGACCATACTGGAGGAGTTTGGCTAGGGGAGTGGCAAGTTTGAGATGTCCAGCAAAGCGGTCGATCGATGCTTGGGGTCCCAAATATGGGGCAGACTGCATCAGCAACAACAAACAAGGACTCTGAATTGAAAGAAATACAAGGAAGTCTCTGTTTTACATGGAAGGCATGTTTGAGCCTTGGGGGGCAGGTGAGAAAACAGTGGCGGGGGGGTGATGGAGGAGTGGACCAGAGTGTTTTGGAGGTAGAAATCCCTTCAGAATGCCAGAAAGGAAACCACATTGGATGGATTTGATAGTTACATCATGACAGAGGTGATGGAAGTGGCAGAGGATGATGTAACAAATCAAGTTTAGACGGAAGGTGAGGACAAGGGGGAGCCCTATCTTAGATCTGGAAACCAGGGGAATGGCTAAGAGCAGAAGTGCAGGAATCTGAATGGATGCAGGTAGAGGCTCTGTCAAGGTATTATGGGGGAAAGGGAGTAGGTTTTACAGGAGAAAGGAATAATATCCTTAAAGGAAGCCGAGTGTGAGTGAGTCTCTCAGGTACTTTTGGTAGTTAAGAAGGTTTATAGTGGATATTAATCAACCTATTTCAGAAATGGAGACAGAAACACTGAGAAACAGAAGGGAAAGGTGGAAGACAGATCATGTAAAGACAAGAACCAGATTTTCTTCTCTTTGAATGAAAGTTAAAAGGTGGAGAGATGATTGGAGGGAAACACACACCCTGTTAGGTTCTGAAAACCACAATATATTCCTGAATTTGGCATATGTTTGGTTGCCAGTGAGATTTCTACTATAATTGGAGACCAAGCAAGAGCAGGCAGCCAATCAGAAGCTGAAGCTTCCAATTTCAGCAGTGCCATGGAATTAGCCATGGCTTGGTGTATCACCAAACTTATTCAGGTCCCCAATTCTTTCTCTGGTACATCAATGACATCATCGGTTCTGCTTCCCTCTCTCGTTCTGAACTGGAAGGATTGAGCAATTTCACTTCCAATGTCCTCCCTGGTCTCATCTTCGCCAGAACCATCTCCAACTCTTCCCTTCCTCAACATCTCTGTTTCCATTTCTGGGAATAGGCTGGCCATCAGTATCCATTAAAAACACACTGATTCCCACAGTTACGTGGACTATACAACCTCACATCCTTCTCCCTTAAAGACTCCATCCCATTCTCCCAGTTTCTCTGTCAGATCTGTTCTGATGATGCCACCTTCTGCAAGGAAGCCTCAGAAATATCCACCTTTTCCCTCCATTGAGGATTTCCCAGCACCAGGGCTGACAGGGCCCTCAGCTTTGTCTGACCCATTTCCCACACTTCTGCCCTCACCCCCTCTCTTTTCTCCCACCAACAACAATAGGGTCCCCTTGGTCCTCATACCATCCCACCAACCTCCACATCCAAAGGGTTATTAGATACCATTTCTGACACCACCAGCTGGATGCCACAATTAGACACTGTTTCATACCCCTCTCGTCAGCATTTCACAAGGATTGTTACCTCTGGGACATTCTGGTCCACTTGTCCGCCTTTTCCAACACATCCCCCACACCCTGACAGCACCTTCCCATGCACTCACAGGAGGTGTAATACCAGCCTGTTTACTTCCTCCATCCTCACCATCCAAGGCCCCAGACACACTCTCCAGGTGAAGCAGTGATTTACCAGCACTTCACTCAATCTAGTCTACTGTATTCACAGCTCACAATGTGGTCTCCTCTATATTGGGGAGACAAAGCACAGAACCTACACTCTGTCCACAAAAATGGCACTAAGCTTCTAGTTGCCTGCCACTTCAACACAGCACCAACCTTTCTGTCACAGGCCTGCTGAAGTGTTCCAGTGAGTCTCAGAGCAAGCTCAAAGAACAGCGTCTCATTTTCCGCTTGGGACACCCACAGCATCTGGCATTCAACATCAACTTCATTAACTTTAGAGCATGATTCCATCCCTCCATGTCTTTTACCCATCCCACACCCAGACCTGTTATGAAATGGGTTGCTTTCAGCACGGTCAACCATTCCCACATTCTCCTAGGCCCATTATCACATCATATGGGTTGCATTCAGTACAACTAACCCATTTTCTCAACTCTTAGGTCTTATTGTCACTTATTCAACCTTTTTTTCTCCTGTCCTGGTCTGCTATCCATAATCTCCCTGTATACCTCCCCATTTCCATGAGACCATAAGATACAAAAGCAGAATGAGACTACTTGACCCATCAGGTCTGCTCTGCCATTTGATCATGGCTGATGTGTTTCTCAATCCCATTCTCCTGCCTTCTCCCTGTAACCCTTGATCCCTTACTAATCAGAACCTATCTATTGCTGTCTTAAAGACGCTCAATGATTTGGCCTCCACAGCCTTCTGCAGCAATGAGTTCCCCAGACAAACGACCCTCTGGCTGAAGAAATTCCTCCTCATCTCAGTTCTAAAGAGTCACCCTTTCACTTGGAGGCTGGGCCCTCAGTCCTTGTCTCTCATACAACTGGAAACATCTTCTCCATATTACTCTATCCAGGCCTCTCAGTATTGCATAAATTTCAATCAGATTTCACCCTTATCCTTCTAAACGCCATCACGTACAGACGTACATCACGTACATTCCTCCTTTGATAAGCTCTTCATCTCCTGGATCATTCTTGTAAACCTCCTGTGGATACCCTCCAACTTCAGCACATCGTTCCCTAGATACGGGGCCCAAAACTGCTCGCAATATTCCAAGTGCGATCTGACCGCTGCATTATAAAATCTCAGCAGTCCATCTCTGGTCTTTTACTCTCGCCCTCTCAAAATGAGTGCTAACATTACACTTGCCTTCCACTGCCATATTTACCTTAAGAGAATCCTGAACTAGGACTCCCAAGTGACTTTCTACTTCAGATTTCCAAAACTTTTACACATTTAGAAAATAGTCTATGCCTAGGGATGGGCAATAAATGCTGCCTAGCCAGTGATGCCCTCGTCCCATGAATGAATAAAGTGCTCTCTGTTCTTCCCACCAAAGTACTTAACCTCACACTTTCACTCCCTGTATTCCATCTGCCATTTCTTCATCCACTCGGCTAACCTGTTCAAATCCTTCTGCAGCCTCCCCACTTCCTCAACACTACCTGTCCCCTCACCTACCTTTATATCATCTGCAAACTTGGCAACATTGCCCTCAGTTCCTTCGTTAATGTATAAGTGAATAGTTGTGGCCCAAACCTGGACCTTAGCAAAACTCCACTAGTCACTGGCTGCCATCCTGAAAAAGACTCTTTTATCCTTAGTCTCTGCCTTCTGCCAGTCAGCCAATCCTCTTTCATCTCTCTCTCTCTTCTCTCTCTCTGTGCTCCAGCTCCACTTATCAGCTCACATTCACCCCACCCCAACCCATACTGTCCAACCCCATCTTCAGCATAAATACTACTTTTTCCTAGCTGCCACCAGTTCTGATAAAGAGTCACTGGACCCAAAATGTTAACGTTGCTTACACCCCACAGATGCTGCCAGACCTGCTGAGTTTCTCCCGAAATTTCTGTTTTTGTTTCTGATCTCCAGCATCCAATGTTCTTTGTTTTATATTAATATTTTGGTACATTACTTGTTGGACTCCCAGGATAGGGGAGTGATCACAAGGAGATGTGGGATTTGGTCGCATGGAGTCTTGGGGAGGGGGTTTGGAAACAGGGAAGAGTTCTTACCATCCCAACCTACTGCCCTGAGAGCAGTTGCTCAGTTGTGCACTCGTGAGACTGAGGGACCTCCACTAACTGCGAGCCAGTTCATGTTGGTTAACCAGTTTTTTTTTTGGTCATTTCTAGAGCTGAAGTATTTGGAGCACCAGCGTGAGTGGGGCTTATTGTGGTAATTTATTGGCCACGTAAGGGCCTCAGTTGGCAGTTCAGGGCCATCCTGCCCAGGACTTAATTCAGGTGAAAGGGCGAAGGCAGCAACATTCTGGTCTGTTCTTATCCTACCTAATTACATATCCTTCCCAACTCCAGGCCCAAAATCTCCAGGACCAGAAGATTCCAGGAAACCAAAGTTGCTGAAGTCACCATCTTCAATAATTTTATAAGTAATAAGTGAAAGTATTCAAAAACAATTAAAATCACACCACTTTGTTGATGCAACATATGTTTTTTTTTTATTCCTCACAGCCCACTTCCGTCATAGAGTCTGGCTGGAGATGTTACCCACCGATACACCTATCTTCAGCTTCGGACTCCACTGGGGTTTCATGGGCCATAGCTGCTGAGGTGAGGCAACATCACACACAGGAACTCAATCTAATTCTTGCCTCTGTGAATCAAATATTTGGTGAAATAGTGAACTGTTGTAAAGTGAGGGGACAGGCTCAGCCACCTGAGAAATGAACATTGGTTTTCATGACCACAGCTGAGAGTCACAAATAGGCCAAACATTCAGACCTAGAATTCCTCTCTATCCATGCAGAGTGGTGCCATTGTGTGAAGGAGCTTGTGGAGTACAATCTATAACCTTGGAAACCTATGATCAGGTACTGAACATACATGGATTAGGAGTATATACTGATAGCAAAGGTACAGGCATTTTGGAAACAGACTACCACCTGGTCAGCTTACCTGTTGTGAAGGCTCACAGTCCAGGGGGAGTTACCAGGTACGCCTCTTAATATTCGACTCTTTTTGTTTTCAACTGTCCGGTCTTCCCGCCTACCGCAGGACTCAAATTCGACTAAGGCTAAAAGGGGTACAGAAGCCAGCATTAAATACAACACACACTCATCCAAAGTACAGGGAGTGAACTGACCCAGGAGCTGCTTACTCACCCCAGTCTTGGCACACAAGCCAGGGGACAAGAAATAGAAAAAACCCCAGGGACAATTCACCTCTAGAAACTCCATAGAGGATAACTATCACTAATATTAAAGGTACAGTCACTCCAAAGTTGGGCTATACCCTAATATGAGAGTTATGGTTATCTTAGTAAAGATCTACACCATAAAATTAAAGAAGCAGTCATCATGGGGTATTATTACACTCTGGAATTAAAGTATAATCATTATGGAATTGGACCACATTATTGTATCAAAAGTATAGTCATTGTGAAGTGGAAAAACATCCTGATATTTGAGGCACAGTCATTGTGCTGGGCGATGACACCCTGTTAATAAAGGTATCGTCACTGTGAGGTAGGAATATAAACTGATATTAAGGGTATAGTTATCATGGTGCAGGATCACACCCTGATATAAAAAGTGCAGTCAGTATGGTACAAAATTACACACTTTTACTAAATTTAGAGTCATTGTGGAGTAGGACTACACCTTGGTGTTAAAGGTACAGTCACCTTGGATAACCATATGGAGACAAGTACTCTACTTGTCAACAAGAACAGCCAGGGATGACTAAAGAGCTCAGGGACAACACAAGACTAAAGCATAAAACATACAAGTGTAAAAAATAGCATAAATCCTGGCAAAGGGGGTGATAACAAATAACAACAAAGGGCCACAAAACAGATAATAAAATTTAAAAAGGAATATGAAAAGAAAGCTGTGAGGTATATCAATACAACACACAAATCTTTTCCAATCATATTAGAAGTGGTGATAAACATTATTGTGGGCCCCATAAACTAGTAACAGTGACAGTGTCAATGACAATATGGAAATGGCATATGTGCTGAATTATTGCTTGTGTCAGTATTAACAGCAGTGAAAGAGATCAACACATACTGAAAGAACTATTCTTCAATCGGGGATTCACCATAATTAATGAATGCAATTTAACAGTACTGAAGGAAACAATAGCACTGGAGAAATTTCCAAGTCAACATGTTTTGTATCCCAGTATTTTAAAGGAAATGGGCTGAGGATGTTATGAGTGATATTAATTACGGTCTCATAAACTTCTCTCCATTCAGGGATCATTCCTTTAGACTGCACATTACTTCACTATTTAAGAAAAGGGAGTGAGGGAAAACAGGTAACTTTAGACCTGTTAATCTAGCATCTATGAATGGGAATTTTCTGTAATTAACACTAAAAACCTCAAAAAATTTCACATGGTCAGAGAGATATAGCTTGGATTTGAAAGTGGGTAAGCCATAACTGACAAACCTGATAAAAATTTTAAACAGTGTTCCTTTTAATGTTCCTTGATTATGTATGACCTATTTGTTGCAGTACACAGTCCCTTTAAGATTTCCACGTGGCCTTGTGTGAATGCTTTTTAAAGAGACAGCTGCTTCAAAACATCCTGTACTTTTCCTGTTCAGTATTTCCCAATTTCTGAACAAAAAGAGGTGTGTAGTGCAGTGTAGCTGGAAGTATTAAAACTATAAGGAGATATTAATTGATGGAGAGAATGAGTAAAATAGTGACAAATAGGTTTTGATACAGGGAAGTGTGAAATCATCCACTTTGGATCTAAAAATGCTCAAACAGGATACTTATTAAATCAAGAAAAAGTAGAAAAAGTTCAAGTCCAAGGGATTTTGGAGTCCAGGTGCACAGATCTTTATAATGTCATGAAGATAACAAAAATAATCAAGAAGTCTAATAGAATTCTGGTCTTGCTTCAGCTATACACATTCACAACACCACCAAGAGACATTGTGAGTAATCCGAGGCACTGCATTTTGATAAAGTGATATTGATCTTGGAAGTGTAGTGTAGGTTTTACCAGAACAATATGAGGATTCTATGAGTTAAATTATAAGAGATTACTGAAATTGGGGCTGTCTTTCCTGAAATTTAGAACATTAATGAGTGATTCAATCAAAAAGTTCAATTATTAAAATATGAGATAGACAGACAAAAATTATTCTGCTGGTTAGGGTGTCTAGTTGTAGGGGACATAGGCTAAATTGAGGGGCAGACTATTCGGAAGAAAAATTCCTTTATTCATTCACAGGATGAGGGTGTCACTGACCAGGCAGCATTTATTGCCCATCCCTAAATGCCCAGAGGGCAGTTAAGAATCAACCACATTGCTGTGGGTCTGGAGTCACATGTAGGCCGGACCAGGTAAGCATGGCAGTTTCCTTCCCTAAAGGACATTAGTGAACCAGTTGGGATTTTTTCCTGATAATCGACAATGGATTCATAGTCATCGTTAGACTCTTAATTCCAGATAATTTGTGGAGTTCAAATTCCACCATCTGCCATGACGGGATTCAAACCCAGGTCCTCAGAATGTTATCTGGGTCCCTGGATTAACAGTCCAGCGATAATACCCCTAGGCCATCGCCTCCGCTAATTTCCCAATTAGGAAACAAACGCATAAAAGGTGGCAGAAGTTTGGACCACCCTTCCACAAATAGGAATTAATGCTAGATCAATTGTTAATTTTAAAATCTGAGATTGATAGATTTTTAAAAACTGGTTCTTAAAGGATAACTGGCATTAAGGGATAAAGGGATACAAGGTAGGTATGTGGAGTCGGTTCATGGATCAGAGAAGGAATGAGGGGCAAAACGGCCTCTTCCTGTTCCCAAGTTCCTTGCATGGTTTGGTAGAAATGGGTAGAAGAGTGAGCAGAGGTGTAGAAAATGGGGCAGAACCCATCAAAATCTGGTGTACATTGACACAGAATATTTGCTTGAGGAAACAGGAAATCATTACAGAAATAGAAGTTTCATCAATAGGACAGATGAGACAGAGGCACTGGGAGAATGGAATGGAATCCTTACTGTAAGTGGGCATTAAGAAGTACAGTCAAAGTTGCTGTGGAAGTCAGTGGGTTTATTGGTTAACAGTTTAACTCCAGAAATGAGATACTGAAGTCAAGAAAGGAAAGAGAAGGGAAGAATCATTGATGGACCACCAAAAAAGTACAAGAGGGAGGGAAATGTAAACAAAATTGACAGTTTTGTTCCAGTCAGGGCAAGAACAGGTAGCAGCACTGATATAGTCATCACTGGAAAATGAGGGG
The DNA here is from genome assembly GCA_024137785.1 of Ginglymostoma cirratum. NCBI lineage: Eukaryota > Metazoa > Chordata > Chondrichthyes > Orectolobiformes > Ginglymostomatidae > Ginglymostoma > Ginglymostoma cirratum. The sequence goes on along the minus strand of JAHRHZ010000147.1, from coordinate 2,211,328 downwards.
AGTGGGGGCCCTGGTTTGGATTGTCATTAGAGTCATGGAATTTTATAGCATGGAAAGAGGCCTTTCAACCCATCGTGTTTGTGTCTGTCATCAAACATCTGTCTATTCTAATCCCAGTTTCCAAAGCTAGTCCCATAGCCTTGCTTGCCTTGGCATCACAAGTGCCACATCTAAACACTTCTTAATTGTCTGGAGAGTTCCTGCCTCTATTACTCTTGTAAACAATGTGTTCGGATGCCCACCACCTTCTGGGTGAAAAACCTTTTCTTCCAATCCTATCCAAAACTCATGTTTCTTACTTTAAAATTATACCCCCAATTATTGATCCCTCCATTAAGGGAAAAGGTTTCTCCCTATCTACCCAGTCAATGCCTCTAAGAGCTTTGTACACCTCAATCACATCCCTTCATCCTCTGCTCCAAGGAAAACAACCCCAACCCATCTCGTCTCTTCGTAGCTGAATCACTCCCGCCCTGGCAACACCCCAGCTAAGAAATGTTCTGTGCTATGTTCTTGTGCTATCTATCCATAACATTAAGTAAGTACATGTATTCCATTTACATGAAGATCTCTTGTGAGTTTACTTACAGCTAAACTAATACACACAATGTAGTTTAATCTCTAGACACATCTCATGCCTAGGGTGACAGTGTAGAATGATTGTAACTCCTTGTCATACGATGACATTCAAGTACTTGCTTACTTACACGTTGAGCGTCTTAAAGGGACATCATTAGAATCATAGAATTATACAATCCCCATGGTGTGGAAGCAGGCCATTAGGCCCATTGAGTCCATTCTGATCTTCTGAAGAGCAGCCCACTCAGACTTAACCCCTTACCCTATCCCTGTAACCCTTCATTTCCCATGGCCAATCCACCTAGACTACACATCCCTGGACACTATGGGCAATTTAACATGGCCAATCCACCTAAACTGCGTATCTTTGGACTGTGGGAGGAAACTGAAGCACCTGGAGGAAACCCACACAGACACTGGGAGAATGCGCAAACTCCACACAGACAGGCGCCCGAGGGTTGAATCAAACCGGGTCCTGGGTGAGGCAGCAGTGCTAACCACTGAACCACTGGGCAGCCCTATTGCCACCATGCCATCCTTTTCCAAAAAGGAATTAAGATCTTATGGGTTCCAGTGCCAACATGTTTAATTTGGAAGAACAGCCCTCTTTCTAACCCATCTGCCAGTAGAAAGAATTTCTCCCTGTCTACTCCATCAAAAAACACCAATAATTTTGATACCTCAAGTAAATCTCTTGACAACCTTCTCTGCTCTAAAGAGAAGGATCCCAGATTTTCTCATCACCCCATTTCTTTAAAAAAATCTTGATAAATTTGACTGGATGGATGATTGCTGGGAAATCAAAGCTACTCAACATAACCATGGAGACATATTCTGTTTTCTCTTTGCTTCTGAATATAAGTTCAGCCACTGCTATCCTCAGTTACCTGGATCCTCCTTGTTTGTTGATTTGGCCTGTCCTTCTGTAATTGAAACAGATGATCGTTGCACAATTAGAATAAGTTTGATTGGAAATTTCTCTGCAAATGCGATCTCTGAGGAATCCTGTCCTTGTGTCTATGATTCAAGAGGAGTAGGGAGTTAGTCGCGTTCCATACTAACAACCTGCCAATCACTGATCACCAGGCACAGGAAAGAGGAAAGTGAGACAGAGAGCTGTAATATCCGGCCTCTGTCCCTTCCGATTTTCACAACACAATCAAAGGCACCAATAGCAAAACAACCAGAGTGTGCCCACCCAGTGAGTGTCCTAGGCTACAGAAAATCTCCAGGCTTGTAAAATAATACAATTTCTGTGACAGTATTGCAGCAAATGTACGTAATCTCAGATGTTCTGTGCCTGTAATACAGAACACCATCTCAGAGCCTGCTCTGTGGGCACTATTTCTTGTCCTGTGCTGTGGCACAATGTGCCAATTTTCTGAGGAGTGGCAATGCAATCTTGTGCGGTTCCCCACTCCTCCTGCTCTTTTTTTTATGAAAGGAGAAAGCTCCACATTTCCAAAAGGAGTTTCCAATGAGGGTTTTCTTCAGAAAGACAAGAGTTTTCTCATGGTGCAGAACTGTTAGAAGGCAAACTCCGCACACCCCCATTTCACAGCAGTCAGCTGCCACATTCTGAAATTTACATTCCAGAATCTCACACAGTCAAATGGTAAATACACCAGATAAGTGTGACATTAGGGTGCCAGGCGGGTAGGGAGTAAGGTGCGAGGTATATAGGTTGCCAGTTGGGTCGTGTGAGGTTGGGGGGGAGGGGGGAGGATATCAGGGTGGGAGGTGCCAGGTGTGTAGAGTGCAAAGTGGGTAAAATGTCAGGAAAGTAGGGGTTAGGGTGCTAAGGAGAGGGTGCCAGGTGCAGGGTGGAAAGGGTCCCAGTAAGTGGAGTAGATCAGGTAGCTCTGGCAATGGAGGGAGCAGAGGCAGTTCAGGTCAGGCAAGGGGCTTTGGAAGGAGGGAATGGGTCTAGAATAGGGGAGGACAAAGTCAGCCTCTGGAGTGGGGACGGGAGGAAGGTTCTAGAATCGGGGAAGGGTGGATCAGCTCCCAGGAAATTAAAGAGGGGTGATCAGGTACAGAGTGGGGGAAGGGGCTGGAATAGGCAAAAGGCTCAGGACCTGGGTGGGAGAAGAGAGGGGTGGGTCCAGAATTAAGGCAGGGAGAGTGTTGGGACTTGAGGGGAAACGGTGGGGTATCAGCACAGGGCTCAGAGTGTGTAAGTAATTTGGGAGGAATGTAGTTGGGTTTGCTCAAGAATGAGATCGATTACTCAGGACTTAGACTACATACTTAATAATCTAACTTTTCATGAATAATTTTTAAATTAATTTAATCAGAGCCTCCAAATTCTCCAATTTTAGTGGAAACTTTCAGAGTGACACTGTCCTGTGCCTGTAATGTGTGATACTGTCCCTGTGCCTGTAATGTGTGACACTATGTCTGTAATGTCTGTGTCCATAACGTGTTACTCTATCTTTGTAATATACATTATCTCTGTAACATGCGATGCTATGTCTGTGTCTGCAATGTGCATTTCTATCCCTGCATTGTGTGTAATGCATGGCAATATCTCAGTAATCGAGAATGATTTCTCTATTATCTGTGATAATATAATATTGACACTAGCTCTGTAACATGTGATGTTACTACACAAATGTGACATTCTCTGTCGCTGATGAAAGAAAAGTTGTATACTGTATATAGCCTGTACATTGGCCTGTTCTCCAGGATGCTAGCTCTGAAATAGTTTGCATTTCATTCTGTGATCATAGCTGTCCGACCTGTATTGCAAACACATTTAAATCCCTGATCCCCATTCAGCCAGTTAATAATGACAGTTAGTCTCTTACTGCAAGTACGAATGGCACAATAATCCCACTGCACTTTGGGATCACTGGTGTAACACCAGGGCCCGTGACTGTCACCATCAGGGTTTCGACAATAGTTTTTCAGAAGACCAGCATTAGGGTGAGTCTGAGGAGTCACTCTATGGGAAAAAGAATTTTAGGAAAACTGTCAAGATGTGGCGGATATTGAGCAATAATCTCAGTAATAGAGAACAAAGTTCAAATTGGCATGAATCCCAATGATGCAGACAATCCTGGAAGTTCAAACTAATCTATTTTAAAAATAACAATACTTGAGGTAAGCAAAGCTTAAAAATCAACACTGCTCAAAACACAAAGGCCCTGAAATTAGTAAACCATTGATCCCAACACAGTCAATAAAGATAACATAAATCCCAATAAGATCCAGAGTCCCTGCAATTAACATATCCCGAAAATATACACAGTCCATGTGATAAACACTTCTCCCAGTAATATACGTAGTCCCAGTGATTAATGCTCATCCCAGTAATATATATATAGCCCCTGAGGTTAACATTAATTCCAGTAAGATACAGTCTCTGTGATTATCACTGATCCCAGTAACATGTACAGCCCCTGTGATTATCACTGATCCCTGTAATATACACAGTCCCAGTCATTAATACAAATCCCAGGGATATACGTAGCCTTTGTGATTCACACTCATTCCAGTTATATGAACTAGGTAATCTCAGAAATATAAATAATCCCAGGGATTAGCACTATTATTGGTAATAGACACTATGCCAGGGATTAACACAGTTTTCCATAATATTATACAGTTTCCATGATTGAGACTAAAACTTTGCAGTCCCTGTGATTAACACTAATCCCAGTAATTTAAATAGTCCTTGCAATTAACACTAAAATCAATGACATACGTAGTTCCTGTGCTTAACACTATTCCCAGAAATATACACACTCCCAGTGATTTACAACCATTCCTGTAATAGACAATCCCTGTGACCAATGATATACACAGCAACTGTGATTAATACAAATCCCAATCCCATTGATTAACGCTATGACATACAAAATCACTATGATCTGTACAAATCCCCAGTTAAATACACAGGTCCTGTGATTTGCATGAGGAGAAATTTATTCATCCAGAATGCTGTGCCTCTGGAAGTCACTGCCACAGAAACCAGTTGAGGCCAAAACATTGCATGTTTTCAAGAAGAAGTCAGACATTATTCTTCGCGGTATGAGAATGTGAACATTTTTTATTTTGAATGGTTAAATCAATAAGCTTCACTGGGATAATCTTGCACTGAGAGTTAAATTTCTCAACAAAAGATACTGGATTATGGTCAGCATATATTACTGTCTCTTTGCAACCAAATCATACATAGATGTCAAAACATTGCAGAGTAAATAATAATACCAAAATCAACTTTTTGTACTTCTTCTAATATTGGTTTAATTTCTTAGAAGTGTACCTCACTGGCTTCTCTATCCCTGATTCATCATCTTGCAATATGACAGTCAGGTGATTTTCAACATGTGTTGAATCTTCATTTCTACTTGAGGTTTTCATTCCTGGTTTAGCCAACGGGGCGTTGTTTTATCAATACTGATTCCCCGACATCCACATCATGTCTGGCTAACATGGTACATCCAAGTGTATGTCTGCAGATTTCCTTGAATTTCCTAAGTAACCTTACTAGATCTTCCTGTTGTCCTTTCTCTAAATATGTTGGCTAACTGCCCCAGGATTTCAGTATTAACAAGTTGAATTGTCTACTTTTCCTTCTGCCTCATTCCTACTGTCCATGTTATCTCCACTCCTCTTACTACCTGTCATACTTGTTCTTTCTTATCTTCCTCCCGATGTTGATATTGCTTCAACACATTTATATGACATAACAAATTCTTCTTGCAATCAAGAGTATCTATCAGATACATCACTTTTCTAACCCTCATTACTACCTTGTAAGGACCACTAAATCTCACATTCAGAAGTTCACTTTGTAAAGTGCTTGAAATGTTCTACTTGTAGCATGTTTGTGTGCCCAATCTTTTATCTTTGCTTGTGAAGTTTTCAAATGCTCCTGTGTTATTTTGCTTGTTCCTGTGAGTCTCTGAAGAAACGTGGACATGTACTCTAACATTTAGGGTTTGTCATGTTGCATTAAACATTTAACTAATTTTAGTGGATCTTTTATCTCATCACCACAGATTTATTTGAATGAACGAGACCCAGTAGATTCATTAGGGAATCTCTGGTGGCAAAGAGTAAGAAATCCTTCGTCCCAATCATGTGGGTATTCTTGACGATGGATCTTAATCATTGTTTTGGGAGTCTAATCATAACTCTCCAAAACTACTTGTGTTTATTGATGATAGGCGGTGGACTTCAATTATGTTGTACCCGAGTTATTGAACATTTCCTGAAAAAGCTTAGACATAAAGTTAGAAGTTTGATCTGTTTTTATTTGAATTGGTACCCCTTAATGTGTGAAAAAAAACTGAATTAGGTTTTCCACTACTATCTCAGCTATAATTGCCCTCAAACAAATAGCTTCTTGAAATCAGATTGTCTTTTCCATATCTGTAAAGATACACTGTTGATCTGTTTGCATTTTTGGTACTGGTCCTACACAATTCACAAACCCTCAAGTGAATGGTTCCTCAAAAACTAATATGGGAATTAAAGGTACCAGTTAGATTACATTATGACATTTTCTCACTACTTGATGTTTATGGTGTAGAACTATTGGGTGGTGTCTGTATGGACTTCAGCAAGGTGCTTGACAAGGTTGCACATAGTCGACTGGATAGCAAGGTTAGATCACATGGAATATAGGGAGAGCTAATCATGTGAATATAAAATTGACTCAAAGGTAGGAGACAGAGGGTGGTGGTGGAGTGTTGCTTTTTGGACTGGAGGCCAGTGACCAGGGGGTGTGCTGCAACGATTGATGCTGGGTCACTGCTTTTTGCCCTCATAGAATCCCTACACAGTGTGGAAACAGGCCCTTCGGCCTAACAAGTCCACACCGACCCTCAGAACACCGACCCAAACCCATCCCCCTATAACCCACCTAATCTACACATCCCTGAGCACTATGTGCAATTTAGCATGGCCAATCCACCTAACCTGCACATCTTTGGACTGTGGGAGGAAACTGGAGCACTCAGAGGAAACCCATGCAGACACGGAGAGAATGTGCAAACTCCACACAGACTGTCGCCCCAGGGTGGAATTGAACGTGGGTTCCTGGCACTGTGAGGCAGCAGTGCTAACCACTGAGCCACCGTGCCGGTGTCGTTTATATAGATGTTATATATAATGTTATATAAAGGTTTTATATAAATGTTATAAAGTTATAAATACAAGGATGTGAACGTAGGAGGCTTGGTTAGTAAGTTTGCATATGACACCAAAATTGGTGGTATGGTGGACATCAAAGAAGATTACCTCAGAGTACGACAGGACCTTGATCAGATGGGCAAATGGCCCAAGGAGTGGCAGATGGAGTTTAACTTAGATAAATATGAGGTGCTACATTTCGGAGAGGTATTTCACTCCTACCAATCATTACCTGGGAGAAAGTCAACTCCCTCCACAGGCATTGTATTTTAGCAACAACTACTACTACTACTACCATTTCTCTGGACAACAAGTCACATCCTAATTTTACTTTATATAATGAAACCAGGATATGCTCTTCACTTGTCTGCCTCCTCTCCACCTATCCTCTCCTCTATTCATCCTCTATCCGCCTCCCCCTCTCTCCCTATTTATTTCAGAACCCTCTTCCCCTCCCCCATTTCTGATGAAGGGTGTAGGCCCGAAACGTCAGCCTTCCTGGTCCTATGATGCTGCTTGACCTGCTGTGTTCATTCAGCCCCACACCTTGTTATCTCGGATTCTCCAGCATCTGCAGTACCTTTTATCTATGGGTTTCCTATGTGACTTCCAGCATTCTGAATATAAATGTCCCATGTTATTACAATGCAAACACTTAGGACCTTGATTTTCACCTCCACCCTCAGCCCCTTTCTTTCTGATCTGAAGAGGGGATCTAGGAGCATTCCTAGCTGTTTTTTCTTTGTTCTGGTCACGTACCTTCTTTTCACTCTCCCACCCACTATCATTTTGAGTTTATGTGGGTAACAGAAAACAGGTTTCGTTTTATGGATCGGCTCACATTCATCAGCCATTATTGCTTACTGTCCAGCAGTTGTAGCCCTCTGTTCTTTAACGTGGGTTAATTACAAAAAAGTTGTGAGATTTTAAATTCTCAGCAGAGAATAATCTCTCTGAGAGCTTCATATATGGTATTTACTGTTAACGCCTATTCCCACCTGTCAAAACAACTTTGTTTTACTATTCTAATTCAATGTAAGTTTTCCCAGGCAGTTCTCTGAAGTCGCAATATTTTTGCCGGATGTTTCAGAAACTAAATCACATGCACCCAGATTAGCCATTTTTTTAACAGCATCATAATCAATTTAAACGTTCTCTGACAGTGAAACATCAATTTCAAGAGTCCTACTTGTCAATCTGTTCTATATGGGCAATGTCCGGTTTTCCTTTAGAAAATACACAGTAACATACACAGTCTCAGTGATTTATCCTAATCCCAGTAACATACCCAATTACTGATCCTAACATAAATCCTAGTAATAGACACAATCACAGTGATTAATACTACTCTTAGCAATGTACATAGTGCCAATAATTAACACTAACCTAGGTTATATTTACAAACCCAGTGTTTAACTGTTTCCAGTAATATACATAGCTCCAGCAATTAACATCATTCCTTGTAATATACACAGATCCAGTTATTAACCCTAATCTCAGATACTGCGTATTCACAATCCCAGTGAATAACACAAATCCCCGTAAAATAGACACTCAATGTGATTAATGCAAATCCCATTTATACACACAGTCCCTAAGATTAAAACTCATTCACATCATTAATACGCATAGTCCAGTTGAATAATTCTGATCTCAGTTACCACACAATTGTGTACACACTCCCAGTGAGTGACACTCATCGCAGATATATGCATACTCCCAGTGATTAACCCTAACTCCAGGTACCTACATTGTACCTGTAAGCCCAATAATATACACACAGTCCACGTGGTTAACATGGACCTCCAGTTGCATACATAAATTTGTGATTATGACAAAGCCCAGTTATAGACATAAATCACTGTGATTCACACTATTCTTAGACACATGCACGTTGCCTGTCATTGATATTAATCTTAGTATTAGGCACAGTGCCTGTGACAAACACTATTCCTAGTAACATACACAAACAGACCACATGATTAGCACGGTTCCCAATAACATATACAGTTCCCGTGACTAACACTAATCCCAGTGATAGACATATGATTTACAGAATCCCAGTTAATAGACGCAAATCCCTGCATTTAATTAATTCTTCATAATAGGCACGGTGCTCATGATTAATATTCACCTTAGTAATAAGCATGCTGCCTGTGATTAATACAAACCTAAGTAATAACACCATGCTTCTGTGATTACCATTAATCTCAGCAATAACCACAGTGCCTGTGATTAACAGTCATCTCAATACTTCACACAGTGCCTGGGATTAATGCTAATCTCCGTAATAGGCACGGTCCCTGTTATGAGCACGTATCTCAGTAGTAGGCATGGTGCCTGTGATTAACACGAATCTCAGTAATAATTTTCTCCCAATTATTAAATGACATTTTAACAGTCATAATCTAATAAACAAATCAGTAGGGGGTTATTTAAAACAGCAATTGCAACAGAGCAAATTGTTTCTGTGCACAAAACACTCAAGACAGACTGACCAATTGGCCAGAGTCGTAACATTTTATAAGCACAGCACCTTCAGTCCTTCAAAACAAAGTCTCTTAAAGTACACATGTAAGAGTAAAGGGACATTCTAAGCAATGTTCTGATCTTAATGATTGTCTCAGAAGGCTTTTAATTGTGTGATATTGCCTACCGTGGTTTGTGAGGACTATTGGTGTTCCACATTTGGCACGGAATTCCCTTCCTGGTTTTACTAACAAATCCCCGATATGTTGTCCCATTGCCATTGTAACAATCTGGGATGGAACAAGTGTTAGTGTAAATTAACATTCCAACTATTTAGGAACAAATAGAGATCAATATTCTGAGGGCAGCTGCCAATAAGGAGTCATTATCATCAGCAAATAAAACAAAAAGAAAGGCTTGGCATTTATCCCTCAGTCATAGCTTGCTGAGTGAGTGCTGTCTCAATTGGTGAGTGCTCACTCTCTTTTGGACAATGCCGTCTCTCTCAGTCAGGAACATTTCTCTCACTGTCTGAGTCAGTAATATCTCTATCAGTCAGTGACCTCTCAATCAGTGAGCTCTTTCACAGCATTTGGTCAGTTCCAATGACAGATTCTTGCTTCAATGCTGTTAGTCAGGTGACATTACCTGAACCACTTATTGTCCCCATTAGTAGCTATTCATTATCCTTGGCTGATTGTCATCCACTCCTTTGTCTGTCCAACTGTTCTTCTCTCTCTTTGGGTTCTAGTTCCACCTATTGTTTATTCCTTAGCCCCTCCCTTCACCCTATCTTCCACATAAAAACAAATTTTTTCTTCGCCACCATCAGTTCTGCGGAAGGGTCACTGGACCTGAAATATTAACTCTGATTTCTCGTGATAGATGCTACCAGACCTGCTGAGCTTTTCCAACAATTTCTATTTTTGTTTGTGCTGACATTACCTTCAGGTTCAATGTCATCATTGCAGCGTTCAAGTTGGAAACAGAATGCAGTCCGGACCCCGCGATCTTTCGTGAAACACCATGGGGCTTCTGACCCATCAGGATTTCGACAGTAATTCTCGTCCAAACCCCTGGAACAACAGATTAAATTTTGGTCTGGAATTTCCATTTGATTAATGGACAACTCTCAAAGTACTTTGCAGCAAACAAGTTGGTTTTGAAGGCTGGCCTTGCAGCTTTGTGAGAAAAACAGTTGCTTATTTTCATAAACTGAAGTCCCACTTGTAGTAAAGTGTAATCACCAGACTGTTTCATTTTAGAATACTAGTTGAGGGTTACTGTCCACGATATACAGGGAAGCTTTCTTAAAATTCTTTTGAATAATGCCAATGGGATTTCTACATCGACCTGAGGGAACAGATAGGGTTTTGGGTTAATATCTCTTTGAAGTTTGGCACCTCCTACTCCCATCGCAGGGAATATGTTCACTCTCTGGCGTGGAATTTGAAGCAAAAACCTTCAGTTTTGGGATTCATTGAACCAAGGTTGAACCAAGCAAGAGGGGCACTTGATATGAAACTGTGCTACATAGTGGCTGTGAATGCATCTCAATGTAAACACTGACTATGAAGCAGCTTTATTGTACAAAATTACCCAGAGAAGGAGCTACTAGATTTAACAGTGAACTGACTATTTATACATACATACTGTTATTTATATATACATATTGGAATGCAATGGAGTTAGACACAGGGCCTATTAGTGAAATGCATTTCACTGGCTGTGAACTGTACTCTGATATTCTAAGAGAGTGAAAAGTAATCTGGCCAGAAATTGCTTGAATGGTGAAATTGGCAAAAGCACTGTTTCATCAATCACCAAACTTCCTGGTTTCTCCAACAGAGCATTTAAACCAAGCTTTTCTGGAAAACAGATTAGAAAACAGTTCACGGCAGGGTAAATCAGAAAAAGCACGGATAGATAGATTGTTCACATAACTGAATTATGGTAAAATGATTTAAAATCAGGTTTACGCAACTTAAATTCAACATGACAGAAGCAAAAATCATAGGAGCAAAATTCATCCTGCGTACAGCAAACACTAGCAAAACATTCAACAGACTGAGAGAGGTATGGGTTTGAGATTGAGCAAGATAATACCTAGGCTAGAAAAGAGAACAGACAGGCAGAGAGAGATGGGATATAGACAGAAAGTTAATGGAGAGAGAAATAATGGGGACAGAGACATTTATATATATAGACAAACAGAAGATAAATAGAGAGAGAAAGAAAACAAAAAGAGCAATAACAAATAGAGAGTGAGAGATAATGGATATTCAAGTAAGAGATCTTTAGAGATTAAAGGCTGAAGGGGTACAAGGAGGAAATGGGAATATGGCACCAACGTAAAGGATTAGCCATGATCATATTGAATAGTGAATGGCCAATTCTTGTTCTTTGGTTTTATGTATAAGGAGAGAGAAAACTGATAAAGACAGAGAGAACATAGGTAGAAAGAGAGAGTGCAATCTGATAAAGAAAACGGAGAGGGAAACAGATAAGATTAGCGACAGTGTTTATAGAGAAAAGTGACAGAGAAAGGCAATGAATAAAGAGAGAGGGATATCGGGCAGAGAAAATTATCAGATAGATGGGAAGAAAATAATTGATAATGGGTAGAAAGAATGATAATAGACAAAGAGATAATGCATTGAGAGAGAAAACAGATAATGGAAAGTAAGAGAAAGAGTTAGCAGATGGATTGAGAAAATAAAGAGTGGAAGATCTCAGACAGGGTGAGAAAATAAAGAGAAAGAAAGGACAGACAGAGTGAGATAATAAGTAAAACAGAGAGGGATAGTGGATCAAAAAAGTGACAAAGATAAGGGATAGGAAGACAATGGGGCAACGGACAGCGAGAGGGAGAAAAATAACGGATAGATAAATGGAGGAAAAAGACTGCGAAAGAGAAAACATTTTGAGAAAGAGATAAGTCTGAGGGAGATAAAGTATAGAAAGAGAGATATCAGCTAGAGAGAGACAATTGATCAAAAAGGGATGAGAATACAGGTTGAGAGGGAAACAGAGAGATAACGGCTAAAGAGAGTGAAAATGGATAGAGGGAAGGAAAACAGACATATGGCTGATTGTCCAACTCAGTAGCCGAATCCTGTCTTCTCCCCACAGCTTTTGATCCCATTCACCCCAAGTGCTATATCTAGCCGCCTGTTGAATAAATTCAATGTTTTGGTATCAACTACTTCCTGCGGTAATGAATTCCACAGGCTCACCACTCCTTGGGTGAAGAAATGTCTTCTCATTTCCGGCCTAAATGGTCTACCCCGAATCCTCATACTGTGACCCCTCACTATCGGGAACACCCTCCCTGCATCTACCCTGTCTTGTCCTGTTAGAATTTTATAAGTCTCTATGAGATCCCCCCCTCATTCGTCTGAACTTCAGTGAAAACAATCCCAAAGTAGTCAATCTCTCCTCATACGTCAGACCCGCCATCCCTGGAATCAGCCTGGTAAACCTTTGCAGAGCTCCCTCAAGTGCAAGAGCATCCTTCCTCAGAAAAGGAGACCAACACTGCACACAATATTCCAAGCGTGGTCTCACCAAGGCCCTGTACAACTGCAACAATACATCCCTGCTCTTGTATTTGAAACGTCTCACAATGAAAGCCAACATACCATTTGCCTTCTTTACTGCCTGCTGCACCCGCATGCTTACCTTCAGTGACTGGTGCACAAGGACAGCCAGGTCCCACTGCACACCCCCCTCTCCCAATTTACAGCCATTCAGGTAGTAATCTGCCTTCTTGTTTTTGCTTCCAAAGTGAATAACCTCACATTTATCCAAATTATACTGCATCTGCCATTGATTTGCCCACTCACTCAACCTGTCGAGATCATGCTGAAGGATCTCTGCATCCTTGTCACAGTTCACCCTCCTAACCAACTTGGTCTCATCTGCAAACTTTGAGATGGATAGAGATAGCATTTAGAAAGGGACAATGAATGGAGAGCAAAATAACAGCGAGAAAGAAATAATGGATCGAGAGAGATAAGGCATAAAGCGAGATAATGGACAGAGATAACGCATAGAGAGAGAAAGATAATGGAAAGAGAGTAAATGGACATAGAAAAGGCATTTTGAGAGAAAGAGAGAGATAAATGATACAGAATTAATGGATAGAGTGTGATCGTGGATCAAAATAGGGTTTGATAACAAATAGAGAGTACAAGATAACAAGTAGAGAGAGACAAATTAACAGATACAGAGAGGGATAACAGATAAACAGAGAAAGCATTTAGACAGACTGCAAATAGAAAAGACAATATAGTGGACAGAAAAAGAAAAATAAGAGACACAGAGAACGAGATAACACATAGAGCAAGATGACAGATCGCGGGAAAGAGATAATGGATAGATGACGTTATATAATGGATAACAGTTAGAGGGAGATATAAGGGATAAAAAGAGATAATGCAGAGAGAGAGGGGTAACAGATGATAGTGGGAAAGATAATTGCAAGAGGGAAAAAAGAGACATCATATATAGAGAGATTACAGATAGAGAGGTAATGTATAGACAGAGAGAAATAGCTGATAGATAATCGATAGAGAAGGAGGTGAAAACAGATGGAAAGAGCGGGATAAAAGATTGAAAGTGGTAGCATTTAGAATGATAGAGAAACAATGCACTGAAAGAAGAGATAATAGATTGAGACACAGAAAGAACAGATAGAGTGAGGGAGAACAAACAGGGTGAGATAATAGTTACAGAGAAAGAGATGAGAGGGTGTGAAAGAAAAATAACTGACAGAGAGGGAGCGAGAAAACTGCAGGAAAGAATACTGATACAGAAAATGATAAAATGAATACAGAGATAAATGAAGAGAGAGACATAACAATAGAGAGAGATAACATAGAGAGGGAAAGGGATAATGAATAGAAAGAGAGAGGTAACATATAGATAAATAGAGAGGGATCTTGATTAGGTACAGAGATAATGTTAAGAGCAAGAGATAATGGTGAGAAACAAGCGAAACTGATCATGATTCTGTGAGAGCAGAAGCCCATGAAGTAAAATCAGACTGGATGGAGGGGAAGCTCTGATCAGAAAAAAAAGGAATACATATTGGAGGTGCCAATATGGCCTACTTCCTGGGACTGTACTTGCTTCAAAGTTGCTAAATCTCCAGTTCTGATGTGAGATTATCAGCTTTTGTACAAAAATAGTGTGACCTGCCATGATTGTATTGCCTGCCTTTTTTCTTTATTTCCAACTTTCAGCACATACACCATTTTGCTGTGGTAATATGTAGTGGCTAAGTTTTATTATAATTTACACTCCTTGATAATATTTCAAACCTTGCATTGCTCCGTACTTGCATGGGTAGTTTTCTGGTGTGAATTCATGTCTGTGAGGGAATTGCTTATCCCAACGTTGACAGGGGGTTCTGGCTGATGTTTGGTTTATGGTTCCTCTGTATCCTACTCCATTATGTTTGAAACATGTTTTGGTGATTTCCACATCTTTCAGTCTGTGCTCCCCGTCTTTTGCACCAAAAATAAAGCACAAACAACACAAACCGTTAAAGGTGAACATGAGCAGTCCAAACATCCGCATCTGTGACTTTGATACAGTCACTCAGTCAGAGACGTCTAAGGCACAGAAAAACACCTTTTGGGCCATCAAGTCTGTGCCAGTCAAAAACAACCACCTAACTGTTCTAATCCTACTTTCTAGCCCATAGCCTTGTGTGTCTTGGCATCACAAATGCACATGTAAATAATTCTTGAATATTATGAGGGTTTCTGCCTCTACCACCCTTATAGACAGTTCCACCACTGTTACAGATGTAAGATTCCATTTTTCTCATTATCCAATCCTGTATATCCCTCATATCCACGGTTTGTGGGATTTGTTGGTCCCATCCTTTATCTTTATTGGAACATATTTCTTTCTTGAACGAATCCTACTTTTCTGACACAGACTTAACTAAAAGTATCTGCTTCCAGTCCACTCTAGCCAAATCATATCCGATCTTATTAAAATTTGTCTTCCCCCCACATCAGAACTTTGATTTCAGGCCTATCCTTGTCCTTTTCCATAACAATCTTGAATCTAACAGAGTTATGATCACTATATGTAAAATGATCCCCCACTGATACTTCAAACATTTCCCAGCTTCATTACTTAAGGTTAAGTTCAGCAGCACCCCCTTTCTTGTAGGGCTTTCCATGTACTGGCTGAAACTTAAGTTGCCTAATTTTAATAATTCCTCTCCCTCCAAATCTTTCACAGAATAACTATCTCAGTTAATATTAGAGAAGTTGAAATCCCCTGTTATCACTAGCCTATTACTTGTACACTTGCCTGAAATTTGCCTCTATATCTGCTCTTCTATTTCTCTCAAACTGATAGCGGTCTGATAGTACATTTCCGACAATGTGATTGTTCCTTTTCAGTTTTTATGTTCTACCTGTTTGGCTTCATTTGAGGAACCTTCTAAGCTGTCATCCCTCCTTATTGCTGTAATAAATTTCCTGATCAATATTGCGACACCTCCTCCTCTTTTACATTCTTCACTGACTCACTTCCCTGTATCTTGGAATATTGAGCTGTCAATTCTGCCCCTCTCAGTGACAGCAGCGACATCATACTCCTATGTTTTAATTTGTGCCAGCGACTCATCTGCCTTGTAGGTCAGATTCATTGTATCTATCCAACCTTGTCAAATTCCCTCTGCATTCTCTGGCTCATAATCTCGCTGCCTTCCCAACTTGCTTGATGTCTCTTCTAAGCATATCCTCCACTGCTAAACCTTTACCCCCTTGCCAAGTTAGTTTAAGCCCTGCCCAACCTAGCAACCTCCCTGCAATATGCTGGTCCCATTCCGGTTCAGGTGCAAACCATTCCTCCATGTACAGGTTCCACCATCCTCGTAAAACAGTCCCAATGTCCCAGAAATCTAAAGCCATCCCTCCTATTCCATCTCTCCGGCCATGCATTCATCTGGACTAACTTATTTATACACTCAGCAGCGCGTGGCACTGGGAGTATTCGGAGGTTACTATCTTTTCGGCCCTATTTTTTAAGCTACTTCCTAGCTCACTAAATTCTGTTTGCAAGACAACATCCCTTTTCCTACCTATGTCATTGGTGCCAATATGTACCACAATCTCTGTTTGCCCTTCCCACTTCAGAATCGCCTGCAGTCATTTGGTGACATCACTGATATTGGCTTTAGGGAGGCAACATACCATCCTGGACTCTCTTTTACAGCTGCAGATATGCCTGTCTGTTCCCCTCACAGTTGGATCCCTTACCACGATAGCCTTGCTGTTCTTTTTCCTCCCCTCTTGTGTAGTAAACCCATCCACGGTGCCAGGATGTTGACTGCCACTGCTTTTGCAGTCATCTCCCCCAACAGTATGCAAAACGGTATATCTGTTAGAAAAGGGGGATGGCCACAGGGGCCTCCTGTAATATCTATCTTCTCTACCCAGCCTGGTGGTGTTCCCTGCCCTTCCTGCAGTTTGACCACCTCGCTGAATGAGCCATCCAGCATCGCAGATGCTCCACAGTGAATTCACCCAGCTCCAAAATGCCGATCAGCAGTAGTCTTAGCTGGGCATGTTTGGAAATGAAACCTTGTGCAGCTACAGTATGCAGGTAGAACGATGGGACTTGAACCAATCTTTCAAAGATCAGGATACAGACACAAGGATCTGAATGGCCTCAATATGTATCATATGTTCTTATCATACTTGATCCTTATTGAATTCTTAGAGGGCTTTATAGGGTAAGTGCTGAGAGGTTGCTTCCCCTTGTGGGAGAGTCTAAAAGCATATGGTATAATCTCAGAATAAGGAGTTACACATTTAAGGCAAAAACGGGGAGGAATTTCTTCTCTCAGAGGGTAGTGAATTTGTGGAATTCCTTATAGCTGACAGCTGCAGAGGTTGGGTCATTAAATGTATTTGAGGCTGAGATGGACTATTTTTTAACCAGTAAAGGATTCAAGGGTTATGGGAATAAGGCAGGAAAGTGAAGTTGTGGATTATCAGGTTACCCATGGTCTCATTGAATGGTGGAGTAGATTTAATGGGCCAAATGGTCTCTTTCTGCTTCTAGGTCTTATGTTCTTATGGTCTTACATACAAGCACTTTAAAAGCCCACCCAGTCCATGCTCTGCTGGAGCCTCCTTCCATCTTTCCTCATCTAAATCTTTCATTATGACCATTCCCAGTCATGTGCCGGTCTAACTTATATTTTAGTGAGTGTTTAACCTGCCTCTTTTTAAAGTGAAAAAGAATTATTTGTCCATCCTTTCCTATTATGATTACTCATGCAGCTCTGGTAAATCTCCATACCCTCGCCAAGGTTGGAGAGATACAATGAATCTGACCTACAAGGCAGAAGAGTCGCTGGCACAAACTAAAACATAGGGGTTTGATGTCGTTGCTGTCACTGAGAAGGGCAGAATCACACCCATCTATAATATGATGATCAGAACTGGGTGCAGTACCCTAATGTAATCTAACTCAAGTTTAAGACAGGTTATACTTGATTTCATGACTTTTCAATTCGACACATTGTAGGGTCTCCAGTCCCTAATCCCCTGCCTCTTCTGACCAGTTAATATTGGGGTGATTGAGATCTCCCCCCATGATCATTAAACTATCTTTTCAACACAATTTCCAAATCTGTCTGCGTATTTCTTCTTTCACATCCCTTCCACTATTAGAGTTTGTAAAGTACAATTATCAATGTGATTGATCTTTTGTCTTCTTTTACCTCTATTTGTATTCTAATAGTGTCTTGCTATAGCTGTTTCCCTTATTCTGGCTACCGCTGCGATATCCTGAACAAGTTCGGCGACATCATCTCCCTGTTTACACTCACTATCTTTCTCACTTTAGTTGTCGCTGCAATGTTTAATTCCTAGTGCTGACTTTTCTGGAGCCATAGTTTAATAATTCCTCCCAATGTCTTGTTCTTCCCAATATATGTTTGCTTCCAATTTCTCTGTTTTATTATGGACAGACATTTTAACTCATTTTAATCAAATTTCCTCTCACTTTCTATTTGACCACCTTTATGGATGTCCTTTCCATACCTCGACTTAGTCCCTTGCCATCAGTGTCCTCCCTCCCTTTATTCCTTCCTATGCTTCCATTATTATTTTTATATAAATTTAAGCTGCTTACATTTCTGCAGCTCCCTCCACCCATCTTAGTAATTTAAAGCCTTTATCACCTCTCTATTTGCATTTTCTGCTCAGACATGGGATCGATCCTGGTTCATTTAGGGCCTGTGCCACAGCACAGCTCCTTCCTGACCACTGTCTCCCCAAAAGCAAACCCACTGTTAACAAGAACTTGCATCAATTTGCTGCTGATTGTCCAATGTCCAGATTAGATCTGTCCTGCTTCCTGCTCCTGTTTGCTTCTCCCAGCCTCTCCATTGTTACACTTATTTGCTATCTTCCAGGCCAGAGCCTTCCAAAAGTCCTTCTTCCTCTGCTAAGATTTGCCATGCACCATGATTACTCCAAACTATGACTGAGTCCATCCTATTTCTTGTGCTTTCCCCCATCTCCATCACAACTCTGATACAGTCTCCCTTGTCTTCACCCACCACACATCGCTAACATGATCTCATCACTAAACTCATCATTCTCTCTCTCCATTCCCCACATCAGTTCCCATTGTAACAAATTGGTCCCCTCTACCATCAACGTTACCTCTTCTGGTATGGTAAGATTTGGACACAGGAGCTACAACATTCCTAACTCTAACCCTATCACCATTCACCACCTCCCACATCACTCTCTGGAGCCCAAAATATGGTTTTGGCCTCCACATCAATGTACATGCACCTACACCCACAGTAAACCTTCTTCACAGTGCACCCTTGTCTACAATGGAGACCCTGCACACAGATAAGTGGAATGCTTTACCAAATTCTCTGATCTGCCGATATATTGGAGCCTGAGTTCCCTGTCACTTTTCAATTTATTGTCTCAACCTGACCTTTAGCCTTCGCCTCTGTTCAAGTAAGGCACAAGCTGAAGGGATGGCCTCTCATCTTCCCATTCTGCATTAAGCCCTCTGGGCTTAACATTGACTGTCACAGCTTCAGCTCTCAACCAGAGCTCTCATTTTCTCTCCAGTGGTGTTGGCAGTATGGAATGGGCTTGGAGGGTAAGACAGCAGCCTGTTTCTTGAGGTTAGGATTCTTTCTAGAACACTGTGCAGATCAGATGGTCTCCACCCAGAATTATCAGAATTAGAAGACACTCCACATCGGAAATGCACAAGATACATGAAGTATATGCTTATGTCTGTTTCCTCTAGCTTGTTTTTGCTGGAACAGATCATTAGCATTAGGCCAGAGGCTGAAATGAGGGACAGCACTTTGCAAGTTGCAAGGCTGGCCAGGAGCATCTTCCATTCATACCACCTGTTACAGGTGTGCGTGGAATAGAATTTGCAGGTTGACGTTTTTGTCGCGTTATGGAGACACCTACCATGACCATCAGCTCCTGGAGTGAGACTTGAACCTGGCACTTCTGACTTAGAGGGATGCATCCCACTGCACGACGAGACTACCCTCCATTCATGTTACTGCAATCCAAACTGTTTAAAATGATGAAGGTTATCTCAAATGTGCCAGTGGACATTGGCGTGGGGGCAGTGCATCACTGAGCCACACAGGCAGAAGATGCAGAATACAACTCAAGTTAGCTCAATTGATCTCACCCTCCAGGAGTTGAAGAGTGGAGGGTCAGCCAGGAGTTTCCATCCAACAACTTCCACTGGGAAGTGCGCATATGAGGACTGGATTAGACTTGCCTGCAATTCCTTCTGTAACAGTAGTCCCGATATTCACTGTTTCATGATACATATCAGGATTAGTTGGATGAGGAAGGGAAGGAGTGCTCTTATATCTGTGTCTGTACCCTAACAAGAGTCAACACTCCCAAGGGAATGAGCTGAAACACTTATCCAAGAGTAGCTAGATAAAAATGCATGCTCTATTTCCTAGCTTGATTTCCATTTTAGGTGCTTCACTTACCACATTTCCGTATGTTGCAGTATTCACGCTCAACAGCAGGGTCAGTGGTATAACACCAGGGACGGAGTGACCCATCAGGATTGCGGCAGTAATTATTGTCCAAGTTCTTCTCAGGGTACCTTGATCCACGAAAAAGGAGGGAAACCACAATAGATATTAGCAACTGAACTGAGGCTAACCAAGTACAATCTGGCCTACAAAATGACACTACCTTAATCCTGATGCTAAGAAAAGGCTGTCCAATTGCCTAGCATGCATTGGATTTGAAGCTACTCCAGACAAATGAGGTTAAAATCTACATTGCGGGGCTTTTGTAAGGTCTGAACCTTGACATTTTGGCAGGTAAGCATCCTACTGGGACCCAAAGTACTTGCTGGTGTGTGTCTAACTCCTGGGAAGGTTACCCAGATGGCAGGGCTTAGTGGCATTCACATCATAGAAATGTAAAATCCCTACAGTGTGGAAGGAGGTATTTGGCCCACTGAGTCCACATTGACCCTCTGAAAAGCATTCCTTATGGCTAACCCACCTAGTCTGCACATCCCTGCACATGACAGGCAATTTAGCATGGCAAGTCTGCCTAATCTGCACATCTCTGGATTGAGGGAGGAAACCAGAGCATTCAGAAGAAACCCAAGTAGAGATGGGGAGAATGTGAAAACTCTACCCTGACAGTCACCCAAGGCTGGAATCAAATCCGGGAGCCCAGCACTGTGAGGCATTACTTAGAGGTATCCCGCAAATGCCCAATTATGAAATTCCAACACCACGAGAGGCAGCCAGGCAGCTAGAGAGGCACAAATGTCACATCTCACTGGGACACTGCACTGGAAATCAAGTCCAACTAATCCTGCAGTCATCACAAAACTTAACAATTCCACAATTCATCTGATGTCCAGATCCAGATAGACGGAAAACATGGACTACGTACTACGTACAAAAGTTATTTTATTAGAAGTAATTAGAGTATAGCTACAGGTGAGCAATGATGAACTATCAGCATATAATTCTACTAATTAACAAGAAACATAGAATTTAGGAGCCGGAGTACACTATTCAGCCCTTCAAGTCTGTCCCATCATTCAAGATAATCATGACTCAATATCTGCTCCTGTTTTCATGCCCTTTGATCCCTTTAGCCCTAAGAACTCTATCTAACTCCTTCTTGAACACATTCAAAGTGCTGGTCTCAGGCTCACACTGTCTCCCCACTCTCTGGTTGAAGATACTTCTCCTCATCTCGGTCGTAAACCATGTATCCTTAGGCTGTGACCCCGGTACTGCACTCCCCATTATTGGGAACATCCTTCCTGCATTTATCCTGCCTGGTCCTGTCAGAATATTATAGATTTCTGTGAGATTCCCCCTCATTCTTCTAAACTCGAGGGGGTATAGTACTAACAGAACCAGTCTTCCTTCATAAATCAGTGCTATCTTCTCACGATTCAGACTGGTAAATCTTTGTTGCACTCCCCCCAGTAGCCAAAACATTCTCTGTCAGATAAGGAGACCAAAAGGTCTGAATGAGATAGCTGAGGAGTTGTAGCAGCGTTGGTGGTGATCTTGCAAGAATTGCAGGAGTCAGGGAGGGTCCCAGTGGATGGGAAAATGGCTAATGTAACACCCCTGTTTAAAAACAAGAAATATAGGCCAGGTATCCTGACCTCAACCATCGATAAGATTTTAGAATCCATTGGTAAGGATGAAATTGAAGAATGCTTGGAAACGCACAGTAAAATAGGGCAGAGTCAGCACAGCTTTGACAAAGGGAGGCCATGCCTGGCAAAGCTGTTACAATTCTTTGATGAGGTAACGAGCAAGTTAAACAAAAGAAAGTCAGTAATCGTGATGTATTTGGATTTCCAGATTCTGACCAGCACATGGCACTGGTAACTATCCTAAGATCACTACCTTAGATCCTATTTTTAACTTGTTTTTTAACTGCCTATCTTCTGCTTTTAGGTACTCATCCCATTTTTTAAATCTGCATCATTGGAACTGATGTGTACCCACAACTTATAACAGAGACATCATAGATCATAAAATCCCTACAGTGTGGAAACAGGCCCGTCGGCCCAACAAGTCCACACCAACCCTCAGAGCATCCCACCCAGACACATCCTCCTAATCTATACATCCCCAAACACTAAGGGCAATTTAGCCTAACAATCTACCTAATCTGCACATCTTTGAACTGCGGGAGAAAACCGGAGCACCTGGAGAAAACCTGCATAGACACGGGGAGAATGTGCAAACAGTCACCGAGGATGGAATTGAACCTGGGTTCCTGGCGCTGTGAGGCAGCAGTGCTAACCACTGAGCCACCGTGCCGCCCATCTAGGGGTTCATGTACATAACTCTTTGAAGTTTGCATCACATGTATATAGGGTGGTTAAGAAGGCATTTAGCACACTTGCCTTCATTGCTCAGACCTTTGAGTATAGGAGTTGGGACATCATGTTGAGCTTGTACAGAATGTTGGTAAGGCCTCTTCTGGAGTATGGCGTGCATTTCTAGCTGTCTTGTTACAGGAAGGATATTATTAAGCTAGGGAGGGTTCAGAAAAGATTCATCAGGACAAAGCTAGGAATGGAGGGTTTGAATTATAAGGAGAGGCTAGATAGGTCAGGACTTCTTTCACTAGAGTAGAAGGTTGAGAGGTGACCTTATAGAGGTTTAAAAAATCTTCAGAGTATAAATAAGTTGAGTGGTAGGTGTTTTTTCCCTAAAGGTGGGGATTTCAAGACTAGGGGGCATATGTTTAAGGTGAGAGGAGAAAGATTTTTCAAAATACATGAGGGGCAAATGCTTTTAGAGAGAGAGTGGTTCGTTTGTAGAATGAACTTCCAGAAGAACTGGTGGATGCAGGCACAGTTACAACATTTAAAAGACCTTTGGATAAGTACTTGAATAAGAAATGTTTGCACAGATATGGGCAAAGTGCAGATGGTTGGGTCTAGTTTAGATTGGGATTATTGTCAGCATGGACTGGTTGGACCGAAAGGTGTGTTTCTGTGCTGTATGACTCAATGACTCTATAACCACTCTGGGATGTAGATTATTGGGCCTTCCTCCAGAATAGTCTGTAGCTGTTCTTTGACCTTAGCACTCAGGAGGCAATGTATTTTCCTGGAATTTCATTTTAGCCATAGAATGTCTATCCATTCCCCTTACGATTGTTGCCTCAATTACTGGAGCATTCAGGTGCCTCAGTGATAATTTTGTACTGTCTGGTTTGAACATTGCAATAACAACCACATACTTCTCTGGTTGGTAATTATGTGCATGTGGATAACTGAGATCCCAGCGTTGACACTCTCTCCCACTCTCTGTGTGGTCCATGAAGCCAGAGTAATCCTCACCATTGCACATCAAACATTCCTCTGAGGGACAAAAAGATGGAAAGGCACGTGTCAGATATTTGTTCAGGAGCATTCCTATATCTGTTGAAAAGTGATGATGATTCTCTGTTCCTCCATCTATTGCTTATCATTGAAGATTATACTTTGCTGTTTGCTCCTTTATGTCCACTTTCACGGGTCAACCAGAGCAGTTGTCTTAGTTCAGGGCACTGCTCTTCCCAAATTATCAATTGGCTACCCTTCATCAGTTGCCATGACACACTATCTTCAAACACCAAGGCTCGGCCTCCTTGGCCACTCAAAGTAGTGTCTCTGGTGTTAAGTGTGTTGTCAGGAGAAACATGCGTTATCTTCTGACTCTTTACAAGATGCAATGGAAACAAAAGAAATGCTTTAGAAAGTTTGTTTCAAAAATTCTCTTACTTACAGGAGATCAGATGTTTTATTCAGCAAATGACATGATTATTGGATGCTGGGTGTACAACACCTGTGTTTCAAAACTGGTGTGGACACAGAGTTAGGTGGTAAACAATATGTGAAGAACTTTGATATTGTCATGGTTGACCATTCAATGACTGTATTGCATAACAAACTGCAGTAAATATGGGTGGTGTACACGAAAAAGTAGTAACTGATTACCAAATGTTATTGCTTATTTAAGGTTCTTGCGAAGATTTGTAGCTCGGGCTGTGGATGAGGTCGTTGGCTTACTCACCGAGGTGGCTGGCTATCGTACAGACGTTTCATCACCATGCTAGGTAACATTCTCAGTGTGGCCTCCAATGAAGCGACGTAGTTCTACTCCACTTGGTATTTATATGATCCAGTCTGTTAAGTTGGGTTGTGTCATTTCTAGTTCTGTTCTGCAGTTGTTTGCATTGTGTCATGTCCACTTTTGTTCTGGGTTTGTATTCAGGGTCTAATTCCACATGTTTGTTGATTTTACATTACGAGTTAAAAACCAGGCCTCTAGGAATTCCATGCGTGTCTGTGGTTGGCTTGAGCTGGGGTGGTCATGTTGTCCCAGTTAAATTGATGGCCTTCATTGTCCGAGTGCACTGAGTCTCATTGTCAGTTCTGATATGTTCTTTATATAGGGTAGCGTGGCAGCAATCATGCCAACTTCCACAAACGAAGCTGTGTTAGGACACTATTCAAATGGGCCATGACTCACTGCAACACGCAAGAACTATGCAAGAAGGAGGAAGAGCATCTACACAAGGTCTTTGTTAACAACAGATATCCCAACAAATATATCTGCAGGTGCCTACCAAATAGACAACGCCAAAAGGACACAGTACACCCCAATACACTGGCCACACTACCCTATATCAAGAACAGACAACAAGACTCCTACAACCACTAGGAATCACGGTAGCACACAAACCCACAGCAACACTACGACAAACACGCACGAGGACCAAAGACCCCATACCCTTGTCATGCAGGACTGACGTAGTTTATAAAATACCATGCAATGACTGCAGCAAACATTACATTGGCCAGACAGGAAGAAAACTCACTATCAGGATACACGAACACCAGCTGGCAGAAAAATGACATGTCAAACTTTCCCTCATTTCAGTGCACTTGGACAATGAAGGCCATCAATTTAACTGGGACAACGTGACCACCCTAGCTCAAGCCAACCACAGACATGCACGGGAATTCCTAAAGGCCTGGTTTTCAACATGTAGTGCAATCAATGAACACGTGGAATTAGATCCCATATACAAACCTATGCGGAACAGAACTGGAAATGACACAACCCAACTTAACATGCCGGATCATATAAATACCAAACAGAATAGAACAACATCGCTTCATCAGAGGCCACACTGATGATGTTACCTAGCATGGTGACAAAATATCTGTATAATAACCAGCCAGCTCAGCGAGTAAGCCAACAACCTCATGTTATTGCTTATAATATATGTTATGTTATTTTCTTCAGCCATTCTAGATATTTTTAGCCAACCTGTTCAGAGATGTTATGACACATATCCAGAGCAGAAGGGATTTAAACCCAGTCCTTATAATGTTGACAACTTCCTGATGATTCTGATAGAGAACCTTCAGCCCCCCGTGTCTGTGTCACCTCTTTGAAATGGCATTCTAGTTAAGCTCAACAATCTAGTTAAGTCCAACAAATGTAATGAAATAATGGCCACTTAATCTATTTTAGTGATGACAGTTGAGGAACTAATAGTTTTCAGAATATCAGAACTCCCTCTTCTTTGCCTTACATCATGGAACAATTCGGGACCAGTCGGTCAAGTAGATAGGATCGTGGCTTCACATCCCATCTCTTCTGAACCATTGTACCTTGAAAAGCATAGCACTCCCTCACTGGAGTGTCAGCCTGGATTCTGTGCCCAGTCTATAATTGGTGTCTAAACCCATAACAAGTCACATTCAGAACTGTAAGTACTATCAAATGAGCCATGGCTTACCCAGGGGAATTATCCGCTTTACTGAATGTTGAGGGAGGGTAGTCTTTTGTCTGACATCTCTTTAAAGAAATCTGACTGGCAGGTAATGTTAAAGGAAGACTTGCATTTATTTAACAACCAATTTCACAGCCAATGAAGTACCTTTGAAGTCTTTCTATATATCGTAATACAGGATACATGGCAACCAATGTACGCTCAGAAAACTTCCACAAAGAACAATGTGATAATCTGCCTTTCCAGTGGCATTGACTGTGGGATTAATATTAGCCAGAATAACAGGCCAGCACCCATGCTTTAAGAAGGTATTAAGTGATTTTTATTTTTACATCACCCAAGCAGGGCAATCATCTGGAAGACAGATCTTCTGACTTTGTGGTACTCCCTCTGTAATGGCCTGGAGTGCCAGCCTCAAATTTTGTTCTCACATCCTGCAGTAGGGCTTGAACCCAGAACCCTGGCAATCTGAAGGAGGAATACGATTAACTGAGACACGCCTGACACATTGCAAAAAACATGGCATGGCTGCAGCATGTTTTAATCCCCCTGGGTCAGGCAGGCATATGGAACGGTTGCCCTCTATCCTGACCCTGCCATTCACTCTTCCTGAACTTACATGTCTGACTGCTAGGCCAAGCAACAGATTGCTCTCTTTGATACCACACTAAACTGGCTTAGACACGAATACCTTGCTGGGCCTGTGGAGACTCTCTACCAAGTGCCTCGAATTTTCACACAGAGAGCATAGAACAGTACAGCACAGGAACGGACCCTTTGGCCCACAATGTGCCTAACACGACACCAAATGAACTAATCCCTTCTGCCTGGCTTGGTCCATATCTCTCTGTTCCTCGCATATTCATGTGCTTATCTAAAAGTCCCTTAAAAGCCCCTATTATATCTGCCTCTACCACCACCCCGGCACTGCGTTCCAGACTCCTACCATGCTCTATGTTAAAAAGTTGCCCCTTATGTCTCCTTTGAACTTCCCCCCACCTCACCTTAAATGCATGCCCCTCGTATTAGACACTTCACTCTGGGAAAAAGCTTCTGACCGTCAACCCTATCTATTCATCCCATAATTTTCTAAACTTCTATTTTCTTCTTTACTTTCATCACATCTCTTGATGGCACAGTCCTCCAGCCGAGTGTGCCAGTCCATAGTGTAACACCAGGGGCCATTCTCATCGTTGTCAGGGTTGCGGCAGTAGTTCAAATCCAGCCCTTTCTCTGGGAATTGACTAGGCGAGTTTCTGTCAAAAGCAAAAGCCCAGACAATACATCAGTCCATTGCTACAATCAGACAGCTTGAAGTATGACAGCTGAGGTTATGAAATGCTATCCTAGTACGCTGCACCTTTACTGCCCCCTTTCCAAATCCCATCATTTTGTATCTTTGCACTGTGCAGTTGGAGAAATGGGAGGATTGACAGGGTGATGAACAGGGAAGAATTGTAGTTTTCATAGCTTCACACTCTACCTTTGGAGAAGTGGTAAGACTCACAGGATAAGAGCTGAGATATGAACAGTCATTTCATGACATTGATGCTTGTCAGTAATTAGTACAATTCAGCAGCTGGTGAGGTGAGAGGTGAGGGTAGACGGGAGTGCTGTAGTGGTGGATGTTGTTAGGGGTTTTGGTTTATGGGATGCCCAGAGGCATAAGACAGAGGAATGCCTATCACTTCCACCAGTTCCAAATATCCCACTATATGTAGGTGCCATTACAGAATTCAGGGCCAGAGCTCCACACACCTGTTATGAGGATGTTTTATTTTAAATCTTTATTTAGAATGTCATCATCAATTGGATGTATACCTATATTTTGCCCTTTATTTTTAGAAACAACACTTTACAAAGCAGAAAAATACTGGCTACAGCATTTGCAAGGAACACATGCTGTTCTACTGGAGGCACTGTGTCTAAAATAGACAAAAGATGTCACTCTGATTTATATCCTCACCAGCCCATATGAACATACCACGGCTGGGCACTGCTGGGTAGGGGACAGGATCATGACCTTAAAAAATGGCTTGCCCGATTCCTACTTCAGAGGTGAAAATCAGGACCAACAAATCAGTTTACTATAAGTGCAAAATGCATCCTGTAATGTGATGGAAGACAATACAATAGCAAATTATGACCAAGCTGCAATTTGAAGGAGTGCAGCAAGATCAACCAGCCTGGGATAACAAGGTGTGGGGCTGGATGAACACAGCAGGCCAAGCAGCATCATAGGAGCAGGAAAGCTTGACATTTCGGGCCTAGACCCTTCATCAGAAATGGGGGATGGGAAGAGGGTTCTGAAATAAATAGGGAGAGAGAGGGAGGCGGATAGAAGATGGATAGAGGAGAGGATAGGTGGAGAGGAGACAGATAAGTCAAAGAGGTGGGGATGGAGCCAGTAAAGGTGAGTGTAGGTGGGGAGGTAGGGAGGAGATAGGTCAGTCCAGGGAGGACGGACAGGTCAAGGGGGCGGGATGAGGTTAGTAGATAGGAGATGGGGGTGCGGCTTGAGGTGGGAGGAGGGGATAGGTGAGAGGAAGAACAGGTTAGGGAGGAGGGGACGAGCTGGGCTGGTTTTGGGATGCGCTTGGGGGAGGGGAGATTTTGAAGCTTGTGAAATCCACATTGATACCATTGGGCTGCAGGGTTCCCAGGCTGAATATGATTTGCAGTTCCTGCAGCCTTCGGGTGGCATCATTGTGGTATTGCAGGAGGCCCAGGATGGACATGTCATCCGAGGAATGGGAGGGGGAGTTGAAATGGTGCAGTCCCTGCAGTGCCACAATGATGCCACCCGAAGGCTGCAGGAACTGCAAATCATATTCAGCCTGGGAACCCTGCAGTCCAATGGTATCAATGTGGATTTCACAAGCTTCAAAATCTCCCCTCCCCCAACCGCATCCCAAAACCAGCCCAGCTCGTCCCCGCCTCCCTAACCTGTTCTTCCTCTCACCTGTCCCCTCCTCCCACCTCAAGCCGCACCTCCATCTCCTATCTACTAACCTCATCCCGCCCCCTTGACCTGTCTGTCCTCCCTGGACTGACCCATCTCCTCCCTACCTCCCCACCTACACTCACCTTTACTGGCTCCATCCCTGCCTCTTTGACTTGTCTGTCTCCTCTCCACCTATCCTCTCCTCTATCCATCTTCTATCCGCCTCCGCTCTCTCCCTATTTATTTCAGAACCCTCTTCCCCTCCCCCATTTCTGACGAAGCGTCTAGGCCCGAAACGTCAAGCTTTCCTGCTCCCATGATGCTGCTTGGCCTGCTGTGTTCATCCAGCTCCACACCTTGTTATCTCGGATTCTCCAGCATCTGCAGTACCTATTATCTCAACCAGCCTGGGCCTTGCTGAGAGCATTTGCTAAGTCTGGATGGGAGGAAAAGCAATCTGGAAAAGAATGAACATTCCTTCAATTGCTTCAAACCTGGTCTGACCTGCTGTGTTCATCCACCCCCATGCTTGTTATCCCCTACATTCAAGTGAGTAATGTTTAAAAAAAAATGGAGGCAGCCTTCAGCAATCTTGTTAAGGACCCCTGATAAGGTCTCAAGTAGATAATGTTTAACTCAACCTCTGGATGTTCAGCAAAATGAATTAGTCCAAAAACAGGCACTTAAAGGAGCCTAATATCTGTTTTCCAGGATTGACATGAAATGCGTTCTTGATGTCCTCTGCATACATTCATTGGGTGGAAATGAAGAAGCAAAATGGCTGCCCTGAGATCCCTTCACAATACCAGGACAAGTTTCAAGGCGAAGCAAGCAAATCTTTGCTATATCCCATTCCTACCCATCAGTACAAACTAAAGGCTGTGGAATTTGTGGAAGGCAGCCAACAGGAGGCCACAATGGTAAAGGTTGGCATCAGTCCCTCTCCAGTACTCAGACACAGGCCCAAGCAAAAACTGAAAAAACTGCAGAGGCAGTAAATCAGAAACAAAAACAGAAATTGCTGGAAAGGCTCAGCAGGTCTGGCAGCATCTATGGAGAGAAATCAGAGCTAACGTTTCCCTTCCTCAGAACAAGCAGGTGTCTGCTATGTACCTGTAATGCAGATATTCTGGGACAAGAAACATACATTTACTACATCCTGGGAATACACTTGAGCATGCTTTGGTACCCATACAGAAAGATTCAACCTCTTTATCCCTTTATTGTGTGCCTCAGTGTGAAGAAAACCTCCTAAACCCTGGTACCTTGCTGAAAAAAGGGTTTTTTTTTCTGCACAAAGCCCTGAAGTGAGTCAATTCTCCATCATCTTCACTTGGACTGGTTTTTCATGATGAGTGCTTTCCAAAATCTGAACTAATCCCACTGGTGCACGTCTGATAATTATTATATAAGTTAATGACATGGAACAGGAGTTAAAGGCAAAGACATGTATACCTGTGTTCATGAGGCACATTAGAGCTCCAGTGCTGGCACATCTTCCCACTTTTGGTTATGGACTTATATCCTCTGTATGTAACTCCCCTGTTCACAATGCATTCTCGCATATAGTCTACAGAATGTGGAACAAACATTAGAATGTAGAAAGAGACAAAGGCTACATGCTAGTTGATCACAAACAATAATGCTGAAAGAAAACAGAAAGTGCTGGAGAAATCTGTGATGTATGCCAGCATCTGTCAAGAGAGAAACAAAGTTAGCATGTCAAACCAAACAGGACTGTTCTTCAGAACTCAATAATACTGCTCTTTCAGATAGCTACCAGTCATTATTAGATTAGGGACAGCCACTATAATGGAATACCAGTCTCGTTTTCATTATATTAAAGGGAAAGGCTTAACGAAGATGTTTTCCCCTATTGTGTATGTGGCTGCTCTATACTTATGTCTGGCATCAGTCACAATTGGAAACAGAAATGGTAATGTTACACGATTAGTCATTCAGATGACTGTACTACCACTTCAGAAATCTGAGTTTGAACCCCAAAATGGTAATGGTTGGAAACTGGATTTTTGCAAAACTCCAACTGGTTCATTAATGCTCATTGGGGAAGGAGATCTGCCATCCTTACCCAGTCTTGTCTACAGATGACTTCAGAACGAAAGACCCAAACTGCAAGACTCTTAACTGCCTTCTGAACTGGACAAGGAAGCCACTCACCTGCTGAAGTTGGTGTCACAACTCCACCAAGCCTCAAGGGCAATTAAGGATGGGCAACAAATGTTGGCCTTGCCAATGATGTTCACATGCCAAGAAAGAAGAACAGTTGGCGGAGGAAACAGCGCTTGACAATTGGTGACCTTGTACATGTGGAGAGTTTGAACTACAGGCCTGTTTGGGAGATGGTAGTGCAACCTTTCTAGTCGAAAACCTGGTAGTTTACTCCACTAACAAAAGGAGTAATGTGAACCATCTCTCAGACTGGTGGGTGGAATCATACACAGTTTAATAAGGCTCATACTCGAGTCTGGACATGTCAGATTACATTGTGCCTACAGCACAGAAGTAAGTCACTCAGCCCAATTATCAGTATTTGCGCTCTGCACAGCCCTCTTCATAAGCACATCTTGTATTCTTTTTGTCCCACATGCTTATCTAGATTCCCCATCAAGTATATCTATACTTTTCACCTCAACTATTCCCTGGGCTTGCAATTCCATATTCTCATGACTCACCGCATAAAAATGTATCTTAAGAGCACTTGACCATATATCAGTGATTATTTCACATACATGCCTCCTTGTTTTTTGTATTCCCTACAAGTGGAAGTATTTCCATATCTACCCATTCAAATGCTTTCAACATTTTGAAGCTCTCTACTATACCACCCAATACCCTTTTCTTTTCGAGAGAGTAAAATGCAATTATGTTCTGTCCAGAAAAAACTTAACATTTCCGTTATCTTCTTAAATCCTTTTTTTCATTTTCTCCAATCCAGCTAGATCCAGAACTGTACATTAATTATGGTACGGTCAATGTTCAGCACAAGGTTAACATGGCTTTCCTGATTTCCAGATCTATCCCTCCAGATAGGAATACCAATGCTGTTTTGGTTTTCTTATGACCTTCCTAACTTGCATCATGACTTAAGTGATTTGTTTATCAGTAGCTTTGAATTCATTTGCCCCTCTATCACACTGCTATCTTATTATCCAAGTAGTATGTGACCTTATTGTTCCCACAGCCTGACATTTAATATTAAAATTCATTTGTCAATTAAAAGCCATTCATGTTTAATGGTACGCATTGTTACTTTAAATGACTTGTGTATCTGTGGCTGCAGAGAGCTCTGCTTATCTACCCAACTTAGAAAACTTATTTCACCCGGAATACGTGACTTCCTTACTCTCCCTTCCAAAACGTATAAGCCCAAGCTTAGTTCGTTTAAAATGACACACCCATCCTGCAAGCTCCTCTGTGCTTACAAGATCGAGCCAATTTCAAAATTGTATATCTGATTCAACAGTCCAAATTCTTTATTTAGAAGGTAAAGAACAGATTCTTGCGGAACATCATTTCCCACCATTTGTCAATCTACCTTCAGCACAGGCAGTTTTCTGTTTTGGTGCTCTCGTATTATCCATTCTGCTGCTCGTATATAAGACCATAAGACCTACAAACAAAAGTAGGTCATTCAGCCCATCAAGTCTGCTCTGCCATTCAATATAACCATAGCTGCTCTGATAATCCTCAACTCCATTTTCCTGCCTTTGCGCAATAATGCTGGATTCCCTTACTGATTAAAAATCTGCCCATCTCAGCCTTGAATATGCTTAATGACCCAGTCTCACAGCAATCTGTGGCAAAGAATTCCAAAGAATCGCTCCTCTCACAGAAGAAATTCCTCATCTCTGTTTTCAATGTGCAAACCTTATTTTGAGATTATGTCCTTTGGTCCTAGACTCTCCCACAAGCAGTAACAGCCTCTCAGCATCTAACCTGACATGTCCCATAAAAATTTTGTATATTTCAATAAAGTCACCTCTCATTCTAATATATTCCAACGAGTACAGGACCAAACTACTTAACCTGTCCTCATATGACAAATCCTCCATACCTGATATCGGGCTAGTGAACCTTCCCTGGATTGCCTCCAATGTCAGTAGCTTTCCTTAGACAAGGGGCTGAAATCTGTTCACAGTCTTCCAGCTACGGTCTGACTAGCGCCCTGTATAGTTTTAGCAAAACCTCCCAGCTTCTGTACTTCATTCTCTTATAAATAAAGGCCAACATTCCACTCAGCTACCCTATGCCTCACTGAACTTGGGTGCTAGCTTTTTGTGCTTCCTGCATGAGCCTCCCAAATCCTTCTGTCCCTTGGTTTTCAGCAGTCTTTGACCATTTTAATCAATATGTAGCCTCTCCATTCTTTCTGCCTAAGTGAATAACCTCACATTTCCCCACATTTATTCCGTGTGCCAAGTTTTTGACCATTTGTTTAATCTATCCATAACCTTCTGCAGTCTCTTTATGTCATCCTCACCACTTGTTATTTTTACATTATCTGCAAATTTGGCTACAGTACATTCACTTTCCTCATTCAAGTTATTAATAGACATTGTAAATAATTGTGGCTCAGTACCGATCCCTGTAGCATTCCATTAGTTACAGATTGCCATCCTGAGAATATTCTCTCACCTCCCACCCTTATCCCAACTCTGTCTTCTATTAGTTAGGCAATCCTCCATCTATGCTAATACATTACCACCAACACCGTGGGCTCTTATCTTCTAAAGTAGCCTTATTTGTGGTACTTTATCAAACACCTTCCGAAAATCCAAATATATCACATCCACTGTTTTTCCTTTATCTAACC
Source organism: Ginglymostoma cirratum (assembly GCA_024137785.1). NCBI lineage: Eukaryota > Metazoa > Chordata > Chondrichthyes > Orectolobiformes > Ginglymostomatidae > Ginglymostoma > Ginglymostoma cirratum. Next base: position 2,177,508 of record JAHRHZ010000147.1, on the reverse strand, counting down.
TGCTTGTTATGTCCTCAAACAATTCTAGTAAATTTGTCAGGCATGACTTCCTCTTCACGAAACCATGCTGACTCTGATTCATCATATTATATATTTTCAAAATATTCTGCTATTTTATCCTTTATAATAGACTCTTAACATTTTTCCAATAAACATATGTTAAGCTGATTGGCCTACAGAGTCATAGAGATCTACAGCACGGAAAAAGGCCCTTCAGCCCATAAAGTCTATGCTGGTCAAAAACAAGCACCTAATTCTCTAATCCAATTTTCCAGCACTTGGCCCTGATCTTGTATGCATTGGCATCACATGTGCATAACTAAATACTTCTTGAATATTATGAGGGTTTCTGCCTCTACTACCATTACAGGCTGTGAGGAGCAGATTCCCACCACCCTCTGGCTGAAAAATGTTTTCCTCACATCTCCTCTAAACTTCCTCCCATTTATTTTAAATCTATATGGCCCTGTCATTGATCCCTCCACCAAAGGGGAAAGTTTCTTCCTGTCTACGCTACCCATGCACCTCAATTTTATACATCTCAGTCATCTCCACTCTCAGTTTCCTCTGCTCTACAGAAAACAACCCTAATCTGTCTAATCTCTCTTCATAACTAAACACCTCCAGCCTTGATAACATCTTGGCAAATCATATAAATGATAGTTAACTGTATTTTTTCCTCCTTTCCTTTTTAAATAGAGGTGTTACATTGTCAGTTTTCCAATTCTCTGAGACATTTCCAGAATCTAAGATGACTGAGTTCAGATATATGTCTCCTATATGGTACTTTATTGCAAGTACTTTGAAAATCTAAATATACATTACATCTACTATGTTGCCTTTTTCTATTATTTTTGTTACTGTTAGTATTGCAAATACAGAGAGAGAGATAGAATAAAGACTGTGACCAGGCAAAGCTTGGCGCATGCTCCCTTTCAGGTCAAAGGGTAGTGTTCTGAGAGGCATACCTTTCTTCTCATACAGATCGATGTGATTGTGCCTCTTCCTTTCTGTGCCTACTTCCTGACTTGTCCAATCTAGCATCTGGCATTGCTTGCTTTGGAGATTGTAGTTGAAAGCTCTAAATGGGGGGAAAAAGACAAAAGTTCTAAGTGTGTTTACAACATGAAAACAGACTACTGTGTACAGTTCAGTGTTTACTGCGATTAATAAATTTATCTTCTACGTTCAAAGGCAGCTTGTAATGATGTGAAAATAAACAGAGAATGACATGAGTATTGAATTTCAGATTCCAGCTCCTACAACACTTTCCTTCACAACACACTGAGTAGTGGACTGAAAATTAAGCCCCTCTATTCCTGAATTTGTCTCGGTCGTTAGCACTGCTGCCTCACAGCATCAGGGATTCCACTCTCGAGCAACAGTCTGTATGGAGTTTGCACATTCTCCCCATACCTGCGTGGGTTTCTGCTGGGTGCTCTGATTTCCTCCCATAGTCCAAAGATGTGTGGGTTAGGTAGACTGGCCATGTTAAATTGCCCACAGTGTTCAAGGATGTCTAGGTTAGGTGTGTTAGCCATGGGAAATGCAGGGTTACAGGGAAAGGGTAGGGGGATGGGTCTGGTTGGGATGCTCTTTGGAGTATCAGTGTGGACTTGTTGGGCCGAAGGGCCTGTTTCTGCACTGCAGGGATTCTACATTTCTATTCTATGAATTGTCAGTAATGTGAAAAGATTTGTTCAAACTGGAAAGTATGTAGATTAGGGCAATGTTTTTGATGTCATTCACCTGGACTTCAGCAAGGCTTTTGATAAAGGTCCCTCCTGGGACACTGATAGCAAAGGTAAGAGCCCCCCATATGTTATCCAAGAAAATTTGATAATTAGATCCATAATTGGCTAGGTGGCAGAAAGCAGAGGCTGGTGGCTGAGGGGTGTTCTGTCACTGGAAGATTGTCTCCAGTGGGGTTCCACAGGGGTCAGTATTGGTGCCTTGGCTGTTTGTGGTATGTATGAATGATTTAAGACTTCGCTGTAGGACAATTGAAGAGTAGGTTTGCAGATGATACAATAATTGGCAGGGTGGTAAATAGAGTGGAGGATAATCTTAGATTATGGGAAGATATAGATGGGTTGGTCAGATGTTCTGATCGGTGGCAAATGGAATTCAATCTGGATAAATATGAGACGATGCACTTGGGCAAGACAAACAAGGCAAGGGAATACATGATAAACCGTAAAACCCAGGGTAGCACCGAGGATCAGAGGAATCTTGTTGTGCATGTCCAATTGCTCCTTAAGGTATCAGGACAGGTAGGTAAAGTGGTTAGGAAGGCATATTGGTATACTTGCCTTTGATAGCTAAGGCAGAGAGTTTAAGAGCACGGGGGTATGCTCGAACTGTATAAACATGTGGTTAGACCGCAACGCGAGTATCGCATGCAGTTCTAGTCACCAGATTATAGGGGGGATATGATAGCAATGGAGAGGATGCAGAGGAGATTTGCCATGATGTTGCCTGGGCTGAAGAGTTTTAGTTATGCAGAGAGATTGGATAAACTGGGGTTGGTTCCTTGAAGCAGAGAAGACATGGGGACATGATTGAGATGTATAAAATAATGAGGGGCATTGACCGAGTAGACAGGAAGGAAAGTTTTCTCTTGGTGGAGGGATCAATGACCAAGAGGCATAGATTTACGGTAAAGGGCAGGAAGCTTAGATGAGTTGTAAGGCAACACATTTTCACACAGAGGGCAATGGGAATCTGCAACTCATTGCCTTGTAAGAGTGGTAGAGGCAGAAACCCTCAAAATGCCAAAAATCTGAAAGCGTGCATAGAAAGAAAGCATTTCCCATGCTGAATGTTCAGACAAGGAAATAAGGCCTTGAAGATAAAGCTAGGGGCATTTAGTGGCAATATCAGAAAACATGTCTTCATGCAAAGGTCACAGAACATTTTTGAAAAGTGCTGAAGCTGGGAGCCAGTTGAAAAGCGAAAAATGGAGTTTGCTGTTGTTTTCTAAGGCTTAAAGGTTACGAAAGCAAACTGGGTAAATGGAAATACAGAGGAGCTGTCACCTTGCTGAATTTTTTTTTTCAAACAGATACCATGAAGGTGTTGAATTGCCTCGATCAGTGCTGTAAAAATTCCATGATTGTATGATAATGAAATGGCAGAATCGGCTGGAGAGGTTAAATAGCCTTCACTGTCCTATGTTCCAAACCTTAGTTACAACCAACAATACAGAATATACATAAACATAATCTCAAAGTTTTTAGAGCCAGCATCAGCAGCATCTGTCGGAAATTGGTGGGAACTTAATGAATGCAGTCAACAGGGAAGAGGCATATGACACAAGGCTTTAGGTATAACCCAAGGCAAGGAAACACAGTACCCATAATTGCTAGGGACTAGCGAGTTTGATGAACACAACCTGGAAAGGTCACAAAATGGGGCAGTAAATGTTCTTAGGCCACTTACACTTTTACTATTCTGTTCCTGCTGCTCTCCCTGAGCCTCTCTGTGGGTCATCTTTCCTTATTTTGTCCCAGAAACTGTACTAGCATTAATGGGTTTCCCAGTGGGAATGCTCTGAGCTGAAGCATCAGGATGACGAAAGCGGATCATTGCTCTCCCATGACATCCAAGCACTTCCTGCTGTGGTAGGTGAGGTATCTCTCAATAGCAGATTGGTGGATCTCAAACAAAGCTGGCCCAGGACACCTCTGGTGGTGTCACTACAACAAACAATTTGCATTCATATAACACTTTTATCATTGTAGAACATCCCAAATTGCTTCATAGAATTATACAGCGCAAGATGGGGCCAGCTTTCCCATCATGTCTGGCTGCTTTCTATACCCCATATCCTTACAATTCTCTCCATTACAAATAAATGTCCAATTTCCTTTCAAAAACTGCTTAGAATCTGCTCCTTCAGAGTGCAAATTGGAAAAGAAATTGGCACCGAGGTACACTATCTCCAGAAATACCAACCATTGCTGGGTTGCACGGACAAGGTGGAGAGCAAATAACTCAGAAGGGCCTCTATTCACAAGAGCTATCTACCTGCATTTGAGAGTCCTAGTACAGTGAATGGCACAACCCTCTTCCGAGAAAGGCACCTCTTGTGGCCAATAAGATGAATGGAGCAGCTGCACACCTTTGGAGCGGTGGTAGTCATTGAGAGGACTTCGCTGACCTAAAAAAGATAAAGGTGATGGATTTAACTTAAATGGGACAAGTGGAGGTTACATAACTTTACTTGTCCATTGAGGTTTGAATAGGCATCAAAAGGCCAATGCTTCATTCTGAAATCAGACTTTGCTTCAGATCAAGTACAATGCAGATACCAGAATTTGTAGTAAACATTGTGTACTGGATGTATTAATTTGCAAATTAGAAAATTATTCATACAGGAACCACTTACAAAAGAAAACAGCATTATCTGATTATCTGGGACCAGATAATGTAACCCATGACAAGGTGTTTTACCTTGTTCCAAACAGTAGAAGCTAAGGACAGTGCATGTACTTGAAAGAGTTAACCCAAAAGGCAGCCCTTTCCTCCTGTAGTATAATATTGCTATGATCAAGTTTTGGCAACCATTCTGTCTTTTCAGCAATATTCAAGTTCTGCACTAACAACAAAGAGATCCTTTTTATGTTTTATGTTTTTATCGTTTTATGTTTGAGCCACTTCTAAATTTAGGGGACTGACTGACTAAATATTGACTTATTCTGTTTACAATGTGGTAAAACAACCTGTGAGCTGTTAGTCAACTGATCTCCAAATTGTGGGCATATTTACAGCTGGAATCTAGCGTTCCTGCATGATCAAATTCCAGAAAGTCACAACAAACATGATCTGTCATCAAACCCGTTTATCAACAACAACATCTACCCTACATATTTCAGCAGCAAACACAAAACCAGCAAATCAGGAAATGCTATCAGCTACACACTTCAGTGGAGTTCGACTGCCTGAGTTCACCACGGTCAGATCAATGACATGCATCAAGGTCAGGCCTTTAAAATACTTCAAATCATTACAACATATATTATTCAGTTATACATTTGAATAAATAATCAAATTGGTATGGTTAAAAACTAGCTGCTTATGTTTCCTTACCCTCTATATTATTTTGTCAGAAATAACAAGTATGATACAAAAGAAGATTACTGTGTTTATGCACCTCCAGTGCTCATTATAACTACAACACAAATCACTCATACATAAGCATGCTTTATGTTATTATAACAAAATAAGGCTCGTGGCTCAGGAGAGAGGGACACTAATTCCATGCCAGACACTCTGGGTTCAAGTCCTATTCTACAACTTGTTGACCATGGAAGAAGTGTTCATGATGTGGTTGTTAAGCAAACTACTGACCCTATCAGCACTTAGTAGATATATTGGTATTATTTCAGAAATATCTCATGCCTGTTTACACTCCTCATCTAGAAAACCCTGCGGTCACACCTATTTTCATACTTAATGCCAACTTTTTCTATTTGGAAATAACTATGATCACATTTAAAGTAAACCTGTAAAACTAAAGCAAACTTTGTAAGATGGTCATGATGTTTTTGTACAATCTAAACCATTGGAAAACTTGCAGCCCCCACAAAATACACTTTGCCTCCCAAACTAACTTTTTTTTGTTGATTTGTTCTTGGGATGTGAACGGCATTATTAGGTCAGCATTTAACACTCATCCTTAATTGCTCTAGCGAAAGTAGTAGTGAGCTGCCTTCTTGAATCACTGCACTACTGTGGTGTAAGGACATCCAGTGTTGGTTAAGGAGGGAATTCCTGGATTTTGATTTCCAGCAACAGTGAAGTGTTATTATTCTAAGGGATGTAGTTCTAAGTCAGGATGGTGTGTGGCCTGGCAGAGAACTTTGATGAGGTGGTGTTCCCATGCATCTGGTGCCCTTTCTATTTTCTAGGTGATTGAGGTCAAGGCTTTGAAAGGTGCTGTTCAAGGAGCCTTGGTGAATTGCCACAGTCCATCCTGTAGATGGTATAAAACTGCTGCCACTGTATGTTGGTGGTGAAGTGTGTGTATTCTTAAGGAGGTCAATGGGTGTCAATAAAGCAAGTTTTAGATTGTGTTGAGCTTCCAACCTCTGATGAGGTTGGAAAAATAATTAATGGAATTGCTGATCTGCTTCAGCTTAGTATCCTGCCCTGAAAAACTCTTGCAGTGATGCTCCGTGACTGAGATGATTGCCCACCCACAACCACAACGATTTTTCTTTGTGTTAGGTATGATTCCAACCAGAAGAGAGGTTTTCATTGATTCCCACTGGCTTCAAATTTTTGCTGAGGATCCTTCACGATAACTCATTAAAATGTGTCCTTGATTTCAAGGCCAGTCAGTTTTACTGCTCCTCTGGAATTCAGCTCCTTCATCCATGCTTGGCCCAAGATAGTCAGTGCTGCTTGCTAGCACTATAAATGATGCCTTCCATTATGTTGGTGATCATTGAGATTAGATATGGGGCAGTAATTAGCTAGATTGGATTTCTGTGAGCAAGATATTCCTTCGTAATTTTCTACATTTTCAGGCAAATGCCAGTGTTCTAGCTGTACGGGACCAGTTTGGCTACAGCTATGGTCAACTCAGGAGTCCAAATAATTTTTCATAATGCCATGATGGGTTGTCAGAGTCCACCAATTTTGTAGTATCCAGTATCAGTTTCCTTGTGTTATGTTGAGTGAATCAAATTGACAGAGCACTGCCTTCTGTGATGCTAGGAGAAGCAGAGAGTGATCTGCTATTTAGATCATAAATAAAGCAAAGTACTGCAAATTCTGGAAATTTGTGCTAAAAGCATAAATTGCTGGCAGATAAAAGACAGTTAACACTTCAAGTTCAATATGGTGCTCTTTCAGAGCTGGAAGGGGCTGGAAAATGGTGGTCAGTCGGTCAGAATAGCCCTCACCTTCCAGTTACTTGCCATTTCAATAAACCACCTTGCTCTCATACTAACATTTTCATCCTTGGTCTGCTGCACCATTCCAACAAAGCTCAACACAAGCTGCAGGAACACACAACATTTTCTATTCAGGCACTTTGCAGCCTCTAGGATTCAACATCGAGTTTGACAACTTCATAGCACCGGTTACTCAGTGGCTAGCACTGCTGCCTCACAGCACCAGGGACCCAGGTTCGATTCCAGCCTTGGGCGACTGTCTGTGTAGAGTTTGCACATTCTCCCTGTGTCTGTGTGGTTTCCTCCGGGTGCTCTGGTTTCCTCCCACAGTCCAAAGTGTGCAGGTTAGGTGGATTGGCTATGCTAAGTTGCCCATGGTGTCTAGGGTGAGAAATGGGGTAGAAGGTAGGTCTGGGTGGGAAGCTCTTTGGAAGGTCAGTGTGGACTCAATGAGCCAAATGGCCTGTTTCCACACTGTAGGAATTCTATGACCTTTGTCCTCCATTTTGATTACAAATTTCCATCCCAAACATAACCGTGTTTTGTTCGTTCCTTGTTGTTTTGTTTTCAGCGGCGTGGATCTATTTTCTCCCTTTGATACTCTTACTTACACTCATTATGCATCTCTATTTCCCCTTTACCAACATTAGCATTCCCTTTGTCCTTTGCTCTGGGCAGCTTCACAATCTGTTCCACTCACTTCATCTCCCCCTCTGTTTGCAGGAAAAAGAACACAATTTTCCAGCCATTGGTTCTGAAGAAGAGTCATATCTGGCTCAAAACGTTAACTCTGTTTCTCTCTCCACAGATGCTGCAAGACCTGCTGAGTTTATCCAGCATTTTCTGAATCTATTCTGTAAATCTACCTAAAGATGGTTGCTTCAGTCTTTGCACACTCATGTGCTAGAATCATTGAGAATGGGGATATGTGTGGAGCCTCCTCTTCCTAACAGCTGTTCAACTGGTCAGCAAACATTCACAAATTCAGAACTGCAGAGCTCTGATCTGATCTATCACTTGTGGGATCACTTGGCTATGTTGCATGTTATGTTGACTGTTTAGCAGGCAAGTAGTTCTGTGTTATAGCATCAGCAGATTAGCTCCTTGTTTTCAGGTACTCCTTGTAATGCTCCTGCATGCTCACCTAACAGTACTGAGCAAGGTCTGGTCATTTGGCTTGATAACAATGATAGATTGAAGGATATCAGAGGCCATGAGGTTACAGATTGCATTGGAATTGTTCTGAATCTATCCCATTTAGCACAGCAGTAGTGCTACGAAACAGGATTGTCAATATCCTCACTGTGAAGACAGAACAGAGTCTTCTACTTCAAATTCTTAAGACAAATACTTGTTCAGTTTTTAGAAGAAGACCACCACAGAGAAGATTCAGTGAAGAATCAGAAACAGTTAGATAGCTCTATATTGTTAGAACTGAAGTTGTTGTTCTAGAAATTATTAGGCAGATAAATATTAGAGTCAGGAGTCAGAATAAGTCCTGAGGAGCTGAGAAAGTGGGAAGTCACTGTCTCTATGTTGAGTAAGTCCCAGGATCTCTAACTCGGTCTATTTTAAAATAAAAATTATTGGTCCCTAGCCAGATCGTAATATAAATTTGGTTGACTTGTCTGGGATTTATCATAACTTAGGGGTTCTTTTCAGACTGAAATCCATACACAGATTTGACTGCTTGCTGAGGTTGACCAAAGGGCATAGTCTTGGAAATAAGGGGTGCCAATTTAAGACTGAGATTAGGAAGAATTTCCTGTCTCAGAGGTTCTCCCTATCTACCTTATCAGTGCCCTTCAGAACTTTTTATGTTTATCAGATCCTCTGTCATCCTTTGCTCCCCTAAGGAAACAACCCCTATCTAGTATCTCCTCATAGCTGAATCGTTTCAGCCCAGGTAACATCCTGGTGAATCTCTTCTGCACCCTCTCCAGTGCAATCACATCTTTCCCACAGTGCAGTGATCAGAACTGGACACAATATCCAGCTGTGACTTAATTAATTTCCATTATAACTTATATACATTTACTATGCATACCGAAAGCCAAACTCGCCCTGTCTGTTGTTACAGTGTTTCTGGAGACAGAAGATTTATCCCTGAATGATTTGAAAAATTAACCAAGACTAGGCTAATACATTAGCAGAGAACTTAGAATTAACAGCAAAGGCTGAGAAAGTAGACACAGTTGAGGTAACAGCGCAGCATCTTGGATTGTGGAATCTAACTGAGACAGAACATGATTCGAGTTGCAGATGAAGCAGCTTGAAACAGAAAAGGAAAAAGAAAAAGAAATGAGTAAACTTGAACTTGAAATAGAAAGGCAATTGTTTGAATATGAACTCCATACAGAGAAGTTGGCAATGGAGGAAAGAAATAAGGAAGGAGAATTTCAGACAAGAAGAGATAAGAAAGCATGAACTCGATAATGAAAAATGTAGATTATATGGTTTTTGGGAAACTAGTCTAGTCAATAGAAACAACAGTGTAGAAAATTGAACTGATGTTAGAAAACCAGCATATTTCTTTGTGACAATGTAGCTGTTACAAAGGTAACTGAGTTTCCTACAGGAAGTGCATTCAAGACCTAATCACTGTTGCTCATCTGTCATCTCGCTGCTGTGGGTAAGACAGACACAGTATAACTCTCATGTTCTGCCATATCCGTTCTCCTTTCAATGAGTCACATTTCAAATTGAATATCAACCCCTGGTTAAATATAGCTTGATGCAATAAAATGTGCATCCACTTCCAAAGATATAAGGCTTGGACACTTGGTTTTCTCAGTTATAGGTATATAGGTTCCGAAATAAGTATTCTCAGATGTCCTTGATTAAGTAAAAAGCAAGATTTAGATAAACCAAAAGTTTCATATTAGGAGCTGACTGACTGGAAAAGATACCTATTTCAATGGAACATTTTCAAGTCTGCACCAAATATATTTTATTTAATTAATTTGACAATAAAAATGTCCAGAAGTTAAACTGCCCATGATCAACTGTGAAGTGAATTGATGTCATGAACACACAATAGTGTTAATCAGAAACAAAAACAGAACTCAGGTCCCTGGCACTGAGAGGCAGCAGTGCCGACCACTGAGCCACTGTACCGCCCCATTTTCTTTTATACTTTCAGTTCTTCTCTTTCAGGTCAAAGTTGGGGATCTGAGCTGTTGAAGGCTACTGGGCTATTCTGCCCAGTGGTAGGTACGCACAAATTGCAGATTGTACACCTCAGTGGCTCCATTCATCGGAACAGGAGAACTCCTTAAGCCTGCTCCACCATTCAATAAGATCATGGCTGATCTGTAGGCTAACTTCATATGCCTGTCTTGGGCCCATATCTCTTAATACCTTTGTTTAATAAAAATTTGTTTATTGCAGATTTAACAATTGAATTAGCATTGACTGCCATTTGAGGAAGAGAGTTCCAAACCTTCACTAAACTTTGCACGTAGAAGTGCTTTCTAATATCTTTTCTGAACAGCCTGGCCATAATTCTTTGGCTATGCTCCCTGGTTCTAGAATCTTCAACCAGTGGAAATAGTTTATTTTTATCTATCCTGTTCTTTCCCTGTGATGTTACATCACTCCACTATTTCCTGTCAACTATTGCTCAACCGTTTGCTCCAATGACCTGACAGAACAATTCCTCCCGCACACCCAACCCTCCCACAATCTCTTCCGTTTACATCAGCTTTGTGTTCTGATCGAGCTTCTACCCTTCCACAATTGTCCTGAATTTAATTTGCTGGGTCTGACTTAAGTACTTTTACTCTTATCTATCCTGTCATAGCCAGAGTCAGAAGCTTTCTAGATTGACTTTTCTTCTGCTTTACACATTATTGCCTCTGAGGAACCCAAGGATCTATCTTTGGGGATCCTCCCATTTCCTAAATCTGGAATCTACATGCTATCTGCTACATCATCAAAAACACATCATGTTTCATGTGCACAGTTTTACCTCACCAGCAATACTCTCAACTCCTCCAGTGTCTCTGAATTGGCTTCCCTCTTGTCTGCCATCCAATGTTGGATGAGTACAGATTTTCTCCAATTAAATATTGGGAAGACAGAAGCAGATCCCAACAGAAACTCCATTTTATTGTTATCAACTCTGTTCCTCTCCCTGATTAATTTGAACTGAGTTGAGTATCTAAGATGTGCCCCTCGATTCTGGGCTGAGTTCCTGCCTCCATATCTTGTCCATCAGAAAGATCAACCAAATCCCCCTTCATCACATTGCTGACATCCACCGCACCTTCAGAATTCAATCAAGCACTTGTTACCTCTAGACTTGATTACTCAAACATTCTTCTGGCTGATCACCCACCTTCCACTCTTCATAAAACTGAGCTCATCAAAGTCTTTACTTCAAGCATGCTACCTGGCACTATGTTTCAACCAACACTGCTGAGCTTGCTGACCCTACTCTGGCTTGCAATCCAGCAACATCTGGAATTTAAGCTTTCAACCTTGTTTTCAAATCTTTCCAAGTGTCTAATCACAATTCAAGAATTTGACAATTGCTCTAGTTCTCGCCTTTTATGCGTTCCTGGTTTTAATTGCCTCATTGATGTGTTCATTTAGCTGCCTGAAACTCTGAATTGATCGCCAGACTTTAGCTTTCATTTTTTCTTAAAGACATACCTTAAAGCCTACCTCATTGGCCAAGCTTTATGCTAGCTGTCTTAATGTCTCCTGTGTTACGCAGTGACAGATTTTGTCTGATTATTCTCCTTAGGAACATTTTGTTACATTAAAGAGCTTTATAAATACAACTTGTTGTTGTTAACGGACACTTGTTCTGGCACTGTGATTCAAAAGCTAAATGTATTCCTGACAGCCTTCAAGTTTCGTTGGCTTCCTTTTGACCTAATGAACACTGCCTGTTATTCCACACAGATACACTTTGGCTGGTAGCCGGAAAGTGCATAATGAGCAACAATTAAATGATCAATGATCCAGAAACAAAAGTAACACACCATAAACTTTAAATTTAAAAAGACAGGCCCAGTTAAACTCGGCTAGCCTGTACTGTCAGTACACTATACAGTGTGGGGGCTAAATTTTCATCCACTGTCTCATAATCTGAAATCAGGTGGGACAGCAGCTAAAAAGGTGTAAAATCCCTCTTTCCTTTCCCCATCCCTCCATATGTAAAGGGTACTGGAGGAGTAGAATTCTTATTCCCATATATTCTCACTTGACTGACCACTATCCATTCCCCAGGTCGGCCTAGTGAAAATTGACAGCTGGCCATACAGGCCTATGGACCTAATGTTGTAAAGTAGAGGAAGAGGAATCAGTAGGAACATCCTGTCCTTCCAAATGGCCCCTGTACACTCTCCTTCCTAGGTGTCAGGCTCTAGCTAAGGCTGCAGTTCTTTACATTCTGTGGATCTCTTTTGTCCCTTGCATGTTACTTGCTCCTCTTGCACTGCTATAGTACCATAGAAACTTCTCCTGTTCAGCAAACAGGCAGGAACTTCATGATGTACCAACCCTGCATGAATAATATCCCCTGACTCGGGTAAACAAACAGGGCTCAGGGCGGTCAGTGATGTGGACTGAAGCTGTTGGCCCAACAGAATACTACCTTGTAAGAATACTTTCAGGAAGAGTTAACTCAATTCCACTCTACAACGCACTTAACACGAAAGAGCATGTATCATGATTTACTGTAAATCTTGCAATGGCATATCAGCTTGAGGTCTTAATATAAAAAGATGATCTATCTCAACACATAATGTAAGAGGCATCATTATCTGACTACTGTTTGCCGTAAAGGTAATCTATCTACCGCTTGAACTCCTTAGCTTTCATTTCACTTACCAACCACAAGCTCACTGCTTAAAATGAAGATGAGGACACAAAGAGACTTCATGTTGTACAACTGTAAGGGATCATCAGTATTACTCTGCTGTTTGCTCTGAACTCTGAGACTCTGGGAACTCTTTTCACAATCTCATTGCATAATGTGTCCATTGTTTGTCTCCAGTTTATTAATTAACTACTTTTGCAGTAAATTTTGAGCCATTAACTCCATTGCCATTTATCTGCATTTTCCCCACTCTGTTAAAAATTAAACCATTTCCCTCTCTACTCAATGAAGACATACATTAAATCCCAAAACACCTCTAGTCGCCAATTTGAGGAACCGAGGAAGCATCATGACAAAAGCTCATCCTCACTTTGCTCAGGTTTTCATATCTCTTCTATTCTCTTCTGATTGATTGAAGAACAAAGTTCTGAAAGGTTACAGGCCCTGAAAACATTCCAGTACTAGTACTGAAGACACATGTTCCAGACCTAGCCATACCACTGGTCAAGCTGTTCCAGTACAGCTACAGCACTATCATCTATTTGACAATATGGAAAATTGCCCAGGTATGGGCCAAATGCTGGTAAATGGAACTAGATCTATTTAGGATATCTGGTCAATATGAACAAGTTGGACTGGAGGGTCTTTTACCATGCTGTACAGCTCTATGACTCTATGTCCTGTACACGAAAGCAGGAAAAATCCAACCCAGCCAATTACCACCTCTATAAGTTTACTCCTGATCTTCAGAAAAGGAATGAAAGGTGTTATCAACAGTGCTATGAAGCAACACTTGCTTAGCAATAACCTGTTCACTAATGCCCAGTTTGAGTTTCACAATGGCCATTCAGCTCCCGACCTCATTGCAGCCTTGGTCCAAACACAGACAATTAACAAGAAAAACTGTCCACCAATTAGTCATATCTATGATACCTGGTTGTGGCTGTTGGAAAGCAGTCATTTCAGGACATCTTTGCAGTAATCCATCAGGGTAGTGTTCAAGGCCCAAACATCTTCAGCTGTTCCATCAATGACCTTCCTTCTGTCATACGGTCAGAAGTGGAGATATTTGTTGATGACTACAGAATGTTCAGCAACATTCATGACCTCTCAGATGCTGAAGTGGTCCATGTCCAAATGTAGAAGGACCTGAATGATATCCAGTCTTGAACTGACAACTGAAAGTAACACTCATGCCACACAAATGCCAGGTAATAACCATCTGCAACATCTGATCATCATGGCTTGACATTAAAGGTGTTACCATCACTGAATCCCACACTTTCAACATTCTGGGGGGTTACCACTGACCAGAAATTATATATATTTGCAGCTACAAGATCAGGTCAGAGGCTAGGAATACCGCAACAAGTAGCTCACCTCCCTATTCTCGAAACCAACATGCGCTAAGCACAAGTCGAGAGTATAGTGGAACATTTTTCATTTGCCAAAGAGTGCAGCTCCAACAACACTCTCAATGACACCATCCAAGACAAAACAATCTGTTTGATTGGGCACAGCCACATTTACTCCCTCCACCAAAAATGATCAATAGTAGCAGTGTGTACGATCTATCAGATGCACTGCAACAATTCACTAAGACTATAAGAACACAGGACCATATGACATAGGAGCACATGTGGCCCATAAAACTCATCAAGACCACACTACTGTTCAATGAGATCATCATCTGGTTCTCTGGACTAACAATCCAGCAATAATACCACAAGGCCATCATCTCTCCCTGGTACCCTCTGGTTCTAGACTCTCCCACAAGGGGAAGCAATCTCTCAGCACCTCATCTGTCATGCCGCCTAAGAATCTTGTATATTTCAATAAGGATGCCCCTCATTCTTCAAAACTCCAACAAATACAAACTCAACCTACTCAGCCTCTCCTCATTAGAAAATCTTTCTGTACTTGGGAACAACCAAGTGAATATTCTCTGGACTATCTCCAATGCCAGTACATTTGTTCTTAGCTAAGAGCCCCAAAACTATTCACAGTATTCCAGCTATGATCTGAATAGTGCCTTGTTTAGTTTCAGCAAGACCTCCCTACTTTTATTCTCCATTCTTTTTGAAATCAAGGCCAACATTCCATTTGTCTTCAATAATACCTACTGAACTTGGATAGCAGCTTTTTGTGATTAATGTATTTGGACCTTCAAATCCTTCTGTAGGGCTTCTGCAGTCTTTCCCCACATAAACAATATTCAGTTCAACTATTCTTCATGCCACATTACATACCTCACATTTTTCAATCTTATATTCCATCTGCCAAGTTTTTGCCCAATTACACAACCTGTCTACATCCTTCCATCTACTCCTTGTGTAATCCTGTTTGTCTTCTCACCTATTTTTGTGTCATCCACAAATCTGGCTATAGCAAATTCTGTTGACCAAATTGTTAATATATAGTATAAATAATTGTGGCCCTTGCACTGATCTCTGTAGCACACCACTAGATACAGGTTGCCATCTTGAAATGCTCCCCTTATCCCAAATCTCTGTCTTCTATGAGTTACCCAATTCTCTATTCATGCTAATCTACCATCCCCAACACTGTCTACTTTTGTCCTATGGAAGTAGTGTTATGTTCAGCACGTTATTGTATATCTTTTAGAAATCCAAATATATTACTTTTACCAGTTCCCTCTTATCCACCCTGTTTGTTACCTTCTCAAAGAATAGTAATACATTTGTCTAGTATGATCTTTCCTTCATGAAGCCCTGCTTATTATATTTCATTATATGATGGGTTTCTAAATGGTCTATATTACATCTGTTATAAGAAAGTCTAACATTTCTCACTGATGGTTGTTAAGCTAACTGGCCTATAATTACCTGTTCTTCTCTCCATTTTTGAAATTGGGTGTTACAATAGATATTTTCCAAACCTCTAGGGCCTTGGAAAGTTACTACCAGTGAATCCATTGTCTCTCAGTCAGACCATAAGACATAAGAAGAGTAGGTCATTCTGCCCCTCAAGTCTGCTGCACCATTCAATACTATCATGGCTGATTCAATACTCCTCATGTCCACTTTCCTGCCCTTTCTCTAACCCTTTGATTTGCCTCCTGTAAAGAGTTGACACCTCAGCACCAACCCCTATGGCACACCATTTATGATATCCTGTCGACCTGCAAAAGGATGCCTATTCCTACTTTCTGCTTCCTGTTTGGAAGCCACCTTCTAACCATGCCAATGTTTTACCCCTACACTATGAACTTTTAGTTTCTGCAATTACCTTTGATGTGGCACCTTATCAATACAAGAAAAATACTTGCTCATCTTTATCCACAGTACAAATTACTTCTTCAAAGAACTCCAATAAATTAAACATGATTTCCTTTTGACAAAATCATGTTGTCTCTGCCCTGCTTTAACATCTTTGATAATAGGGAAAATCTTAGAAACTATCACAAACACTGAGGCAACTGACCAGTAGTTTCCTGCTTTCTGCCTTCTGCCCTTTTTTAAATAAAAGGAGACACATTTTCAATCTAAGAGGAGCCTTCCCTAAATCTAATGAGTTTTGGAAATTTAGAACCAATATATCAACTATTTCACCGGCTGCTTCTTTTCAGCCTCTAGGATAAAACCTATCAGGACTTAGGAACTTGTGAATTCGCAGTTCAAACAATTTATTCAGTACTATTTCCCTTGTAATTGTAATGTTCTTGAGTTCCTCATTCCCCTTCAGTTCTTAACTTATAGCTATTTCTGGGATGTTGCTTGTATCCTTTCTTGTGAATACTAAGGCAATATATCTGTTCAATTCATCTGCCATCTCTATCCACCATTACTAATTCCCCAGACTCATTTTCTATCAGATCAACACTTATTTTGTTAACTCTTTTTCTTTAAATATCTGAAGAAACGTTTCCACTCAATTTTTGCACTTTTGGCTAACTTGCTGTCATATCCTAATTTGTCCCTCTTCGTTAATCCTTTAGTAATGATTTTTTTTTATATATTCTGCCTAATCTTCTGATCTGCCAACAATCTTTGCAAAATTATATATATTTTTGAGTCTACTATCTTAGACTTTTTTTCAGTTAACCACAGATGGCGATTCCTTGAAATTTGCCTTATTTGTTGTAATGTGTCTATTCTGCACTTTCTGGAATATCCCCTTAAATGTTTGACTCTGCACTTCCATTGACCTGTCCCTTTTCTTAAATTGCCAGTTCACTTTCAAAGCTCTCATGCCCTCATAATTGCCCTTGTTTAAATTCAACAAAGCAGTCTTAGATCCAAACTTCTCTCCCTTATACTGTGTGCAAATTTCAATCATACTTTGGTTGCTGCTACCTAGGGGCACTTTCACAATGACGTGATTAATTAATCCATCTCATTGGCCAAAATCAGGTCTAGCATAGCCTGGTCTCTGGTTGGTGCCAAAATATGTTGGTCTAAGAAATTGTCCCAAAAACATGCAACAAATTCGCCTTCTCCATCTGAGTTTTCCAGTCTATATGTAGATTAAAATTCTCCAGGGAGACCACAACTGAATGCAGTATTCCAAAAGTGGCCTAAGCAATGTCCCATACAGCCACAACATGACATCCCGACTCCTATACTCAATGCACTGACCAATAATGATAGTGGTGGAGTGGGGCTCCTGACCAGAGCACATCTGCTCCAATCGCTTTTCTCTCCTCCTTCATTTCTCATTTCTTTCTTTTTCTTAGCTTTTTAGTGTTTTTTTCTTGATTCACCTTCTGCATGTCCGGGGTGACACCACAGCAGAACTCTGCAGTGAGGCGGCTAACATGGTGACACAGCGTGGCAGACACTGGGGCCCAGAGTGAGCCCAGACGGCAGCCAGCAGCAAAGGATAGTAGCAGCTGGCAGTCAGCAATGAGGCGGTGGAGGCGAAAGATGGCAGCAGTGAATGATGGCAGCAGCTGCCATCAGCGGCGAAGTGGCAGTTGGGGACAAAGCCTCATGAGTGATAGCAAAGCCTGGTGTTCTTGTGGTGGATGTAAGCAGCGGTGGTCATCAGTGAAGGCGGCTGGAGAGCACGGGCTTGTCTTAGACCAGCACGGGTGAAAGTGTGTCCAGCGCAGGGGAGAGTGAGCCTTCTTAGGGAAAGCCTAGCTTGGACCATTGGCAGGGCCACAGCTTAAGAAAGGACTGTAATGTTTGGCTCTTCAAATTTTATTTGTTTTTCCATGTATATACTGAGAAGACGGTAGTGCTGACATTTTTAACTTATTGCTTTATTTTCGTACTTCTGTAGCTAAGATTTTGTAGCTAGGTACTTTTTACCTAAGATGACACCATGTGTGGAGACATTGTACACTTTTCACTGTAATCTTGTACTCCATACTTTTGATAAGCTCCCATTATTTCTTCCTTGATACCCTGTCCTACCATGTATTAGGCTGCCTGTACACAACTCGCAGAAGTGACCCCTTCCCTTTATCATTCCTCATCTCCACCCAGACACAGCAGTTCAAGATTATTCACCAACACTTTCTCAAGGGCACAAGATAAGCCTTAATCCAGCCAGCACCCTGAATTAATAAAAATAAAAAATGTAACACCCAGCAGAGTACTCTGGATAGCAATAGGAAACAAAAATCCCAGACAATTTTCTTCTGACTTCAGAGGTGTTGAAGTTGATTGTCACACCACACTGCTCAGTTGCCCAACTGAAATTGGCCATGTGGCATGGAAACTGAGATGGGACTATGTTCCACTGGATTTGTTGAGTCTGATCTGCAGTAGTGGATCTACAACATGTGGGTTAGAGGAAGATAGTGGTCATAGCTGTCAGGTTTTGGACTGCTGTTGATTTCAGTTTAGACTTAGAGGCAATCTTATGTATCTTTTTTGGATATTGTGTTTACTCTGTTTCAACTGACCTTTATATTTTTGCAGTTCACTATCTCAGCAAGTTTAGTAACAGCCTATTTTCCATCCATGTTCCCTATTAATTATCTTTTCATAATTAGCTTCCATGTGATTTCATTTTTCCTCCCTCGTTCAGTTGCAATATTCTCACAAAAGTTTGAATGCTCTTTTGGAAATGGCACCCATGACAACTTAAATTTATACTTGTTCACAGGATGTTGGTGTCACTGGCAGGTCCAGCATTTAGTGCCCATCCCTAATTAAGGTGGTGAGCTATCTTGAACTGCTAGGGTGTAAGGACTTCCACAATGCAACTTAGATGGGCATTTCAAGGACCTTGAACCACCACAGTGAAAGAACGGCGATATATCTCCAAGTCAGGATGGTCATGGCTTGGAGTGGAACTTACAGGTGGTGGTGTTCCCAGGTATCCGCTGTCCTTGTCTTTCTAAATAGTAGAGCTTAAGGGTTTAAAAGGAACTATTGAAGGAGCATTGGTGAGTTACAGTAGTTCATCTTGTAGATGGTGCACATGCTACTGCTGCTGAGCATCAGTGGAGGGAGTGAATGTTGTAGGTGGTGGACGGGATGCCCAATCAAGAGACTGCTTTGTCCTGGATGGTGTCAAGCCTTGAGTATTGTTGGAACTGCACCTATCCAGGAAGCTGAAGTATTCCATCACACTCTTGGCTTGTGCCTCGTAAACGGTAAACATGCTTTGAGAAGCAACAATTTAAATAAGATGCATAAGCTAATTAGACTGATAAAGTAAATCTTCAATGAAAGTTAAAGTTACATTCTGGACTGAAATCATAACTCTCAGTGAAAGAACTTTAAGTGGCTAATGGTTTCCACAGGAATTAATGTAAAAGTGAAGTTGGGTTCCTTTGAACATTTACCACCTTAAAATCCAATGCACAAGATAAAATACTGTACATCACATGGAAAGGACTGTATCAATTCAAATTAGCAAACACTCATTAATTTCTCTTTCTTTTTAAGCAATCCTTTAGGTTCGGGGATGATTTACTTCCACTCCAGCTTTCAGGGTTCTGGAATTCCTAAATGCAATGCGTTCTCTCTCAACTCTGCCACTGTCCATGTAAGTCAGATGCTGCTTTAAGGGTCCTTTATTGTTTTGCACTCTCTGTATCAGTTTAACTTTATTTCTACATATTTCTGACAAGATTTCTCAGTGTATAGTGCCAAATGAGGTTTCTCCTCTTTTGGTCAGTCACCATGAGTCGGTGGAGATGTGTAACCTCTTCAGGGATACATTGAGAATAGCCCTAAACCTGTTGCAGGGAGGTGACTTTGAATGATTAGCACTTTGATTCTGCGCATTTTGGTTTGACACCTTCAGCAAACACCCCATTCACAGGCTTTAAAATGGCCTCCAAACCTAACATCTTGCAGAATTGAAAGAGGCCAGACTTGGAGCTGCTAAATTAATAGAAAATTGGACTGTCAAGATCTTGAAGTTAAGTGCTAAAACTTGTATTTTTCACTTAAACAAGCCCTGAGACAGGAAATCAACTTGTACTTGTGTACAACTAGCAAATTACTTTATCTTATGGATTTTCAGTTGGCCTCTCTGCTTTCACACAACGTGAAGCTCCACAGCAGTCATGCAGAATTAAAACCAGCTATCAGCATGAAGATATTGGCCTTTCCAGCATAGAACTGCCCAGACTTCAACTTCTGCCTCACAAGTGAAAACACAGTTGACTTGGGCAATCTTCGTTGAAAAATTTGTTTCAAGGTCTTTTGAAGCCTCTTGGCTATCCTGTCTCCATTTATTCTCTTTCTTTAACTGCCAAAGAAGCTTCATGAAGCTTTTTCCTCAATCTTTCTTGAGCTGAAGAAAATAGGTACCTCAGCCCTATTAATGTTTTTCATTGTTAGGCATCAAGGGTTTTTTAACCTGTATCAATCACTTGATCAAAGGCCAGCTAGCTAGGCAATCACCTCCCACTTGATAGGAAAGCAGCCACTTTTGTCAACTACCAGAAGTAGAGTTAATCAGGCCCGACATCCCTAGGTGAATATTATTTAATTGCTTAAGCACTTTAACTGGTGGCAAAGCAAGAAGGTTCCCTGGACATTCTCACCCAGAACCTAACTGGTGCTGTGGCAGGAGAGGGGCAAATATCTCTTTGGATCAAACATTTACCCAATTATTTGTCCTTCTTGAAAGCTCCCTTGGTTCCTCTAAGGTAAGGGAAAATCCATTCAAATCAGGTCACAATTTGTGCTGTGATGAATGAGTAGTTCACCACAGATCAAGCTTCTTTTACATACATCATAGGTATCTTGAGTTATGATCATTTCCATTTTATATCCATTTCGCAACAATTCATGAAAAGGAGCTCACAGCATTGCAAGTTCTGGCGGAAATTATGAATAGTATTTACCTAAGCCTAGAAACAATCTGAACTCCACATCTTGATAGTGTGAGCTGGAGGAACACAGCAGGCCAGGCAGCATCAGAGGAGCAGGACCCTTCATCTGGTCCCAAACCACAACATCAATTTTCCTGTTCCTCTGATGCTGCATAACCTATTGTGTTCCTCCAGCTCACACTGTATTGACTCTGACTTCCAGCATTTGCAGTTCTCGCTATCTCCTAAACTCCACATCTTTTGATTTCACAGCATTATCAATGGTACCTACTTTCTCTTTCAGTATGTCCCTGTTCCATGGATTTTTAGGCTAAAGAATGCTCACTGGCCGAGTGGTAATGCCACTGGATAATTAATCCAGAAATGTTCTGGGGATCTGGGGTTGAATCCCACCATTGCAGATGGTAGAATTTGAATTCAGTAAAAATCTGCAAGTAAGAGTCTAATGATAACCATGAAACTATTGTCAATTGTCAGGAAAAACCCTTCTGGTTCACTACGGTCCTTTAAGGAATGAAACTACCATCCTTACCTGGTCTACCCTACATGTGACTCCAGACTCACAGCCATATGATTGACTCAACTGTCCCTCTGTACAATTGGGAATGGGCAACAAATGTCAGTGATGCCTTCATCTCCTGAAAGAACACAAATCCTCAGATTGTATAAAAGGACACCTTGTTCCATCTTAAGTTCACATTGTGATAATTGAGAATGGAATATGCCATTCGGCCCCTGAAGCCTGCTCTGCCATTCAATATGATGATGTCTGATCTGATTGTAACTCCACATTCCCCCCTGCATTTAATAACTGGAGTTACTGTTGTGAATCCATGAGGCAGATGACCATATGGATAGCACATGTAAGGGGGTCACACTGCAGTTTAAAAGTGTACATGGTAGAGAGCGGGGTACCAGGTAGTCTAAGAAAACCAGGCATGTTGTGCAGGAGTCCACTGAGTCTATCCTGCTTCCTAAATAGTATTCCATTTTGGAAACTGGTGAGGGCAATGATTCCTTGTAAGAATGCAGCCAGAACCAAGCCCATGGTGTTTCAGGAGAGGAGGAAGAGCAATATAGTTACAATTATTTCTGTAATCGGGGAATCAGACAGGCATTTCTGTGAAATTAAACATGATTCCAAGATGGTGCATTGCCTCCATGGTGCAGGGCCAAGGACCTCATGGATCAGCTGCAGGACATCCTTCTGCGGGTGGTGGCAAATAGCAAGAGTCACAGACACACTGGTACCAACACTAGAGGTAAAAAAAGGGACATGATTCTGAAGTAGATTTCAGGGAAATTAAAAGCAGGCCCTCAACAGCCATAATCTCATGATTACTACTAATTCCATGTGCCAGTAAGGATAAGAACAGGATAACACATCATTTGAATTTATGGTTGAAGAACCAATATTTGAGGGGGAGATCAGATTTCTGAAGAATTGGGATTGTTGTGGGACAGGTGGGACTTGAACAGGATGGGATACACTTTAATAGAGCTGGGACTGATATCCTTGCAGGGACATTTGCTAGCTCTGTTGAAGTGGGTCTAAAATAGTTTGTCAGGGAGATGGGAACATAGGGGGTAAGCCAAACTGTAAGGAAGTAAAGTTGGCAACAGGAAGCTGAAAGAACGCAAGGGAGACTAGAAGACAGGAGGAACAAAGCTGAGTTTCGGGTGAGCTTTGAAAGCAGAATGATATCAAAAAGACAAAGTTAATGGTGTTCTACCATAGCATTACAACAAGGTAGACAATCTAAAGGTAGAAATAGAGATACATGGAAACATGGCTACATGGTGATCAGGAGTAGGATCTTAGATAACAAGCATGGGGCTGGATGAACACAGCAGGTCAAGCAGCATCATAGGAGCAGGAAAACTTGACGTTTCGGGCCTAAACCCTTCATCAGAAATGGGGGAGGGGAAGAGGGTTCTGAAATAAATAGGGAGAGAGGGGGAGGCGGATAGAGGATGGATAGAGGAGAGGATAGGTGGAGAGGAGGCAGACAAGTCGAAGAGGCGGGGATGGAGCCAGGAAAGGTGAGTGTAGGTAGGGGGGTAGGGAGGAGATAGGTCAGTCCAGGGAGGACGGACAGGTCAAGGGGGCGGGATGATGTTAGTAGATAGGAGATGGGGGTGTGGCATCTTATTGTTCAATGCCAAAAAAAGGACAGACACGCAGGAAAAGAAGACGAAGTTACATTGATAATAAGGATTGATGTCTGGAGATGGGAGAACATAGTAATCATGTGATTTAAATGTGGAAATAGACTGGATAAACCAACTGAATTGTGGAGGATGAGTTTCTGGAGTATGTTAGGGATGGTCTTCTAGAGTAGTATGTTGAGGAACCAACTGGACGACAGGCTATTGCAGATCTAGCATTAAACAACAAGAAAAGGCAAATTTACAACCCTTTTACTAAAAAAGACTTTAGGGATTAGTGATCACAATATGATAAAATTTAACATTATTTTTGAAAGTGAGGCAGGTCAATCTGAAGCAAGGGCTTCAAATTTCAGTAAGGAAAATTATGAAGGCACACATCCCTGTGGTACACCATGGGACACTAGCATCCAGACACTAACACAGCCTTCAGGCATTACCCTCTGTCTCCTACAACTGAACTAATTTTGAATCCACTTTATCAAATTATCCTGTTTCCCATGTGTATTTGCCTTCTTAATAAGTCTCCTATGTGGGACCCTGTCAAAGGCTCTGCTGAAATCCATATAAACTACATCAACTTTACTACTTTCATCAACACACCTGGTTACCTCCTCAAAAAATTCAATCAAAATTTGTTAGGCATGTTCTCTCCATGATAAAGCCATGCTGACAATCCCTGATCAAGCCTTGCCTCTCCAAGCGGAGATAAATAATCTCCTTCAGAATTTTCCCTACTCGTTTTCCTATTACTGAAGTAGGACTCACTGTTCTGTAATTCTCTGAATTATCTTTACAACCCTTCTCAAATATAAGAACCACACTAACTATTCTCTAGTCCTTTGGCACCAGACCTGTGACCAGAGAGGAATTAAATACTTGGGTCAGTGCCCCTGTAACCTCCTCCCTTGACTCCCACAGTGCACAATTCATCTGGAATGAAGATTTGTCCACTTTTAAGCCTGCCATTGCCTCCAATACCATGTCATGTATTCACCATCCCTCCTAACATTCCGCTCTCCGATGCTGATTTCTCTGTAGTCAGCAAAGGCCTCAGCTTTATCCCTCTGCGTCCCCACCTTAACGAATTTTGGGCACGACATGACGCCGAACTGTTCTTTTGCTGTCTTCACCTCGGTCCTAATTTCTTTGGACAAGAGTCCTCTCCCAGTCCCACAGACCCCTTTGCCCAACTCCAACATTCTCCCTCCACCTGGACCCATCCCTCCAGCCTTTTACCTGCACTCAGTCTTTTCATTGAGAACTGTCGACATGACATCAGTCGCCTCAATTTCACTACCCCTCTCAACAAATCCAACCTATCTCCCTCCGAACTGACTGCACTCTGTGCACTCAGATCTAACCCTAACTTTGTCATCAAGCCTGCCAATAAGGGTGGTACTGTTGTTGTCTGGCGTACTGACCTCTACCTTGCAGACGCTGAGCGCCAGCTCTCAGATACCTCCTCCTACCTTCCCCTGGACCATGACCCCACCATGGCACATCAGGCCATTGTATCCACTACGGTTACGGATCTCATTTCATCCGGTGATCTCCCCCCATCCGCTTCCAAGCTAACAGTCCCCCAACCCCACACAGTTCATTTCTACTTCCTGCCAAAAATCCACAAACAGGACTGTCCGGGTAGACCTATTCTTTCAGCTTGCTCATGCCCCACAGAACTCATCTCTTCCTACCTTGACTCAGTCTTCTCCCCCCTGGTCCAATCCCTACCACATACATCCATGATTCATCTGATGCCTTACGCCGGTTTCAAAGCTTCCAGTTTACCAGCTTCAGCCACCTCCTCTTTACCATGGATGTGCAATCCCTTGACACATCCATTCCCCATCAGAAAGGTCTTAGGGGTCTCAGCTTCTCCCTGGAGCAAAGACCTGAACCATCCCCACCCACCACCAACCTCCTCCAATTGGCTGAGCTTGTCCTCACCCTCAACAACTTCTGTTTCAACTCCTCTCATTTTCTTCAGGTAAGAGGGGTCACCATGGGTACCTGCGTGGGCCCTAGTTGTGCCTGTCTCTTCGTGGGGTACGTGGAGCATTCCTTGTTCCAGTCCTATTCCAGCCCCCACCCACAACTCTTTACCCAATACATCGATGATATCATCGGTGCTGCTTCCCTCTCCTGTCTAGAATTTGAAAACTTCACCAATTTCGCCTTCAATTTCCACCCTGCCCTCACTTTCACCTGGTCTATCTCTGACTCCTCCCTTCCCTTCCTCGACATTTCTGTTTCCATTTCTGGGGATAGACTGGCCACTAATATCCATTACAAACCCACTGACTCCCACAGCTACACATCCTCACACCCCACTTCCTGTAAAGATTCCATCCCATTTTCTCAGTTCCTCCGTCTCCGTTGCATATGTTCAGATGAGGCCAACTTCGACAAGGGAGCCTCCAAAATATCCACATTCTTCCTCAACCGAGGATTCCCCAGCTCGTTGTCGACAGGGCCCTCAATGGGGTCCGACCCATCTCCCGCACTTCTGCCCTCACCCCTTCTCTTTCCTCCCACAACAGCGATAGGGTTCCCCTTATCCTCACCTACCATCCCACCAGCATCCACATCCAGAAGATCATCAGATGCCATTTCTGCCACCTCCAGCAAGATGCCACCACCAGACACATATTCCCCTCCCCTCCCTTGTCCGCCTTCCGCAGGGACCATTCCCTCCGGGACACCCTGGTCCACACTTCCTTCACCCCCAACACCTCCCCACAGCCCTACGGCACCTTCCCCTGTAACCGGCGAAGGTGCAACACCTGCCCCATTTACCTCCTCCCTCCCCACTATCCAAGGGCCCAAACATACCTTCCAGGTGAAGCAACACTTCACCTGCACTTCCAAGAATCTAGTCTACTGCATTCGCTGCTCACAATGTGGTCTCCTCTACATTGGCGAAACAAAGTGTAGACTTGGCGACCGCTTCGCAGAACATCTACATTCTGCTTGCAAAAAAGACCCTGAACTACCTGTTGCCTGCCACTTCAATGCACACCCTGCTCTCTGGCCAACATCTCTGTCTCCGGCTTGCTACAGTGTTCCAGTGGAGCCCAGCAACAACACCTCATTTTCCGCTTGGGGACCCTACAGCCCTCCGGACTCAATACTGAGTTCAATAATTTTAGGGCCTAAACTCTCCATGTCCCAGACCCCACCCCACACACCAGGCCTTGTTACCACATAGCCTGCACTACACACCCCCTGTTGTTAGTCATTAACAGTCCCCATTAACAACTATTCACCCTCCCAGCCTGATCGTTAGCAACTCCTTTGTCTGTCCAACTGTCTTTCTCTCTCTTTGGGCTCTATCTTATCGTTTACTCCCTACACCACTCACCTCCCTATTTTCTGCATATAAACTGACGTTTTCCCAGCCTCCATCAGTTCTGAGGAAGGGTCACCGGACCCGTAACATTAACTCAGTTTCCTCCTCCACAGATGCTACCAGACCTGCTGAGCTTTTCCAGCAACTTTGTTTTTGTTCCTACTTCATGTCAACTTGCTCAAGCACATCTGCAGTCTCCACTCACACCGCCCCCGCAAACGATCCATAGTTTCATCCTCATTCTGTTGGGTGGACACAAATTTGTTCAACACTTTACCATGTTCTTTGGCTCCACCCATATATTGCCACTTGGTGTCTACTCTTTCCCTGGTTATCACTTCTCATTGACATACTTATAGCATATCTTGGCATTTCCCAATGCTCAGCAGCTAGAGCTTCCTCATATACTCTCTTTGCTTTCTTAAGCTCCACTCTGCACTTTCTGTACTCCCATGATGTATCCTGAGTATCTGGTTATACATGGTTCTCTGGGCTTGATTTCTCTTCCCTATCATCCTAGAAGGAACATGTTGGGTTTGTACCCTCACCATTTCATTTTTGAATGACACACCCCCACTGCAAGCTCTTCTGTAGATTTCACTACTAGTAGCTGTTCCCAGTCTACTTTGGCCAAATCCTGCCTTATTTTACTAAAACCTGCTCTCCCCCAGTTCAAAACTCATTTTGCTACTTGTCTTTTTTTTTTGTCCAGAATAAGGTTAAATTGTATCATTGGTGACCACCATCACCTCAACCACCTGTCCAGCTTCATGCTCCAGAACTAGGTCCAGATTAGCTCTGTGTCTTGTAGAGCCCTCTACTTTTAACTTTTTATTGTTTTAAAAAGTTCTCCTGTTCACATTTCAAGAAATCCAATCCATCCAAGCCCTTAATGCTATGTCTATCCCAGTTAATGGTGGAAAAGTTGAAACCCCACACCCCCCAACTGTTGTTTTATTATTTTTACACACCTCCACAAACTGTGCACAAATTTTCTCAATTTCCCACTGACTCTGAGAGTCTACAATAAACACCTAGTAAATGTGGCTGCCCCTTTATTTAAATCCCTAAGCTCTATCCACAGAGCTTCATTTTATGCTCCCTCCAAGATTTCATCTGTTTGCTGTAGTAACTGACTCCTTAACTAATATTACAATGCCTCATCATCTTTTACCCACTCCTCTGTCTCACCTGAAGATTTTATATCCTGGAAAGACAAGTTGCCAATCCTGCCCCTCCCTCAACCACATCTGCATGATGGCTACTATATCACACTTCCACATATCAATCACCCTTAACTCATCTGTTTTACCTATGATACACCTAGCATCAAAGACCATCCAGCCTTGCCTTACTCCCTTGAAAATTAATAGGGTCACCATCCCTCTGACTTGGTTGTTTTACTATATGAATCTGTGCTTTAATTCTGTTAATAATGTATGTCCCCTCCCCCCAGCAAATCAGTTTAAACTCTTCCCAACGGCAGTAGCAAACTGTCCTGCAAAAATGTTAGTCCCGTACTTGTTCAAATATGTACTGTCCCGCTTGTACAGGTTCCACTTTCCCCAGAAATGGTCCCAGTGATGCAGGAATCTAAAACCCTCACTCCTGCACCAACTGTTAAACCATGCACTCATCTGCACTATTCTCCTACAGACCCATTCCAAGTATCTGCCTTAAGTGAGTTGACCATTATTGTACACAGCATTCCAGACCCTACATCATCAATGCCCTGAACAAATGAAGCATAATTTTCCTATTTTTGTATTCAATTGCCCTTAAATAATTAAAATGATAAATGATCAAGCTGTGCATAAATATGGGGCAAATTCATCAAGTACATTTGATCCCACTAAGATTGGATACAAATCTCGAGAGGGGCAGGGTACAGTTAATCATAAAATGCACTCCTTGTGGTACAAAGTGTCACTTGTCCAATTGATCCTGTCGCTGCCAGAAATTCTCAGAGATGATTTCCAGTGCCTGCACACAGGTGTGATGCATAACAAGCATTCTTGTTTCCAAATTGGGAACCACGAGGTCTGGATCCCTATCCTTTTCAGTTAGATATTCCCAGATGAATAGACCCATAGCAATGTAGTTGAGAAATGGCTTAGTAAAACAATCAGTCCAACTGCAATCTGGGATGGGCAATGGATGCTTGCCTTACCAGAGACACTCATATCCCACGGAAAAATAATATAAAACAGCCTTGGACACTTTATGCATTTTTCACTGTTCTCTCCACCTGTCCAGTTATCTTCAATCACTGATGCACATATACAACCAGGTTCCTCTGCTCCTTCAATTCCTTTAGAATGGTGTCCTTTATTTTGTACTGTCCCTCTCCACTGTTATCCCAGGTTTTATTTGGATAATTACGCTCCCCCACTACAACTTTCCTATAGTTTTGCACTACTCTGTAATTTCCTTATAAATTTGTTCATGTGTATCTTTCCCACTAGTTCTTGGCCAAAGACAACACGGATGAAACTGAGATAAAACGTTGTGGAGCTGGATGAACGCAGCAGGCCGAGCAACATAGAGGAGCAGGAAAGCTGACGTTTCGGGTCGAGACCCTTCTTCAGAAATGGGGGAGGGAAAGGGGATTCTGAAATAAATAGGAAAACTGCATCTTTTTTGTTTGTCTTTTCAAGTAAAATGACCTCTCCTGAGACATCCTCTTTCTCTAGCACAGTAATTTTCTTCTTAATCAATTAACATTGTTCAAAGATATTGGTGACACCTCTGATCATGCTCACAGCACCCTGCCTTGCATTGCCTTTCAGTGCTTTGCTCCCTTAGCCAGAGATACCATGCTCATATTGCTACTGTCTAGCCTTTAGGTTTAACAGAGACATAAAGCCAGGAAGATTGTCATAATTGGTTCTGAAGAAGAGTCGCTGGACTTGAAACATTAACTCTGATTTCTCTCCACAGATGCTGCCAGACCTGCTTAGTTTTGCCAGCAATTACTGGTTTTGTTTCAGATCTTCAGTGTCTGTAGTCCTTTGATTTATTTTAGGTTGTCATAATTGTCAGCAGGCCTTCACTCGGGAGCTCCTGGCACAGTACTTCAAGAGCAGCTCTGATACCAGTCCAGACCCCGCTCAGGATCCTCTCCAAACAAGGAGTAAGGAGCCAAATGTTAGGCAGCACAACACTCACCTTGAATCTTTCTACTCTATTATGGTCTGTTTTCCTCATGGAATGATAAAAAGGCAGGTATTATGGAGGACAAAAGTAGGTGGGACAGCTATGACTACTGGTGGGCATGGGAAGGTGTCACGAGAATGTGAGTATACAGCACAGAGGACGTGCACAGCTAGTGGGATCAGATATTGTGGTGGATCAGAGTGAGTGAGAGATGATCATAGAACCCCCACAGTGCAGATAAAGGCCATTTGGTCCATTGAGTCTGCACCAGCCCTCCAAAGAGCATCCCACCCCCTACCACCCTGTCACCCTACATTTATCGTGGCTACTCCATCTAGCCTACACATCCCTGAACACTACAGGTAATTTATCATTGCCAATCCGGCTAACCTGCACATCTTTGGACTGTGGGAGGAAACCAGAGCACCCAGATGAAATCCACACACAAGGAGAGCGTGCAAACTCCACACAACCATCCCAGGTGAGAATCAAACCTGGGTCCCTGCTGCAATACTCTAGTGAAAGTAGAAGAGCATAAGTCCTGGTGGGATGTGGGTACATTGACACACTTCTTTTCTGTGCATGTGCAGTTTCTTTATGTATGCTGTCATTGGAACTTTACATGATAACGTAGCGTTTCTGGAATTATGTGCAATCACATACCTAGATTAGTGCTCCTGCTCAGTTTCTAGTAACATTGGGTGTCAGCAGAGAGAAACATTGTCTTTTTTCCTACATTGCTGGACACTGCAAGAAATTGTATTAACCCAGGTGCCAAACTCAGGCCAGGCCACCATGGTCTGATGTTGTGGCCTCCACTGTGGTCCTAGGGTAGAAGGCATCCCGCCTGAGACATCATGCTCTAGCAGGACCTCCAGGACCCTGTTCACAAAGCAGGGCACTGATTTCCCTATGTGCCATTTCCGGGGAAAATATCAGCAACTGTGCAGGTTGGCTCCATTCAGACAGTACTTGTCGAGGCACACAATGCGTTTTTAAAGATAGCACTGGCACTTTCAAGAAGGAAACAGAGACAGTACAAGGCCAACATGTCCCAATAAAGATAAAAGCTATTACCAAAAAATCCAGTGAGTCCTAGATACTGTGGGATACACTGAATTGGATGAGGAGAAAAAGGAGGCTTACGCAGAAACTGAGGGCTTAAAGCAGTAGAAACCCTAAAGGAGTATAGAATGTTCATGAGGGAACATAAAAAGGAAATTAGGAAAGCAAAAGGAACAGCACGTGGTAAGGTTGGATCGAAATCAGATGTGAGAGACAGCATAGGGACTTGGTAGGCAATTAATCAGGCAAGTTTGGTAAGACTGGGTGAGAAACTTGCTAGGCCTCTCAGCAAGAAACCATCCAAAAGCTCAACACAACTCACACTTAGCCAAAACCATTAAGATTCAGTCCACAGGTAATATTTAAGAACTTGGAAAAGTTATAGACTGGCATTGTCTTCCTTAGAGCAGAGGAGACTGAGAGGGGGACATGATTGAGATGTGTAAAATTATGAGTGGCTTAGCTGGATAGATAGGAAGAAACTTTTCCCCTTACTGGAGGGATCGATAACCAAGGGGCAAATATTTAAGGCGAAGGTTTAGAGGAAACAACTTTTCATGGAGAGGGTAATGGGAATCTGGAAGTCAATGTCTGTAAAAGTAGAAGAAGCAGAAACCTTCATAACATTTAAGTATTATTTAGATGTACACCTGTAATGCCAAGACATATAAGACTATGGGCCAAGTGCTAGAAAATTGGAATATTTGATTGGTGTAACACAAAGGGCTTTTTCCCATGGTGTAGATGTTAAATGAATGTGGTGTGCAAATCCATAGATCCTTGAAGGCAATAGAGAGGTAGATAACCACACTATAGGAAAACTGTGTTTGCACTAAAGGATGTATAGGGTAGATTCATCAGGGTGCTGCCTGGGGCTGGACTGATTCAGTTATGAAGACACATTCAATTGCCTTGGGGGTTGTTTTCCTTAGATCATGAAAGGCTGAGGGAAACCTGATTGAGGTATATAAAGTTATTAAGCACACGAACAGGATAGATAGGAGAAATGTTTCCGTTTAGTACAGTCATTAACCAGGGGCAAGTTTTATAGGGAAAGAGCAGGAGGTTTAGAGGGGATTTGAAGAAAACATTTTTCGCCTAGATATGATTCACCTGGAAGGCTTTTGCTGTGGGTTTATTTCAAAAACTGGAAGCCAAAAACCAGTGATGGAGAACAGCTTTCCGGTAAGGGATGGGAGTAAAAAGTGAAAAGGAATAAACTACATATTCTTGAGAGTCCAGACAATTCTTAGGCTCCTGAAAACACCTGGGTCCCTACTTGATTAACAGCTTGGCTATCAGATCTGTGCTATCAATTTCACGCTGTTTATACAGCCTTAAGTGGTTTCAAATACCTTGCCTTTTCAGGATTGAAACATCAAAAAATTTAGATTGGTTCTTTTAAGTCAAGCAGTTCAGACAAATTATGACACACCTCCAGGGTAGGTAGGACTTGAACCTGAAGGTAGGCCTTCTGTTAAAGGGTCTGATATTCTGGTAGAACAGAATTCATAACAATTCACTTGACTAATTCATAGAATGAGGGGTCGCCCCATGAATAGTTTGAGCCTCTATCAAATAGAGTTCAGAAGCATGAAAAAATAATATTAAATTATATAAAATCCTAAGGGGACTTGACAGGCTGGATGCCAAGAGGATGTTTCCTGCTCTGACTGAGGTGTCTGGCCTGGAGAGTAGCGGGTGAAAGGAGGTCTCTGGTGGCAGCAGAATAACCTGACACAGTTCTACCCTAGCCTGGGGTCTCCCGGCAAATGAGGTGCAAGTCCCAGGCTAACTCCCCCAGCCCAGACTTGCAGGCTGAGCTGAGGATCCAGATTGAGCAGTAGCATCGACCAAAGGGACAGCAGAGGACCCTGACAACCAATGACCGGTAGCAGTGTCTGGAGGAGCATCAGATGGGGAACAGAGATACGGAACCCATGTATCTCCAAGCCCATGGCTCCAGTTTGGATATGGTAGTTGTGATTGTGACAGCAGCGCAAGCACATAACTGAGACCCGAGAGTCCTTTACAGAGACCCCCAGACCCCATTTCAGAGACTCGGCCAATGTCAAGCAGCAACAGGAGGAACAAGAAGATGAGTGAGATGAACGCTATTGCAGTGAAATCTTGCATTATATTCCGTGTTTCAAATGGCACTGGAGCGTGGTGACACTTTGCGCACAGAAAGCAAAAAACTGTTTTTAACTGTACCTTTTAATATACATATGACAACAAATCTAAATCTAAATCTAAATCCCCCTGTGGGACACATCAGAACGAGGCAGTATAATTCAACAGATAACAAGGTGTAGAGCTGGATGAACACAGCAGGCCAAGCAGCATCATAGGAGCAGGAAAGCTGATGTTTCGGGCCTAGACCCTTCTTCTGAACCTTGTTATCTCAGATTCTCCAGCATCTGTAGTTCCTACTAGCTCTGGTATAATTCAACAGAAAGGGGTCTCCCATTTAAGGCAGAAATCTGATATTTTAAATAAAAACCAAAAGAACTGAGGATGCTGTAAATCAGGAACAAAAACAAAGTTGCTGGAAAAGCTCAGCAGGTCTGGCAGCATCTGTGGAGGAGAAAACAGAGTTGACGTTTCGGGTCCGGTGACCCTTCCTCATTTGATATTTTAAGCCGTGAGTGCCCTGTGCCTACGGAATTCTCTTCCTCAGGGACAAGTGGAGACTGGGTTCTTGAAAATGTAAAGGCTTAAGGAGATATATAGATAACACAATGTGGAGCTGGAGGAACACAGCAGGCCAGGCAGCATCAGAGGAGCAGGAAAGTTGACGTTTAGGGTCGGGACCCTTGTCTGCCAGTGCCATTTGAAACATGGAGTATAATGTAAGATTTCACTGCAACAGCGTTAATTTCACTCATCTTCTTGTTCCTCCAGCTGCTGCTTGACATTGGCCGGAGTCTCTGAAATGGGGTCTAGGGACCCGAAACATCAACTTTCCTGCTCCTCTGATGCTTCTTGGCCTGCTGTGTTCCTCCAGCTCCACAATGTTATCTGACTCCAGCATCGGCAGTTTTCACTACCTCTGAAGGAGATATATTCTTGATTTCTGAACTGTGGAGAGATGGGCGGCACTGTGGTTAGCACTGCTGCCTCACAGCTGCAGGGACCCGGGTTCAAATCCACCCTCGGGCAACTGTCTGTGTGGAGTCTGCACATTCTCCCTGTGTCTGCGTGGGTTTCCTCCGGGTGCTCCAGTTTCCTCCCGCAGTCCAAAGTTGTGCAGGCTAGTTGGATTGGCTATGCTAAATGAGCGTCCAGGGATGTTTAGGTTAGGTGGGTTAGACATGTGGAAGTAGGGGAATGAATCAGGGTGGGATACTCTTCAGAGGGTGGTGTGGCAGTGTGGACTTGTTGGGCCAAATGGTCTGTTTCCACACTGTAGGGATTCTATGAATTAAAACAGTATATGGGATAAGCGACAACGTGGATTGGAGACAGCCACAAAACGTGTTGGGGGGAAAGCAATCTCACGGGGCGAACCGGCTGCTCCCGCCACCTAGTGGTAAACGCGGGAAGGAACGTCGCCCCCTGTCCAATGAAAAGGCGGCTTCCTTACACAGTCCAATCAGTAACCGCCTTTCCGGTTGCTGTAGGGTGTTTGTCCAATAAGACGGCGATCCCGTTCTCGGTGTCAAAGCCCGTTCCTGATGGCCGGCAGCGGGGACCGTGCTGTCGCGACCCTGTCGCACTCTCGGACCCTCTTCCTCGACGACTGTGGCGTTCCGCTGCGGTTCTACATGCCGCCGGGGCCCACCAAGGCCTTGCTGGCGCCGATGATCATCCACGGCGGCGGGGTGGTGTGCTGCGTTCGGGAGCCGGGCGCCATCCTCTTGACCGACTCGACGGCTGAGGGGCCGATGCCGAAAGGCTACATCAGCACCCGCTACGTGCTAGACAGCGTGGAGCAGGACAAGCAGCTGGCGCTGGAAGAGTACGCAACGGAGCAGGCCTCCCCGAAGGCAGTGACAGCGCTAGGCCGCGGCAGGTTGACGTACAGCGAGGAGGAAGACGCCGCCATCTTGTCGTACGTGCGCTCTCATGGGGACAGGTCCGTCGCCGGAAATGCCCTCTGGATGGAGATGGAAGGAAATAATGTGACCTCCCATTCTTGGCAGTCCATGAAGAGCCGCTACCTCCGCGGCCGGGAACAGCGCGACAGCGCCAAGGGGAAGCGGCCGGCGACTAGCGCTCGGACAGCTCTCGAGGCCGCCAGCGGAGAAGGTGAGGCCTCTTCGGCGGCCGTTAGACGACAAACGCCCTACCGCGCCTGCGCAAGACCGTCAGCTCGTGTGCGCATGTGCGGGCCGGTCAGCCACTGTCCGCGTGCGCGCGCGCGCGTCCGTCCTTTTTGACCAACCCCAACCCCCAAATTGAGAGCTGCGTTGGGGTTAGGCAATTCAACCCTGAGGGGCTGGGTTTTCTACCTTAACCGATTTTCCTGCATGGTCACCATAACTGATTTTTTTATTTTGATGTCCAGCGCTCCTTCCGTCTCATTACTCAATGATAATTTAGTTGTGGGGAATACTATAGATGTGCAAGTTAGGTGGATTGGTCGTGCTAAATTGACCAGTAGCCTCCAGGAATGTGCAGGCTAGGTGGGTTAGCCATGGTAAGTGCAGAGTTATGGGAATAAGGCGGGAGACTGGGGCTGGGTGGGATGCTCTTTTGAAGGGTTAGTGCAGGCTCAAGGGGCCAAATTGCCTCTTTCTGCACTGTAGAGACTGAGTCTAAGGTATATCAGACTTGAAATGCTAACTTTCTTTCTTCACAGATGCTGCCAGATCTGCTCAATTTCTCCAGCATTTTCTGTTTCTCAGCGACATGATTAGTGTTGGTGCACCCCTTACTGCTTTTTCATGTTTTCAGATCAGTGCCTCTGCTAAATATTTCCTCCATTATTCATTAGAACATAAGTAAGAGCAGGAGTAGACAATTCAGTCCCTTGAGGCTGCTCCACCATTTCATATGATCATGGTTAATCTCATCTTGGCCTTAGCTGCACATTCCTGTTTACTGCCCATAACTCTTCAACCCATTTGGTACTTGAATCTGCCACAGCCGTCTGAGTGACAGTGTGGGGGAAGGAGAAGAATTAATTGAGTATTGTGCAGACGAGTCACCCCTGAGAGTCATTTCTCCTCTTTAGTCTGAAAACTGGAAGCAGGAAATGGAAGTCATTTTCTAAAATATAGGATGAATTTTCTGATTGCTAATCTGAACTCGTTTATTCAATTGCTGCTTTTCAAAATGACAGGGAGCCTTTCATACCCGACAGGTAAAAGGAATCTTGACAATCTCCAGCAGGCTGAGTTGAAGTCTAATGAAAATGCAACCACCTCAGTTGAAAGACAATCTGATGCAGATGCAGATGGAGATGAGGAATGCTTCAACATATTTCATGTTGCTATCCGTGAATTTGAGGTAGGCAGTCTGATGACTCTGTTTTTATAAAGAAAGCAGATGCTGGAAACCTGAGACAAAAACAGAAGTGCTGGAGAAACTCAACGGGTCTGGCAGCATCTAGGTAGAGAAAAACAGTTCACGTTTTGAGTTCAGGGACCCTTTTGGTTTGAACTTGAAACATTAACAGTTTTTCCCTCTCGGATGCTGCCAGACCTGCTGAGTTGCTCCAGCATTTTGTTTATGGTGATTCTGCATTCTTTTTCCAAGTTAGGTTTTATCTGTTTTTACAATCTGCTTGAAATTCCTGACAATAATAGCAGTCTTGCCATGTCTCTCTTCTCGTTCCCAAGACAGCACTAACTTACTGAGTCAAGAAGAGCAAGCAGATGATAATCTTCTTGATTATTGCAATGCTTCTCCTCCCAACAGGTTTGGTATCAAGTATGAGTACATAGTTGGGGGAAAAACTACGCATCTCCAGTGGAGCTTCCCTTTCACCCTCCTCAGACTTGCTATTCAGCAACTTGGTAAATAAGGAAAATAGCCCATGTATTTCTTGTTCCTAAAGCAGAATAGAATCCAACTTGGTCAATTACTGACCTATCAAGAAACTGCAAAGTGCATCAGACAGTACTGTTAAGCAGGACCTTGATGCCAGTAAAACTACTGCTCAGCTTCAGACATTTATTTCCGTTTTATTGAAGGTGGAGGGCCATGAGATGGAGTATGGCTTCTGTTATCATGGAATATGAACAGCTTGCAAGAGTACTTAAAATAATATTTTCAGAAATTACTTTTAAAACAGATTTTCATTTGTATGATTATTTATCTGTAATGCACAAATGTTAAAAATTGTGTGCTATTACTGTATACTTTATTGCTGTTTTGTTGTGGCTGGGTCATAGTCATTTTTAAGAATTTTTTTTTTTTTTTTTTTTTTTTGTTCATGGATGCTACCGGCAAGACCAGCTTTTAGTAGAACATTACAATAGCCCAGCACAGGAACGGGCCCGTTGGCCCACGATGTTGTGCTGAACATGATGCCAAATTAAATTAATCCCTTCTGCCCGCCCATGGTCCTTATCCCTCCATTCCTTGTTTATTCATGGGCTTATCTAACATCCCCTTAAATGCCCCTATCACATCTGCCTCCACCATTACCCCTGGCAGCACATTCCAGGCATCTTCCACTCTCTGTGTAAAAACATGCCCATCCATCTCCTTTGAATTTTCCCCTCTACCTTAAATGCATGCCCTCTAGTATTAGACATTTCAACTCTGGGAAATGATTCCGACTGTCAACTCTGCCTGTACCTCTCATAATTTTATAAACTTTTATCAGGTCTCCCTCTTAGCCCTAATTGCTCGAGAGAGCAATGTTATATTAAAATAGGGTCACATTGGAAATAAGCTCCTGAAGATCTGTCATGATCCTCTTTTTTTTTTTTTTTTTTTGCAGTTTGTGTCCATAATTCGGTGAGGTCATGTGCTGTTATTAGAACAGCTATCATTCACATGTTCACTGACTGCATTGAATGCTGATGTCACTTTGGTGGTTTGATACAAGTGTATTAGTCCATAGCTTTGACAGCAATAGAAAGTGAAAGGGAGAAGGAGTGTTTCTGCTTACTTTTGATGCAAGTCATTAAGAAATGCCATAATTATATGATTCTGAAGGAGTGCAATGAATGTCTTGTTCCCAGGATGGTGGAATTGTCCTCTGAAAAGGGATTGGGCAAACTGGGCCTGTATTCTTTAGAGTTTCAAAAAATGAGAAATGGTCTAGTTGAAACCTGCAAAATATCTAAAGGGATAGATATTGTACATGAAGTGAGTTATTTCCCTTGTTTGGGAAGTCTAGAACCAGGGGACATGATTTACGAATAAGTGGATGTCATTTAGGACCAAGGTGAGAAGAATTTTGGTTTTTTTTTACTCGGGCAGTGATGAATCTTTGGAATTCTGTGGCCCTTAGGGCTGTGGAAGCTCAGTCTTTGAGTATGTTTCAAATAGAGGTACAAGCTTTTCCTTATCAAGGGTTAAAGGAAAATGTGTAAAAGAGTTTGAATGTCTTTGAAGTATTCACTTGTGCTGGAATAGGCTCACTGGGCTGAATGCCCTACTTCTGCACCGAGGTTTCTTGTCACAAAAATAATTAAGGCCTTTTTTAATCTGAATCCACTTGCATCCCCAATGAACTTGTCATATTATTTGTGGAATCTTACTATGTATAATAGTGAGTTGAGTAACCAGCTAATCTATTTTTTTGTTTGCTGATGTTAAATCAAGGAATATTATTGACCATGCCGTGTACTCATTTGATTATGGAGATTTTTTATAACCACTACATGAACTGGATGAAACTTTGAGTATCTGGGCCCTCAACAACTTTTGTTTTTTTAAGGTGACCACCTGAACCTTGCTGATTGTTATCTAAGGTGTAATCATTAAACTTAAAATCTATAATTGATGCTGCAATGAAAAGGCATTGTAAGTTATTTAAACTTGACCCAATTGAAGAAGCTCAGGCCTGCCAATGTATTTACTGGGTTTAGTTGCGTTGAGAAGAAAGTGTGGAGTCATTTTGAGCAACCGTGTAGCTTGTACTCCCACAATATTGTTGGGTAGTGAATTATAAAATTTTAACTCCTCGACCATAAAAAGAAACTAGCGTGTGTTTATAGGGGGTTGATGTCTATTTTTAGAGCATTCAAAGGTGGTGATAATCTCATTATATTGAGAGTCTTGTGATTGTTTGGCAGATGCTGTAAGCTTGATGACTCAAGTGTGAGATAGCAAATAGTACAGCCGTTGTGCGCTGCTCCTTCACAAGTACTATAAGGCTTCAAGTATCGTTATAACTGTACCCATTAACTGAATAATTAGTATTGCATCATATTCCTGCACGGAATAGATGATGAGGAAACAAATTGCCCATTCAGGAGGATCTTGAAATGGAATGGACCAGAGCTGAAGGTTCTGGTACGTTCTACAAATGAGCTGTTTAAACCATATATCCATTTGCTAACTCCACACCACTGATTTTTGAAATGGTTTTGATCCTCGTTCTAGGTTGAAGATGACACTCCTGAACTGATGGTAGAAATGGGTAGTGAAATGGAAATGGAGAAAGTCTCTCAAAAGCAGGAGATTGAGAATGACAACCCCCCACAAGTCAGCCCTGCTGAGCATCGTCCTAGGCGGAAAGGAACTTTGGCAGAGTTCATCATGGACAATAAGCAGCCGGAAATAGACTCTCGGACACCAGTTGATGAGTTATTTTCCTTGCCTACAGCGTCCCAGGATGAGGTGGAATGTGCCATTCGAGCTATCAACACATTGATGCAGACCCATCAGCTTGACCTCTGTGCAGCCACACAGTTATTACTAAAAAACAATGGAGAGCTGACTGCAGCCATGCACTATATGGAGACCGGTCACCGGCCGGATGGTTATCCTATCTGGACCCATCAAGACGACATTGACCTGGAGAATGTTGATGGACAAGTGCAGGAGAGGTTAATCCAGAAATTTGGCTCTGAGAATTTAGCCAAACGCATTGCCTTTCGTAACATTTAGCAGTAGAGGCATTAAGATGTGTGAACGTCAGTGGTCTTTTTCAAACAGTGAAATTGAGATGTGAACTTGCTCCTTTTGAAAGTTAAAGGGCTTTGGATTGGATGGAAATTTCTGCCAGTTGCAGGGGTTCAAAAGATTGGACAGCAAAGTTTAACTTTAACTTTAACTTTAACTTTAACTTTGAAATGAGTTTTTAAAAAAAAAAAACTGCCCCTAGCTCAGGACCTATCTGGACTAGGCTGACTAACAATGTTCCCTGTAAATTTTATTATTGCTGTATAAAACTGAGATCCATGTGTGGTAGCAGCAGCTGGTGGAAGTAGAAACCATGTATCTCCACACTAGTTGAAAAGTTCAGAGCTTCCTGGTTGTTGTACACCTTTTAGAGGGAACATTGTTTACTACCTGATGTAGATAATCTTGGGCGTTTCCCTTTCCCATAAACGGTGGTGATTTAATGTAGCTGAGGTTTAAAATCTTTTACTCATTAAAGAAATTTCTACTGAACATTCCGACTGAGCTGTGTATAACTGAACGTGCAGTTAGGTAGATATGTGCAATCTCACTATTTGATGTACAACTGAATGTAAACACCATCTTTTACACCCTGCCAAGTTAGTATCAATTTTGTACTCTGGTTTGATCAATGGGAGTTGACTGTCCAACTTATGTAACCCCTAACCACTGGCAGAAACTTGCATCCCATCTGCTGCTCGTATTTGTTAAAAACTAGGTTCACATTTGAAATTGACTTGTGGATTAGGGAGAGAGAGAACGTGTGGCAGAAGTTTCAGGAAAGGATTGTGCTGCAAAGGAGCAAGACTGGTTATGATAAAGGTATGAATGGTGATTAATGTTTTGAAGAGAAATCTTTTTATTAAATTTTGGGAGTGGTCAGATCACAAGGAAACATTTTACAAAC
Source organism: Ginglymostoma cirratum (assembly GCA_024137785.1). NCBI lineage: Eukaryota > Metazoa > Chordata > Chondrichthyes > Orectolobiformes > Ginglymostomatidae > Ginglymostoma > Ginglymostoma cirratum. The sequence continues at coordinate 2,136,831 of JAHRHZ010000147.1, read as the reverse complement.
AGTTTTCATGGACAGTATTTAAGCAATGGCGATCTAGTATCGGAACATTACTTTTGAGGATTGATCATGAGGAATTAAAATCTAAATTCCTGTGTAAACTCACCTGCCGGTTTAGAACAGGCTGTATGCTCCTGTGAACTCCAAATGAAGATATGCTTAGGTGGAAGCTAAGACATAGTTTATTGTTACAGAATCAGTACTCCCTCCTCTAAAGAGACACAGTTGTAAGCACAAACGAGAGCAGACATTCTGGGATAACAATCCCCTCCATGGTCTTCCTGCATGGGCCTGTCTAATGGTCACCTTGGCCAGGCCCAGGAACAGAACCATGAAGTGATCCTGTGCCTTGCTCTGCTTATTGGCCATCATGCTGATAGCTCTGTTCAGGAGTTTGGATTGAAATGCAAATAAATCCTGAAGGGAGCCCCTCCAAAAAAGTGTACATATGGAGCATGGGGTCCTCAAGGCTACAGAAATGACAGGAGGTTCAGGAACAACATTCCCTCTAATTGTTTCCTCTGCATGGACTTCCAAACTCCATCTGTGCCTTGTGGAACCTGTGGCTGCGTGGCTTAGAGGGAACGGTGCCTGAGAGTCCCTGTATCACCTTAACATGTTTTTGCATGTGATTGCAGTGTGAAACACCCTCCATACCACATCACCAATGAAGCCCCCTACTGATATGTACTGAAAGACAATTAACACCCACTTGCCACTTCATGACTTTAATAAACCATTACAGTGTGATTGTTAATGCCTGGTCCCTTGTGCCCTTACTGCTGTATTTGAGATAACTGATGCTGTAAGTAACTTAGAAGTCAGCAATTGAAATCAATAATTGATTATTAAAATGATATTGCAAGTCTTTGAAAAGCAAGTCACTGACATGTCTGATTGGAGAGATGGATTAAGGTGTTTTGAATGGATGCAATAAGTAATCAACGGAAGCTATATATGTGGTGCAAAGTTCAATGTGGGTACCTACCGTGGGTCAGGTTATTGTTTAACAACATGGAGGTGGAGGTTTGTGAATCTTCTAAGAAATGTTCTGGCCAGGCCTCCACATTCAGACAGAGCATTTTAACCAACTCAATCTTCAGTGGACATTTCCAGGAGCTGGGAAGGATAGGAGGTGAATAAAAGTATATTGGGATGTAATAGCCAGTGGTGCAGAAATGACCTTTTTGAGCATTGTCATATTTCATTGGGGTAACCTGTTGAAAATCAAATTCTGCTATCCCCAGAGTCGTTTGGAAAGTAAATGATTTTTATCAGAATTTGCCAAATTCTCCAGTTTACCTGAGCTTCTCCAGCAACCTTGTTTTTGTTGTTGTCGCCGGTCTACCTGTTGTTTAGACCAGATTAATAGAAAGTACAGGCCAGGCTTCTGGATTTTAACAAAAATTAGTATTTATTACAGAAAAATAGATTCTACCTGCAGGTAAACAACTATGAACTATCAATGTAACTCCACTAGTTGAAACTCTAAGCACCTTATAAAGCTTCCTCCGCACGTATGTGCAGACAAACAAGAAACATTTACGAATGGAGGGAAAAACTGTGAAAGTGGTTCACTGACACGATCCTTGTACTTGTCAGGGCCTGCTGATTGATTTCTCTTCACTCTTTGCTTTCTTGCAGGATGCACCAAAGATCTAGTTCACAAATTGCAAAATCTCTTTTTTTACTGTCTAAAAGCTGCAGTTTACAGCAAGTTGTGAAGGAGGATAAACTGACCTTCTTCAGATTTTAGGTATTTTTGTCTGCTCATGGAAAGAGAAAGATACACCAACTCCCCTTTTACTCTGGCCAAAACATGCAAATACACAAGCTATGCAGCTATCTGGAAGCCAATCACATAGTTGTTAACAGGCAGAAGGTCTTTGTCATCGAAAAATAAGACTGGCATCCTAGTATAACCATCCCCTCCATGGTCTACTACATGGATCTGTTGCTGCTATATCATATTTTGTGTACACCTCCTGGTGCCAGCCTGTCTGTATTAGCTTTCCCCATGTTGCTTGTTCAAGCATTAATGTAAATGGCACTTGCAATAAGTATCGGTACCTTGATTTGAGAAAATGCAGCAATCTGTTTCATGATTCTTGGTTTTTTTTTTTTAAAAACAGTCCTCCAATTTCATTCCACAATCAAAAATATAGAAAAGTAAAATATTAGCAAGGGCCAGTGGAGGACAGAATTCCCCTTTTGACAGGTGGCTGTGGAAGAGCTGGAACAAGAGATTGCAACAACAGAGCAGGTGAGGAGATTTGATGTGAAGCTAAATGTGCTTTGTTGTGCATATTGAATAGGTTTGAGTGCCATGGTGCCCATGGTCCGTTGCTAAATGTATATGCTGCAATAGTATGTGGCATGTGAATCACAGTGCTGGCTGCTTTAATCAGTTCCACATATCAATGACCAAATCAGTACATTCAGTATTAAGCTATAAAATAGATGATCTGGTGGATGCAAGTGTTTTTTGTTTTTTTAATATTCATTCAATGGGTTTGATTTGTTAAGCCAGCATTTTTTTTTTGCCCACTCCTAGTTACACTCAAAGGTGGTGGGGAGCTGCCTCTTTGAACTGCTGTAGTCCACTTGGTATAAGTACATCCACGATGCTGTTCCAGGATTTTGATCTAAAGAGACTAAAGGAATGATGATATATTTCTAAGTCAGGGCGATAAATGGCTGAGAGTGGAACTTGCAAATGCAGGCACTCCCACGTATCTGGTCCTTCTAATTGGTAGTGGTTGTGGATCTCGAAAGTGCTGTCTTAAGAGTCTTGGTGAATTTCAGAAGTGTATCTTTGTAGATGGTACTTACTGCTGCTACTAAGCATCAGTGGTGGAGAGAGTGAATGTGGTTCTATCCAATCAATTGGACTTTTGTCCTGGATGGTATTCAGCTTCTCAAGTGTTGGTGGAGCTGCAGACATCCAGGCAAGTGAGGAGTAATCCATCATGCCCCTGACTTGTGCCTTGTAGACAGGCTTTGGAGAACTAGGAGGTGAATTACTTGCTGCAGGGGTCGTAGCCTCTGGGCTGTTCTTGTCACTACACTATTTACGTGGCCAGTCCAGTTTCAAGACAATAGTAATCCCTAGGATGTTGATCGTGGAGGATTCAGTGATAATGTTATTGAATTTAATGGGTGATCATTTGATTCTATCTTGTGGAAGATGGCACTTGTGTGGAATGACTGTTTACTTGCATTTATCAACCCATTCCTGGATGTTGTCCAGGTCTTTCTGCATTTGGACATGGACTACTTCTGTATCTGAGGGGTCATGAATGGTGCTGAACATTGTGCAATTAGTGGAGAATGTCCGCATCTACTGATCTTATGATGGAAAGAAGGTCATTGATGAAACAGCTTAAAATGGTTAAGTTGAAGACACTATCCTGAGAATCCCTGCAGAGAGATCCAGGAGCTGAGAGACTGATGTCCAACAGCCATGACCATCTTCTACATTCCAGGTAAAATTCCTATGCTAGTATATACCTAGTCTACAAATTAGTTAAGCTTCTTGAAGGAAAATGTTTGTACTTCCACTGTTTTTAATCCATGTACTTATAATATTCAAGTTTCTTTTTTCAAACAAAATAAAGATTACTGTTGAAAACAGTGTGACTTTTGGGTCTTTACTTGAATTAATACACAACATACCCAAGAGCAGTTTCTGGATCTAGTACCAGTCAGGGCCTCCAAGAAAGAACATTTTAACTTGAAGAAAAAGACTTCGTATCTATAACTTTTTTTTTCCCTGAATTTATGACCTTGATATATCAACCTTCCAATAGGTAGCAGAAGTTGAGGCATGGAGAGATTTGGAGAGTTATGGGTTCTGCTCTCCATCTAAAATTCACTGCTGTGTGGATTTTGCAGGGGTTGGGGAGACTAACGAAAAGGAAGATGGGGTGTGCCCACTTCTGAAGATAAGTCACTATTGCAGCATTTTCTGGAGGCTAGATTAGTCTCTTCATCTCATTGTCCAACATTAACCTCTTGAGGAAGCTTTTGCCACTTGAACTCTGACACGACCACCCCTGCCCACTTATGGGCCCCTCTTATCTCCCAATTGCAAAAGCATACATGAAGGATCCTTGGCTATAAACTGCTCTGATGTACGTGCTCACGTGCCAATCGCCCTGGCCTTTTGGACCGGAAATGGAACTTAAAATTGACAATGGGATCTCTTTCTCTGTGCCCTGCTGCCTCACTAGTTTTTTTTTCACTGTACCCTCCTCATAAGTATCAGAACTTATACCTTCTGAAGTTCAAAAAGAGCATTTATTTTGTTTCAACTTGCCATTATAGCTCCAAACAATTACTGAGCTGTTGAGGGTATTTCCTACATAATTACTGTCTCCTGAGACTGAGGAAATTGCCTCCAACGTAAAGAAGCCAACAGGACGCGCCACGGACTAAACAGCTATGATTTTTGTACTAATCCACAGGATGCTTAATACAGCACTTCAGTCCTGGAAAACCAAAAACTCAAAAGTAAAGGATCTACAATAATGAGTATTGCAAGTTTCTCGTAGTTGGCAAAAGAAATGATAGAAAGATAGTAATTCATTTTATGTAAGTCAGGGCATGGGTAAATACTGAAAGACTGATCCATTTATTTTTTTCAGAAGACACCAGTAGCTAGTCTTTTGCAAGCAACCATATTGTGGGACTTACATTATGATTTTTCTCTAGTAAAGTCTGGAGCTCTGAACCACAGTAACATTGCCCTGCCACACACCACCACCAACCTCCTGCCAGCACAATTCCAATAAGAGTCGTAAAACTAAGGGAAATATTTTAGTTTGGGTTCTGCCAGGGCAGTTCAACTCTTGACCTCGTTCCTAACCTGCGTGTGAATGAGTAAGTTATCGCTGAGCAAGTGCTGCTTCATAGCATTTTTGATGACCGCTTTTTTTCCCTGATGATTGATACCAGATTGGTTGATAATAAATAAAAAATGGCTGGTTTGGATTTGTCCTGCATTTTGTGCGAAGGATATACCTGGGCAATTTTTCACATTCTTGGATTGATGCCAGTGTTGTAACAAAGTACAGGCCCTTCAGCTCTGTAAGCGTGCAGTGCCAAATTTTGCTCTTCTATACTAAAACTGTCTTCACTTACAGGATCCGTATCCCTGTATTCCCATCCTATCAATGTATTTGTCCAGGTGCTTCTTGAATGCTACTATTGTGTCTGCTTTCACAACCACCTCTGGCAATGTGTTCTAGGCATTCACCACCCTTTGGGCGAAAAACCTGTCTCACACCTTGAACCTGAGTGCCCGAATAATTGACCCCTCCACCCTGGGAACAAGCCTCATACTTTCCACTCTATTCGTACCATTCACAATCTTATAAACTTCTGTTAGGTTGCCCCTCAACCTCCTGAGTTCCAGTGAAAACATACCCAGTCTATCCAACCTTTCTTCATCAGTACAATTCCCCCACACCAGGCAACATCTGGTAAACCTTTTCTATATCCTGTCCAAAGCATCCACATACTTCAGGTAGTGTGGTGACCAGAACTGTACACAATATTCCAAGTGTGGCCTAACTGAAGTTCTACAAAGCTCCAACATAACTTGTCAATCCTCATACTCAATCCCCTTCCAATGAGGGCAAGCATGTCATAGGCCTTTTTTTACTACCTTATCTATTTGTGCTGCCACCTTCAGTGACACGTGGACCTGCATACACAGATCCCTCTGCATATCAATACTCCCAAGGGTTCTGCCATTCGCTGTATAATTTCTGCCTGTACTTGACCTTCCAAAATGCATAACCTCACATTTGTCCAGAATAAGTTCTATCTGCCTATGCCTCCAGCTGATCTATATCCTGCTGTATCGTCAGACAATCCTCACTATTCACAACTCCACCAGTCTTTGTCATCCGCAAACTTACTAGTTAGACCAGCTACATTTTCCACCAAATCATTTGTGTAGAGCACAAATGGCAGAGGTCGCAGCACTGATCCCTGTGGAACACCACTAGTCACAACTCTCCATTCTGAAAAGTATCCTTCCACCGCTCCCCTAACACCACCTCTAATTGGAACAGCTTAGTGAGAGGTGTGGTTAGTTCTGGAGCACAAGCCTTCAGTACTGTTGCCAGATGTTGTCAGGACCCATAGCCTTGTGCAATGCCCAGTGTTTTCAATAGTTTCTCGATATCATTTGGAGTGGATCAAATTGGCTGAAGACCTGTCATGCTGGGGACCTCTGGAGGAGGCTGAGCAGGATCATTCGCTTGACATTTCTGGCAGAAAATACTTCTAAATGTTTTCGCCTGATCTCTTGCACTGATGTACTAGGTTTCCTGTTAGATGTTTCATATATCACCACTGTTCGCAGCCACAGACCTTAGACCTGATCTGTCGTTTGTGGTATCACCTCCAGCACGAATAACTTCCTGTTGTAGCCATTCCAATGCTTTCTCTTTCCCCGGTCTGGCTGAATGCATGAAGCAATCAGACAAGAATGAGCAGGCCTTCGTGACTATTTTGCATGCTCTGAATTCAATTTAACCCAGATGAATTACCTTGACCTATTGTTGATCCACAGCACACTGCTCTACAACTCATTCCCCATGTGGAGGTATGGGCTGGGCATAGCCTTGGACTACACGAGAATATAGACAGACTGGGCAGATTGGCTGATCATTGGCAAATGGAATTCAATCCAGATAAATGTGAGGCAATGCATTTGGAAAGGTCAGACAAGACAAGGGAATACATGATGAACAGTAGGACCCTGGAAAGCACCAAGGATTAGAGGGATTTGTTAAGGTATCATGAATGGTAGATAAATTGATTAAGAAGACATATGGGGTATTTGCCTTTATTAATTGAGGCATAGAGTTTAAGAGCAGGGAGGATATGCTGGAACTGTATAAGTGTTGTTTAGGCCATAACAAGAATATTGTGTGCAGTTCTGGGATGTACGTTAAGGGATATGAAAGTGCTGGAGAGGGTACAGAGAAGATTTACCAGGATTTTGCTGTGGACTGGACAGTTATAATTATGAAGAGAGATTGGACAGATTGGTTTTTTTTTAGAGCAGAGGTGATTGAGAGGAGTGTGATTAAGATGTATAAAATTATGATGGGCATAGACAGGGTAGATGGGAAGGAACTTGCCCCTTAATGGAGGGATCAATGACTAGGGGCATAGATTGAAAGTAAGGGGCAGAAGGTTTAGAGGAGATGTGAGGAAACTGGCCCAAAATGTTGACTTACCTGCTCCTCGGATGCTGTCTGACCTGCTGTACTTATCCAGCTTCACATCTATTGACTGGCCTCCAGTATCTGCCATCCTTATTGCCTCCGAGTCACTGAAAACCAACACTGCAAAATCTCTTCTAAGGATGCCCACCTTGAAGAAGTTTCCCTCCTCTCTCTGAAAAGAGCTCAGTGAGTCTTTCTCCCACTGCAACCCCCCAGTTGTCTCCTCTGCCCCGAAGCCTGAAGGAGAAACTGCTTCTTCTGACAGGTGACTAAAAAAACCCGACATTATGCTTTAAAAATAATTGGCAGAGAAGAATCAGAAGGGAAATGCGACATTTCTTTACATAGATGATTAACAAAATCTAGAACACTTTTCCAAAGTGGTAAAATCAGATCACACCAGACCTTCAAAAACAGTTGGACAATTGGTTGAAACGTCAGCCTTCCTGCTCCTCTGATGTTGCTCGGCCTGCTGTGTTCATCCAGCTCTACACCTTGTTATCTCAGATTCTCCAGCATCTGCAGTTCCTACTATCTCTGGACATTTGGTTGATGAGGATTACGTTGTGTGGTCAGGGAGACAAAGTCATAGAGGTCTAAAGCATAGAAAAAGGCCCTTTGGCCCATTGAGTCTGAGCCAGTCAAAAACAAGCACCAAACTATTTGAAACCCATTTTGAAGCACACATTTTTAATTTATTTGCTCTTGGGTAGTATTTATTAGCTGCCCCTAGTTGCCCTTGAGAAGGTGGTGGTGAGTTGCCTTCTTGAGCTGCTGTAAGTCCACGTGAGAATAAAGCTAAATAAAAACCGAAAGAATGGCGGATGCTGTAAATCAGGAACAAAAACAGAAGTTGCTGGAAAAGCTCAGCAGGTCTGGCAGCATCTGTGAAGGAAAAATCAGAGTTAATGTTTCGGCTCCGATGACCCTTCCTCAGTTCCAGCAACTTCTGTATTTGTTGTGAGGATAAAGCTGTTGTGTGGGCCTAAGCTGGGCAACACAACCAAAGAGGTAGCATGGGTACAATGGACAGAATGGCCTCCACATGTGCTGGGGATCAGAATAACTTTACTCCATGGTGGATATGAGTTACTTGTTTGGACTGAGTTGGTGAGTGCCTGGTGTCCGCACATGGAGCCTCCTGGCTGCAGAGGGCGCTGGTGCCAGCTTCTCCGTACTTCCCTGAGCTGTTCCGGGAGAGAAGCAGACAGGCGCCTGGAAAGTGTCCACTTCCACACACTACGTCCCAGACATAGGTTGGTGCAAACTCTCCCTCTTCACGCAGCTCCTCTCACTACAGCAAGCTAAAAACTTTTCTAACAATTGTCTTGTTCAGTTTTAACTTTAAACTGTTGTTCAGGGAATTCGGGACACTTTGCTTTTTCGCTGTTGATGTATAGTTTGGGTGTTTTTGATGGCAACGGTGTAGAGGAAGCTTTACTCTGTATTTAACCCTGTGCTGTCCCAATTCAGGCAGTGTTTGATGGGGGGACAGTGTAGAGGAAGCTTTACTCTGTACCTAACCCCTTGCTGACCCTGTGGTGGCAGTGTTTTATGGGGGACGGTGTAGAGGAAGTTTTGCTCTGTATTTAACCCTGTGCTGTCCCTGTTCAGGCAGTGTTTGGTGGGGGAACAGTGTAGAGGGAGCTTTACTCTGTACCTAACTCTGTGCTGTCCTTGTCATGGCAATGTTTGATGGGGGACAGTGTAGAGGAAGCTTTACTCTGTATCTAACCCTGTGCTGTTCCTGACCAGGGGAATGTTTAATAGGGGGTAGTGTGAGAGACTATTACTCTGTATGTAACCCATGCTGTGCCCGTTCTGGGAGTGTTGATGGGGACAGTGTAGAGAGGCTATTACACCCTATCTAACCCACGACTGTTGTTATTTGTTGCAGGATGCAATAGAACAGGTCACAGCACCAGCTTGGTATCATGGCGAGTGTCGTGACTAAGGAGGGCACTGTGCAAGTTGAAGGGCAGCAGTTATTTTACCGTCAAACTGCACCAGCTGAGCAGACCCCCAGATTATCTGTCCTCCTGCTCCATGGCATTCGCTTCTCCTCTGACACTTGGTTGAAGCTTGGAACCCTCCAGGAGCTGGCAAGGGCTGGGTACCAGGCGGTAGCTGTCGACTTACCAGGTTAGGTAGTGCATTAGCCAAGATCAGTACACGCAGTGAGTGAACTGTGACACTGACAGTCTGGAGCATGTGTTGTTTGCATTAGTTGTTGCACATCTCTCTGATATTTCTTCACATGTTGTTTGGGATGTGTGCATGGTTAGTTCAGTGCACTTGTTATGGATCACACCAAACTTCCTCAAAATCTATAAAGGACAAAGCCTAGACCCTAACTTTTTTACTTCGTTTGATGACAACTGTAAGGGTCTATATTTGAAAGATTCGATTGGCTTTAAGCAAAACATGCTTTATTCATAAACATAATTAAAATACAAACAAAAAAATTGGCATAACTTTAACTCTATTGAAGTACTAAATAAAATAATACATTGTTTAACTACTAACCATCAACTGTTCCAATATAGCAGCATCCCACAAACACACCCTTGGCATAGGTAAAGTCAGCAAAACAGGTTTTCCTCATGTGCTATCTCCTCCAGTCCAGGAGAAAAGGATGCCAAAAGAAACAATCTGGTCACAGAGAGAGAACTCAAAGCTTTTTTTGCTGTAGCAGAGAAAGAGAGAGCTGTATCTATCAGCTTCAACAGCCAGCTACAAACCACAACTGAAAGCGCAACTAAAACCCTGGACCTGTATGAGCCTGACTCCACCTGCTCATGCTTCTTTTGTCCATTAAGAAAACACTCGGGAAGCTCAAAGCAGTTTATCCACTGCTTCTGAAGCAGACATTCTGGCACAATTGTGCAAGAGAAACAGTACAGAACAAATCTGTCTTAAAGACGGAGTATTATCACAATCCATTGCACATCTAAGTCAAATGGACTGGGTTAGGATTGGAATTTCTGTTGAATTTGTGATTTGCGTTCAGCACCGGGGCAGACAGACAATGTGAAAGGCTCAGGGCCCACCCCTGTGGTGAAGCATCAGCAACAAACCATCAGAGTGAAGATAAGAGATAACAAGGTGTAGAGCTGGATGAACACAGCAGGCCAAGCAGCATCAGAGGAGCAGGAAGGCTGAGGTTTCGGGCCTAGACCCTTCTTCAGAAATGGGGGAGCGGAAGGGGATTCTGAAATAAATAAAGAGAGAGGGGGAGGCAGATGGAAGACGGATAAAGGAGCAGATAGGTGAAGAAGAGACAGGCAGGTCAAGGAGGCAGTAAAGGTGAGTGTAGATGGGGAGTTAGGGAGGAGATAAGTCAGTCCAGGGAGGATGGACAGGTCAAGGGGGTGGGATGAGGTTAGTAGGTAGGAGATGGGGTGGGGCTTGAGGTGGGAGGAGGGAATAGGTGGGAGGAAGGACAGGTTAGGGAGGCGGGGACGAGCTGGACTAGTTTTGGGATGCGGTAGGGGGAGGGGAGATTTTGAAGCTTGTGAAGTCCACATTGATACCATTGGGCTGCAGGGTTCCCAAGCGGAATATGAGTTGCTGTTCCTGCAACCTTCGT